>VWZF01002314.1:333513-783120 GCA_013396755.1 Sclerurus mexicanus | reverse complement strand
GGGGGCACCGGCCCGGACCCTTTGTCTGAGCGGCCCGCGGGGCGTCGCGGCCGCCCCAGCGCCAGGCGCGGCGAGGCGAGGCGGCGCCGGGAGCCTCCACGCCCGGCCCACCCTGCCCGGGCTCATCATGTGACGCGGGTAAGTCGGCGGCGAGCGAGCGCCGCGGCTCCCCCGGCTGCCCCCATTCATTTCCCGGGAACGGCCGCCGGTGCGGCGAGTGAGTGCTGGGGCACTGCCCGCGGAGGGCGGACACACAGAGCGGGGACCCTGTGACAGGGAAGGGAACACTTTCTTCTCCTTCTCTGCCGCTTCTGCTCAGGTCTGTGCCGATTCCCTTTCTTACCCAGCATAAACGGCGGACGTGTGCGGGTTTTGCCGCTGCTGCTGTCCCAGTCAGCCTTCTATTTAAGAGAAAACAAACAAACAAACAAATCGCTCCTGTGCCGAAGTTAAATAATTCTAAAGAGAAGCGGGGGCAGGGCGCCCCCCCCGCTTCCCCCGGCGCCGCCGGGGCGAGCCGGGGGTTAACGGCGGTGCCCTCCCTCCCTCCATCTATCCCTCCTTCTCTCCNTTAGGAGGGGAGAAAAAAAAGGGGGAGGGGGGGGTGCGGCGGCGGTGAAAAAAAGCGGGGAAAAAATAAAAAGCGATAAGCGAGGAGTGATGAGCAACGAGCTGGGAGCGCCCAGCCCTTTGTGCTGCCGTCCCCGGGGTGGGGGGGAGGGCGGGCGGCCCCCCTGCGCATTTGGGCATGGGCAATTAATATATAAATAAATACAAAAAAAGTATAAAGTGTAACGCTCTGTGTGGGGGAAAAATCGGGACTGTAACGCGTTATGGGGGGAGAAAATAAAAACCAAGAGTGTAATGCTCTATTACCTTCTACAAAAATAATTATCGTCTGTGGAACAAATAGTCGCTCTTCCAGAAATCGGGAGCTCGGAGAGCAAGCCGCTGGTATTTACATTTAAAGCGTGTGCCCAGAGCGGCTGCGGGAGATGTGTTATCCCATGGCATCGGCGTCACCCTGTGAGCCCTCCCAAAGCTTTCCGCCGCTGGGATGAAATTCCCTCCCGGACGGGAGCTGGGCTCCTGTCCGCCTCCCCCCAAATCCTGCACCACCGCTGATGGTGGAAATTTGGGGGAGGCGGATAGGAGCGACCAGATGGGTTGGTTTATATTCGCCTCCCCGTAGTTCGCAGGGATGCGATGCTCCGGTCCAGACAGCGGATTTTTTGTTTTTTATTTTTTTCGGATCTTGGCGTTGCGTTCGCTCCCGCAAATGGGTTTGCATGGGAAATCAGGTGTTTGACGCGCTTAGGGAGCAGGTACGAGCAGTTTCAGTGGGAAGCGCTGAAGAGAAGTTCACTTGATCGGGTCTGTATGGAGCTTGTAAAATCCTGCTAGGTCTTGGCAGTCCCCCACCCCCCGAGTAAGTCAGTAAACCGGTTTATTGTTTTAATTATCCATCACGAAATAAATGGTATTTCCCCCCCAACCCGCCTCCCCTTTATTTTCCCCCCTTGCTTTTCGCTTTTTGCCTCGCCACGGCAGGTAGATTATTCGCGGCAACTTTGTGAGGCTGCTTTATATAGCGCTGGCATATGGGCTCCATTTTCTGCTCCCTGGTTGGTCTACAACTCCGAAATGCACAGGAACAGCAAAGTGGTCTCGGCGTGGGATCAGTAACTGTGCTGAATAGGGCCGATAGGAGCATTTTATTAATGACGTAAGGTTGCATAAACCGAGTCTACTTTTTAAAAAATATATTATTCGGGCTGGGGGAGGGGGAATATTTTGAATATCTTTCTAATGGGACGTAATCAACTTGAAACCGCTGTCTGCATGCTGGCGTGTCACCTATCGTCACAGACCGACCTCGCATAGTGAAGGAAACATTGCGGATTTTTTTTTTTAATTTTTCTAAGTGTCTTTTTTGTTTTTTTCCCCCTCCTGTGCCGCCTGAGGCTTTGGCAGGCGCTGCTACGCTGCTGCTGGCAGGTGCCCGGGCTGGAGGCTGGTGGGATGACATCACCTCCTCAGTGGCACCCATGCGCACCCCTCCCCAGGCCAGCGCCCCCACTGCCGCCAGGACAGCAGGGGTGGTATTTTCCTTCTTCTTTCCCCCCTCCCGCTCCCCCCCACTCCCCTTTTAGTATTTTTTCCCCACCATTTGTTTTACTGTGTCTGGTACTTGGAACTGGGAGGGGGAGGGGGGCAGTCAGAGGAGCACCTTTTTTTGTCAAGCCGTTTTATTAGAATACTGGCAGCTTTACAAAGTGGTTTAGGCTTTTTTTTTTCTCCCTCCCCCCATTCCCCAAGTTCATGGAGTAGTCAGTTTAATTTGAAGTGGGCTGTGAAAAATCATATTTCCTCTTCTGTCCCCCAGCTGTGGGGAAAAAGATGCTGTTTGAGGAGGAAGTATACCATAGGGCATTTGATGTGTGTGCTGGATGGGCTGGGAAGGAGTCTAGGATATGGGAGATACTGTTTGCTTTCTGCTTCTGATAGTGAGGCAATATCAGACGTGTAAATAGGGGGGATGGGAAATGAGATACTTTTAATTCTGTTCTTTTCACCAGCAATACTTGGTGATAATGTTTGCAGGCCTTCTTTTGCTCTTGTAGAAAGACCTTTGCTGGAAAGGCCCCCGAGAGCCGAAGAAGACTGTGTAACAACTTTTAAAAATAAACTTTAAGATTCCAGGACAGGCTAATTGTGGAGTCCTCTGCCAGCTGTTTCTGCTGGGATGAGCCAGACCTGAACGTGCATGAGCAGAGTTTCACCTCAGATGAGAGGAGGCAGAAATGTGATGGGGCTGAACCAACACTTCTTCCCCCAGGAGATGCTAGAGTGGGGTCAGTGAAGGGCTTGGGCTGCAGAACCCTGTGGTAGCAACTGTGTTCCTCTTCTCATAAACCAAGGTGGTGCATGATGGTACCCACCATAATTAAACAGAAATTTGAGGGAAATGGGTGATGCCTTTCCCAGGTGCTTGGGGAGCTCTCTGCTGCACAGTAGGGTTGCAGAAGGTCTGTGTAATTTGGTGTAGGTTTCAGTGCTAGAAGGGTATCTCATTAAGATTTCAGGCAGTTTATAAAATAATGGAAATATCTGTGCCTTTTCTCATGGTTGGGTGCAGGATGTCCACTTACCAGTAGCATTCATGAAGTTGTAGTGCTTTAGCCTCCTTGCTTCTGGCTTACCTCTGTGAGCCTTGTATGGCACCACTTCTCAGGATGGCCAACCTCCTTGCTTCTTCCTTCAGTAAGTGTTGTTTGCTTTGTGTAACAGGTCTCTGTAGTATAAGGTTGGTTTTGACCAAATCTTCCATTTAATCAAGTAAAATAGGAGACTGTGAATGAGGTGATTGTGTATTAGTAAAGCTGTGGAAATGAAAATACGTGTTTTTACTGAAGTGTCTTGCTTGTGGCTTTTCAAATGTTTTACCTTGATTTATTCTGTTGGAGGATGACTGTGGTTTGCCTTTCCTTGACATAACTAAACTACAAAATGAGACAAAAAATTAATTTCTTGAAATAGAAATTTTGTTTTTAGAAAAACTGAAATGGATGCAGCACCCAGACTTTGACCTTCTCAGCTCCTGACTAGTGGTTGTTTACTACAGCTGCAGCTGTGCGTCTTTGAAAGAGGAGGAGCTGCAAACACAAGCATGCTCACTTTCCCCAGCTAGGAGGCAAACATGTAATGAGCATGCTGTTTCAAAGTGAGATGTAAAGAAAAGTATTGAGCAGTCACGTTGCAGCTTTTCCTTTCCTTTGTGCAAGGTGTGCTGTGCTGCATCTGTAAGAGAAATTTTGGGTCTTGGAAGTGCAAAACGTGAATGCACAAAATGACGTGGTAAAAAAGAAATTTTTTTTAAAATTAAATGCATGCTTATGCTAGAAAAGAGAAATACTTTTGCACTGTAGTACTGAGGACACTTTCAGCATTGTTCGTCAGTGGAAAAAGCACCATGTAACCTTACCCTGTTGTTCAACAATTGAACTTTAGATCGTCTTCTTGCTTCCACTGAATGATTTATTTTTTAAGTTGGTATACTAAATGCAAAAAAAAAAAAGGCAACAAGAGTTCTATTTGATGATTCAGTGTCAAAAATATTGTGTTAGTTTGTAGCTAGACATAGAGGTCTGTTGACAAACTTGACTAGAGTGTTGACTAGACCTTGTGGCACTGTTGCAAAAGTGGGTGAAATTGGACCAATCTGAGCATAGCTGTGTATTCTGCTTTGGTTTTTTATCTATATACACACACATATAAACCCCTCTGCCAATGGTGATATGTTTGCATTTGAAATCTTTTTTTTCTCTGCAGAAGGTTTGCTTAGATTTGGTGTCCTGATATTTATGAACTTTCTCATACTTCTGCAAAGTTTGGTGTGACTGTTAGGTTTGAAGTTTATTCCAAGACTGTGCTCTCATTTGCTCTCAAGGAAGAACTAATACAGAAAAGGTAAACTATTCTTTAATTAGTTCTATTTACATTTTGGCGGCAGAGAACTCTTAAAATAATAGAGAGAGAAAAAAGGGGGGAAGTGTACATGGCTTTGGCAAGTATATATCTATGCTGTATGTAACACTGAAGCTTTTTAGACTTTCTTGAGTTCAGTGGCAAGTCTAAGTATTAATTAGAAAGCATTATTTAGGCTTTGGGCTAAACCAAAATCAAATTATAATATGCAAATATTTTTTTGCATTTATGTCTGCTGCAGAATGATGTGTTGATTTGGAGAAGACAACTTTAAATTATGGTGTGCATTGATCCTGTAGCTATTTCTGTCATTTCCTGCATTTTTGGGATGGGATGGTGGCATGAGCCATCTCAGTGCTTCTCAACTGAAATATGTGGTAAAACTTGGGAGTGAATATATCAAGCCATGTGAGATATATTCAGGAACTGTATGCTTCATACTATCTATGTTTCTTCATCCACTCAGCATCTGTACACATCAGCTCCTGTGTCAGAAGAGTCCCTTGAGCCACAGGTACAGGTACAGCACTTACCTGGATGTGGGCTTGCTGAGTTTTTTTTATAATTTATTTGTTTTTTTAAATTCAGTAAAATCACAAGGATGCAAAAGCTATGCTGTATTAGAACTTAAATTGTGTATGTGAGGATCAAGGGAGACACCATGATTAAAGACTATTAAAAGTGCATACTCAGTGGTACTGCAGCGACCTTGACAAATCAGTTGGGCAATCATCAATGATATGAAGTTCACCAAGGGTAAGTGCTGGATTCTGAACCTGTGATGGGGCAACCCTGGATGTTCATTTATATGGTATGCTGGAAAGCAGTGACACAGAAAGGGACCTGGGGGTCCTGGTTTGATGGCAAGTTGAACAGAGTCAGCAGTGCCCTGGCAGCCAGGAGGGGCAACCCTGTCCTGGGGGGCATCAGGCAAAGCATTGCCAGCTGGTCGAGGGAGGGGATTGTCCCACTCTGCTCTGCGGTGCCCTCACCTTGGATATTGTGTGCAGTTTTGGGCACTGCAATCAGTATAAGATACTAAGCTCTTAGAGCGTATCCAAAGGAGGGCAACGAAGATGGTGAAGGGCCTTGAGGGGAAGCTGTATGAGGAGTGGCTGAGGTCACTTGGTGTGTTCAGCCTGGAGAAAGGAGACTGAGGGGAGACCTCACTGCAGTCTACAACATCCTTGTGAGTGGAAGCAGAGGGGCAAGTACCAATCTGTTCAGGGTCAGGGGAGGTTTAGATTGGTTATTAGAAAGAGGAAGTGGTTGGGCACTGGAACAGGCTTCCCAGGGAGGTGATCACAGCACCAAGCCTGACAGAGTTCAAGAAGCGTTTGAACAATATTCTTGGGGACATGGTGTGACTCTTGGGGATGGTCCTGTGCAGGGTCAGGAGCTGGACTTAGCAATCCTGATGAGTCCCTTCCAACTCGGTATATTCTGTGATACTGAATAGTGTCTGCCAAGACTGTTGCACACTGACATTCCTTACCCTCTGCATGCAATCCTAGTAATGTCTGTGCCTTTTTAAAATATTTTGGTTTATTTGTTCATATATTTATTTTTTTCTGTTTTTTTACATTTCTTGTCCTCATGTGCAGTGGTGTTTATCCTTTTGTTGGTGACCAGCAGTGCTGGCGTTTACAGGCTTTGGAGTTGCAGTGCGGACCAGCACCACTTGAGTTAAGGAATGTCTGGTTAGCAGTAGCAAGCTTTTGTCCTCTCTGTGAACCAGCCTCCAGGACTGGAATGAGGCGTGCTCTTTGCTAATGGCTGGCACAGTATTTGCTACATAGCAGAGTAACGATGGGACTCAAAAATCCGGAGCTTTGTTCCTGGCTGGCTGTGGGGCGAGTGTGTTCTCGTTGTTTAAACATAGAACAATCAAAAGCATGACCTTGGACATCAGTGCTGCAAAGGGGATAATTAATCAGATGAGGTATAGTGTCGGGAGACCCGAGTTCTAGTCTCGGTTTTGTCTTATGTCACCTAGGACAAGCACTTCGATGCCTGCTCTGTAAGGTGGTAAGCAGTGACCCTAATTCCTTTTTAATGTGGGGTGTTGTCCAGTGGTCAGCGCAGCAGAGAGCACAAGGTTATGCATGCTAATGCTGATTCTCTCACTGACTGCCTGAAGAATTTCTTTTTCTCTGCCTTGGCTGAGGAGGGCTTTTTTGGTGGTGGTATTGCACATCTCTTCTGGAGCCTTATAGGACCCTGATGGTAACATGGGAAGCACAGTGATGCTGGCAGGCCATGTAGCGGGGGTGTGTGAAGAATGCTCAGGCCAGCTGGAAATAAGTTCAGGTTTGTTAGTGGAGTTGGAGATGCTACTAGCAAGCTCTGGAAGCCTTCCTGAGCATGAGTGAACTGTAATTCTCGTATACTTTGTTCATGTCTTGACAGGCTGCCACTGACATGGGTAAAGGCATCTAGCTATCCCCAGTAGTTTCTGCCTATGCATCCCTGAGGGAGAGTCTTTCAAAAAGTACTCTGAATATTTTTTTGCCTTTTTTTTTTCCTACTACCGAAATTGTCAAAAGTGACTGGTGTGTTCTCAGAAACTTTCAAATCAGACTTTGCAGAAGCAGTCACTGAGCATTTCAGTTGAAATGATTAAAGTTTTTTAACTGGAATGATGCGGTTATTAGAAATTTGTAACATGAACTTTAAAGAGTAACTGTGATTGTTATTTACCATGGATGTTAATTCCCTGCCATGGTACCAGTATTTTCAGATGGTCTGCTAAAAATTGAGGAGACTTTTTATTGCAGGTGTAGTAACACGTCATCTGAGCTAGTCACTGAGATATTTAGGATTAATGGTATCAGTTGCCAGAGGAAGATAGTGGGCTGTGACTATTATGTATTAACATTTGACAGGAATCTGAGCAGGACTTAAAATCAGAATAATATAGAATTTTTTTTTCAATCTGTTTTTGAGTGTGTAATGCTGGCATGAAAGAGTTTTGAGTTAGTCTTCAAGTATGGGTTGGCAGTGCTCTGGAAGAGCATGTAAAGAGCTGTGATTGATGACACTTTAAAATCTTTTAAAGTGTTGGACAGTAATTGGAGCTCTTCCAGTTCCTTTTTCAGTGAATCTTTCAGTTGCAAGAAAATTGCAAATGGAAATGAAAAGATTTCTCTTAGGAAAAAAAAAAGAAAAACATTGCTTTCCATGTTAACAGTTACAAGGCAACTTAATTTTTTACTTGTTCCATCTAACCAAGGAAGTCTTCTGTGCAGACAGTACCCTACAAAATTTTAAAAGGAAAAAATGAGCTAACTGGGTTATTTTTCCCATTTTGAAAGTGAGAGCGTGCAGAGTTGGTCTAGTTAGGAAGCAGATTTGGAGGCTGCTATTTCAGAAAGCATTGCTATTTTCACTTTTACTTTTGAGGTATATATTCAGCTAAATCAACATTTGGCTGAAATGTCTTTGACATTTATCTCAACAGTATATATTAATAATTACAGACCTTTTATTTTGAAAAGGTGATAGACTGGTAATTTTGTGACTTTATTGGGATAAAGTTTACAATAGTCACATCAACAGCTAAGTATAAACATAGCACAAATTGAAAAATACCATGAGATTTAGTACACTTTCTCTGCTTTGCATTCCAGCCAGTATCCAAGATGGATTTATTTGGTGCTTGCTGGAGATGTGCTCTCCTTTAGGTTTCACTTGGTGCTGGATTTAGGAAGACAATATTTCTTTTGCATTGCCATGCAGAAGAAGTATGTGGGATAAGCAGGGATGGGAGGCTTGACTCTGCATAGCAATCACAAGACATTTGCCTAAGTTAGTTCTGGTGGATAACTTGAATAAAATACATTCCTTTTTCAAAAAGCAGAGCTTAGCTCATCCTTGCCTCAGAAGTATATATTAAAATCATGACACCAGAATAATTCTCATGGTCAAAAGACCATCAGAAAACCTCTCCGTTGGCTGACAGTAGAGGAAGTCTCAGATGTTTGGCTCACACATAGAGGCATGCACTGTGCTTGTTAAAAATAGGTGAGAGGACACCTGCAGTGCTGAAATCCTAGGAGAAATGCTGGTGGCCCTGCAGGATTTGGTGTGGTGAGGAAGAAATAACACTTTCTGTGGGTTCTTCTTGTGGCTTTCGTTATTTGGTGTTTAACTTAGCCCATGTATTGAGGGAGCAGGTAGGCAGGTAGCCCTAGCGAGGCTACGGTAGACAAGCTGTGATTTCCTACAGTAGTGACAGCACCACGAGCTTAGTGGTTTGGTACCCAAGTCTTGTGGGCGAGTCCATCAACATAAATGGAAGATACTTGTACCTTCAGATTCTCCCCAAATAGTACTGAAGTTCCACCTGTGTGTAGCTTTCATGGACACATCTTTTTTATTGCCTTAAATAAAAAGGAAAAATGAGAGGAATTAGAGTAAAAGAAGGAAGTTTCTTGTGATGAATTCTGACTGCAGTTGATGTTGCATGTTCCCATCCAATGATTCTCATCCCTGTGTGTTTAGCTACTGCATTGCCTTCTGCCTCTTGCCAGCAGCATTGCCCTGCCCCTCTTTGGGCAAGAAGTGCTGTTCTCTTCCTCTTGCTGTAACCCTTCTGTTGATAACTTTGTCGTTAAAAAGCTTCTCTAATTTTTATTTTCAGCCACATTTTCTGGATCCTGGATTGTTTTAAAACTGTCTTCTTTTTTTTGAAAAATGTAGGAACTTTCAACTACTCCCCACCCCTGGTTTTTCTTAACAACATTTCTACTTGTACAGTTGTGTTTTCAACCCATCTGAGTAAAGAAATCTTTATGGAATACATATTTATATATATATGCTAAAATTGCTACTTCCTTTGCATAAGAGGTATTTTCTCGGTTGTTCAGTACCTAACTGGCAAGCGCTCTGAGCAGGGCTGCCTTTCTGAGAGCATGGCTTTCCATTGTGGTTTCTGCCTGGCAAAAAGCAAGGGGTGAGGATGCTCCCCTGCATTTGGTCATGGGTGCTGTAGTGTCTTTCAGCAGACCCAGAGCGTGCCAGGGTCACTCCCATATCCCAGCTGGTTTCTTGAATATTACTTTGATATCAAAAATAGAAACATGAGGCTAGTGTGAGAAGTCTTTTCATATTGGTTAGGTATTAGAAATATGAAAATAATCAGTGGAAATATTCTCCTTGTGTTATACAATGTTAAAACTCATTGAGCAAACTCGAAAATTCTAATCTTGTCTCCAAAAATCTGTAGTAGTAATTGTAGTTGGAGGGAACAGAAATGAGACACGTGCTATGGCAATCATTGGTATGATCTAAAACAGTAACTCCAGTCGGTGTTTGTTCGATATTATAGCATTTTCAGTTTAGAAGTTGAATGACTAGACTGCAGCTCTTTTGAAGCTTGAGGTTTGGCAACCATGTCAAGTATGGGAATTGTGTCCTTAAAGCATCCTGACAGCACTACAAGTGCCGTAGAAGAAACAAAGCCATATTTAACCAACATGTAAGTTGCAAAGACTTTTAAGGGTTTCTGCCTGGATGAACAAGTTTGAATTTAACCGCAGATGTTCAAAGTCTTAATTGGTGGTGCACAGGTTTAGACTTAAGCAGATAGCAGAAGGAGTGTACAAGTTGAATGAAGTTACACTTCCTGGAGGCAGGACTTAGTGAAGTGAGAAGAAATATGATATATAGTGTAATATCTCAAGATGGGATCAAATTGTAGGTTCATTGATTTGTAGATCAGGGAAGACCATTATGATCATCTAATTCAATTTAAATAATGCCATCAGTAGAATATCGCCTTGTCCTTCATGAACCATCCATGGTCTCTCAGAGCTGGAACATTTTGTGAGTAGATGTTTGTGACATAAAGAACTTCATGCAGTGGGGAATCAACTGTCATCTTTGGTAAGCTGTTTCAGTGATTATAATTACTCTAATCTCTCTGCATTATTTCTTCCCTGAATTTATCCATATATTTGGCTTCCAGCCACTTAACCTTGTTATACTTCTGTCTCTTAAATGAATGGTCAGCCAGTCTCCTGTCAATTCCTTCTCTGTCTTCATTTTCAGAATATGCATAATTGAACAGTGTTTTAATTTGAGGCTGTTAAAGATGGTGAATTGATTAAAATAGTTTTGCCTGTAAAGTAGTGGGCAGAAAAATTTGATTTAAACGATCAGTTTAAATCTTGCTTGGCTTCTGCAGTTCCTACTGACTTTCTGCTCCCAGTGCCATCTGTTGGGTAAGTAGTGTTTAGTGTGCTGATACACAGTAGGCAAAACAGTCTTTATGCAGAGTATACTAAAATTTTTATCTGAGAGAATGCATTGTATGGATACCTGTATATTTAAAAAAGTTGCAGATTTCATGTTAATTTTTGATGTTTGAATTTTTGGATGTTTAGCATGACTGTGTTTCCTGTTTACTAGGTGCTTCTGTTTTACAATTGACTTTGTCAACTATACTGAGATAGCAATTGGAACTCATATGGAAAACATCATTAAAATTATGTTTTTCCTTTTTGATGTGCCAAGTTACTTTAAAAATCTAACTAAAATATATTAGTATTTAAAACTAACTTTTATATTGAATAAAGGAAAAATAATAGTTATTAAGAGAAACTCATAGTTTCTGTTAAAAATATCCTTGAGAGTTTTAGAACTGGTGGGTATTACCTTTCAGCATATTGTTTATAGTAAAAGACTGGAAGAGAAAAACGAATTTACCTAGTTTCTTTTGCTCATGGCAGATTATTCAACTTCTGAACGAGCCAGTAGTTGGACTGTGTGGGTTGAATAATCTGTGAGAAAGAAGATGCTCTATTCTGTACCTGCTTATTGATTATTTTGTGTTTCAGTTTTGTCTAGTCTGTGGCTTTTATTGGATTAGTAGTTGCTTTGAAACTTCAGCAGCAAATGAGTACTGCTTTAACATTGATGAAAGAAGGAATGTAAATTGGTTTCATAATTTCAAATGTAATTTTGTTGAATAATTTAAGTAAGAGTCAGAATTTTTCATTGTAACATATAATGATATTATAGAAGAAAGCCAATTCTTCACCAGACAGGTTTTGGAGCAGCGTTGGTTAGCCTGCTCCTTCTAGGAGTATTAAACATTGACAAAAGATAGGAGTAGCCAACTAGTCTTGTTTTGTGAAACTGCCTACAAAGATAACTCTTCCAAATATTTCACTTCATCTCAGCTGATGACACTGAAACCCCAATTCTCAGGTACCTTTTTGGACATGCCTATTCAGTGTATTATGTAAAGTATGAAATACGATACTCATTCGCTAAAGGTACCAGCTGAGCAGGAGCACCCAGGCTCAGTGTTTGGTGTGCTTACCTTGTGCTGCACTTTTCAGACTTTCCAGTCTCTTTGCTTTTTTTTTTTTTTTTTTAACCTCAGAATCATTTCAAATTTAATAATGCTGTTATTTGTATACTCCATTCCCCCTTGCCCCCAACTGCTGCTCATTAATCATACCAGTTTTAAGAGTGAGTAAGAATACCAGGCGATTTTGCTGAGCTCTGCTCAACTTCTTAAAAGTTTATTCTTTCACAATAATCTTGCCACTGAAGTCCTTTTGGTACTCAAACTGGATCTCTTCACTGTAATTATTTCGTCCTTTTTGGAGACTTTTTTTCAGTGCTTAGGTATGTACAGCTCTATTTCCTCAGTCTTTTGAAGGAGATACAATTATGTTCATAAAGCTTAATTTCTGCATATTGTGACTTTAAAGCTGTGATCATAAATAACCTAAATTTATAAGGAAACCAAACTAAAGACAGGCCTTTCTCCTTTTTTTTTTCCTCTGCTTTCCCACTAACTTCTTGAAATAGCTACAAAAGACCAAAGCAATATATTTTTGTTTGTTTGTTGCCAACTTTTTCATTGTGTGGTTTTGTTCAGTGTGCTAACTCCATTTCTACTGGTATTTGTCATGGAAGCAAGCTAAATGATGTAGGACAATTGGAAATGTAATTTGCTTCCTCCTGAGAGAGGGAGAAGGAACTTTGTTGGCTGTGTTGCTTTCTTTTTTCAAATTGACGTAACTAGTGCAGATCCTGTGAGAAGGATCAGGGCTGGGAACAAGGACCATTGTGCAGTCCAGCCCTGTGCAGCAAGTCAGAAGAATGAAAAGTGGTGGTCAGAGGAAAGGTTTTATTAATGTTTCAAGCTGCCTGTGAGCAAAGTGGACCAGGTAAAGAGCTTTAGAAATACATCTGGGTGTGATGGAGACTTTCTCAAAGAGTATCTCTTTATGCTCTAGAGAAGTCCAAGTGGGTGTTTACTTACCTATGTTTTAAAAAAGGAAAAAGAAATACATTAGAAAGCTAATTTTACACACACCTTGTGCACTGCTACTGCAGAACTGATTGGCCTGTGAGGAAAAATAGCACTTTGATAAGATCGAAATGACTGTTGGTCACCTGTTATTCCCAGCATTTGCTCTGGTTCCTCCTCCTGACAGACTGTTCTCCAGTGCACATTGCTTTGTCATCAGAGTACAGGGCTTTGCATGGCAAAGGAGAAACAGCCTAAAGCATTTGTGGTCATTAGCTTAAAAATCTTTCCTCTGCAAAGGTTAATACTGACTTCACTTTTTTACTCAAGTGGAATTTTTAGGTGCTGTTTTTTTTCTTCACCAGCAATATTATTCCTGCTTTCTCCATGCAATGACTGTTAGCCTTTTTATCTTCTTTTACTTTGAAGTGTTTATTTTTTTTAAATATAAAATTAGTTTCTATTGCACACAATTCTATATGTAAAGAGTAGTCATCACTTAATTTATGTTTTCATGTTTCAGATGACATAGCACATTATAAGTCCCTGAAGCCTTTAATTTCTGCTGATGATTTATTGCAGCAGTTCCTTAAAACAGTGTGATGAAGCAGTAACTCCTTAGTTTCTGGGTCGGTGCCATAGGCAGATGGAGCTGTGCGTGGTGTCTTGGTGCTGGTGTCTTGTGGTATTTCACAAGTTGCCACATGGAAGGGAACTCCATTTCTTCCATTTAGGTCAAGCTGTCAGATGCCTTTTATGCCCTGCTCTTCTGTAACTGAGACATTGGAGATTTGAGGTGACCATGACTTCACTTGCAATCTAGTACGAGGGTCCCTGGGGTCTTTTCCTTTCCATTCACTCTGAGTAGAGCCTGCCTTTTTGTGTCCTTGTGTTTGTTCTGCCTCCAGGATATTGGGAGAGTGTTTCTGTTCTTTCCCATCTGTTTCCCAGTTGTGCTGTTGGGTTCTGTGTGAGTTGTCCTTCTCTGGGATGAAGGCAGGATGCAGGGGAGAGAAACTACTGAATTAAGGGATGTGATGCAGGACACAAATGGTCCAAGAAAAGTAAAAGTGTGTATTTCAAGAGTGAATGGTGCTCAGAGTTGACTTGAGGTCTTTTTGAAAACTCTTTGCTTCTGAATATACTTTCCATGCAGCATGTATTTTTCTTATTGCAGCACTGGTTATTACCCACTGAAGATCTTGTTCATTACTAATATCTCAGTCATCCGCTCTGGAATGACAGCGCTTATTCTGCAGACAACTCTGAGACATATTGCAAGGCAGAAATTTGTTTTTACTGCTTGCCAAGGAAGTTTATGTAGCTGGTATGATGCCTGGTATGTTGTGGAAAGTGATTATGTTGCAATGGATTAATTTTTGTTGTTAGAACAATCCTCTGTTGTAATGTCAAATGTCTCCTGGCTCCTCTTTCAAGGCTTCAGGTTTAAGTCATGTGCTGTTCTTAAATATGGATCTTTTTAAGTTGCATATTCATGCTGGATTCAGTAAATTTTTATAGCCAAAGTCCGTGAGTTCTGCTCCACGCATATTACATAAGGAGGAAATTGAGGTGCTTTCCAAAGGGCTCATGTTTCTTTTGTTGCCCTGAGCCACCAAAGAGCATCCATGTCTTAACTAGTGTTGAGTTTATCTGAGTAAGCAAAATGCAGCATCTTGAGGAACTTTGGGTATATTTTGTGTATTAAGCAGTTGATGAGGGTGTCTTGTAGGTAGATGTGAGCAAATGTGAGGGTGTGATGTGCATTTTTCTAGTCAGGATTTTTCTGGTGAAACTTCAGAATCTTTGTTTTTCAGCAAGAATGTTTGAACACATAATGCTCTTTAAGTATATAATTTAAAAACACATTACCTAGCTTTTTTGGAAACAAGTCTTACAGAATTTCTAACAGACAGGAAAATGGATTTCTTTGTTGCTTTGATCTGTCTTCAGTGTGCAAGAACACAAAAATGCTGTTACAGGCATTTTATTTTAATGTTTTAAGTCTTCACATTTTTCAAAGTGGAATTCGTAAATTTGTTGTTTCTACTTAGACTTTACTTTTTCCTCCTCTCTTCTTCATATAGAGATGTTATATCAATGCTACTTTGCTGATAATCTTGCTTCTTCCAAAGATTCCATCAACAAAATTACTCTGAGTGTATTTTGTGCTCCTCACCATTAACTTTGTCTGCAGGATGCAGTAAGCAATCATGGCTTTAGTTGATTCAAATATCTGTCAAATAAGAATAGTAGGGAAAAACCAAGTAAGCAACATTCGGTTATAACATGTTACTCTGTGTTAATATTTGAACTGTACTGTGGGATGTATAATATGTTTTTGGAGAGGATGGTGTGATATACACCACAGGTGGTGTACTGATTGATAATTTGGAAGCATTTAGGAAGTGCCTCATTTTTGCATGTGCAAAATGAATGTAATGCTGTTCACCCTGGACATTTTTAGATCTACCATTGGGAAAATTACATAGAAAAGTTGAATAATATAAGAGTTACTAGATGTGTGCTTCAGATGGCGAGGTCCACAGGGATTTTTGTAGATTCTTTCTATGTACATTACTTCGGTTTCCCCTGCAATGCTGATGGTTTTTTTGGAGTATGTAAGCAAAAGTGTAACTTCTTTCCTTTGTTAGATTGCGAATAACTTTTGCGAGCCTTGTAGTCATGAAAAATGTATTGAAGAAGGCTTTTTGCAAGAGGCATTACCCACTCGGTTTCCTTGGAAACATGAAACATGATTTACAAATATTGACTTGAGAAAGCTGCAGCTTAGAGGAAATCCTAAACTGTTGATTCAGGCTTTTAAATTAATATCTCTAAAGAGTTCAGTCCATGTTGAAAGTCACTTCATATCCATGACATTATATTTATAATAATTCTGGGTTTCTGTGTTTCTTGGTGTAATAGGCAAGTCTGGGTGCTGGAGGACTGGAGAGAATCTGTGAGTTTTGCTGGAAAAGGGGTACTGAACTGGGATCCGTGGCTCCAGTTTCACCTGTGTTAAACAACTCCCACCAGAGTTAAAAAATTGATGCTCCTGAAAGTCACATCATTAGTGCCTTACAGCTGATGGACTGCAGCCTGGAATGCTTTCTTCTTGGTGAAGTTTAGACACTGTAAATCATCATTCATGCCTTGTTAATTTTTTTTAACTCTGTGAAGGGTGGTTTGAATGCTCTTTGTTGTGTTCATGTAAGAGATTGTGTGATAAACCCAAGTAATTTACATTTACTGGATAACTTACTTTTATTGTATAGGAATGTTCATATATCCTTACTTTTAAAGACTGCTGATGATAATTTGATCTTGGTGGTCTTGTTAAATTTTTCAGAACGAAAGCTCCTTTATCCCTGGAGCATGGTGTTAGATTATCTTGAAGCTGGTATTAGATTCAGTCTGGGGGGAGGTGGAAAGGGGCATCAGTATGGTAGAAAAAACATACAGCAGAGTGTTGCATACATGTTGTGAATACTGAGTTGTATAAAGGGTGGATAGAGATTGCTTTGTGCACTTACTAATGGGGAACAGCTCTTGGTTCATTCACTCTCACTGAGGTGTTGCTGGCTGTGGTTTTATTTGTGCTGCTTCTAGTGCCAGTGCTGGCTTATGTGGTCCCAGTTGCCAACCATCTCCTGTGGTGCCCGTTCCTCTGTCGCTCAGACAGCTTCTGCTGTCAGCAGACCGGATTGGATCAAGAAACTTCTCTAATGTCTTTGGTTTCACTGATTTATTCTTGTGTTATTTTCCCAGTTCATCCCCAAAAACTGTGGCTGCGCAGGAGTAGACCTGGTGGTCAGAGGCAGGAAAGCACCTCTAGCCATTCCCAAAGTTAGGAGTGTGACAGCCTTATATCCCCAGTGTTCTTAGTAGAGATGCGATTTTAGATTTTCCTGCAGAAAAGCTGTGTGTGTTTTTCTGCTGGCTGTAGTACTAGTTGATTTATGGCCATGAGGAGGTAGCAAGGCACTGTTTTTGAGAAGATATGGTGTATTAGGTTGAAAAAATTACATACTTTGAAAGAATATGAACATGCAAGTCTATGCTTCTGTTTTAGACCTGGATGAGACTGTGTCTCAAGCTATTGGATTCTTTTCCCTCAAGATATCTTTCATGTTTTATGTGAAATATTATTGCGTAAGAACTGTGCTTTGCTTGGTGATTATAAAGGTGTTTATTGTGAGTGGCCTAAGGTGGCTTTATATGTTAATTAAGGCAGGATGAACCTAAGTCTGCCTTCCTCTGGGGCTACAGGAGTATTTTACACTGAAAGTAGGAGGTGGGATGCAGGTGGGCAGCTGCTGCACAGGTGCTTGTAGGGATCAGGTCCTCAATATCCAGAGGCATTGTTAGTATAGGCAAGCAGTGAATGCTGAAACCTGTAGGTCAGTGTGTCACAGATAACACAGCTAAATCTGTGGGTGTACATCTTGGGAGACTTAACATTGAGAGCCAGTAGGAGACCACAGAAGCCTTCCGTGCATGGTACAAGCAGTGCTACTGTTCTGATGAAGCCAGTTTAACTAAGGGGAAATGCTTTGCCTAATGCTTCTGTAAATAATGCCTAACATCCTGAAAGTTACAAAGATGTTTGTCTCGGTGGCTGTTAAGGAAGGATTCAGCTGTATTGTTTTTTAGTGGCTGGTTCTAGCAGGTGAGGACAGCTTGCTTTTGATTTGCTACATGCAATGGCTGTAGGTTACAGCAGCAGAGGCTGTGAGAAGGCGTGAAGATTAATGAACAGGAGGTAGGAATTGGGAAACTGTAGAAGGAGAGAAAGTTCATATGCAGAAATGACATAGTGGAAAATGGCAGTGTTGGAGAATCTCAGAATTCCATGGAGACTCCTATTGTTGTCAGCTTGTGTTCAGAAGCATTAAGCCAAAGGGGAGCTCAATAAAATGCAAAAAAGTCTTCTTGGTGTTAGCAGAAGAAAGACTGAGACGGGGACGTGCTTGAATCTTAGGGTGGGGTGATTTTTTGGTTTGGTTGCTCTAAAGTCCACAGGTCATTACATCAGAAGGTAGAGTCGTGTATGGCTAAACAGGTGTGCAGAGCCATTCATTGAGGATTGTGAGCATGCTTCAGAAATTGAGTATGACAGTTTAGGATGCCAAACAGATACATGAAAAGATAATGATATCAGATGAACTGTAGCTCCTTGTGTAACCAAATAAACTACATGGATTACTAGAAAGTCAGTCAAGATAGAAATAAAGATTTACAGAATAAGTTGCTGCTAAAATTAGGATTGTTTTCATGTGAAGCCATTGTGCCAATACAAACTGAATTTCATACTGTGGGATTGCTTGTAAGATAAATGCCTCCATAGAATCTGGAGAGAAGTCACTAAGTTATTTAAACTTAGAAGGATGAAGAGATAACTGCAGTGAAGGTGTAGAGAATTCTCAGAATACAAAAATAGAAGATGAAAATATATGCGATGGCAGTGTGATATTGCTGTTATTTGAAGAAATTATTGTTACAGGGTTTTTCGTTTCATAGTATGTGTGTCTTCTGGGTATCACTCACTTTAAGTGATTAGAATAATAGCCATATAAGTAAGGTATGCAACCTCTAAGAGAGAAGCTGGGAAAGAATACACCCTTAGACCTATTGCTCTTTTCTAGTTTATTCTGATTTTCTAGGGTGTCATCGGTAAGTTGGTAGTTGCAAAAACTCAGTCATGTAGAAACATCAAGGGAACTTTCTATGTTTGCTGTTTTTCTGGCAAAATATTGAAACTGTTTGCAGTTTTAGACTCCCTGTTTTTTCTAGCAAGTATAGATAGATTTGGAGAAATAGTTATGTGAAACGTATTTAGCTGTTGCTTGTATAATACTGGAGGCTCAGACTGCCTCTCAGCTTTGTGGTAGCTCCAAAGCAGCTCCTGCACAGCATCAGTGTCAATCCTCAAATATGTTGGCTTTTATTCTAGGTTGTATTGGCTTCTGGGAGTAAAATGATGAAAGAAGTGAGAGATGACATTAGCCATAGATGAAGAGAAATATCAATTAAAGTAGAAAGTATTTCTTACCTTTGGCCTGTGGTGTGTGTGAATTTCTTGACTGTCAGCTTGTTCTCTTACCAGGCATGAGAGCTACAAGGTGTTAAAGTCTTCTGGACAAAGTACTTGTATTATCTATACCTTAATATGATGAAAGAAAGAATGAGCTATTTCTGCTAGAGGAAAGGTGGAGACTTCTGTTTTCAGCTCCATAACAAGATATTTTTCATGTTGAAGCTGAAATCACCATTTGAAGTGTTCAAGGCCAGGTTGGATGGGACTTTAAGCAACCTGCTTTAGTGGAAGGGGGTGTCCCTGCCCATGGCAGAGGGGTTGAAACTAATGGATCTTCAAAGGCCCTTCCAACCCAAGCCACTCTGTGATTCTAAATGAGAGAAGCTAGTGTGGAGATAAGTTGGAGATGCCAACTCCTTCAAATCAGAATGAGCAGTTTCACATCTTCCAGTGTGTGTCACCAAGCTGCCATTGCTGCCTGTGAGGTTAGAGCCAGTGGGCAAATGTCTTCCTCTGAGAAAAGGAAAAGGTGAGGAAGAGAAGTTATGATTGACTCCGTAGACTTTGCCAATTTTTTCTCACTCACTGCAAGGAGCTAATTATTCTGGAGTTGTGTTTTAGTTTTACTTGGTCTAGGTTCAGATCTGCACCCTGTATGACTTGAAAATACACTTACTGAACAGCAATTTACTAGACTAGGCATATGTAAGTGTTGAAGCTACTGAGAGAATAGGAAATACTGGGTTTAAGAGAGAGTAATTTGGCAAACGGCAAGTGAAAAAAGCCCAGTTTTAATGTACTGTTAAAAAACCCTAAACGTTACAAATCTGAGATACTGCCAGACATTCTCTTCAGTTAGAAAACTGAAGAAGCATGTCTGTGCAAAATGAGAAATGTGTTTGCTTGGCTAGCTTTTCTGAACTGAAACATTATAGGTGCTGTGACATACCGTAGAATGTACAAATGATCATGTTGACAAGAAAATCACATTGCAACACATGGGGCAGTTTATATGCTATGGTGCATTTCTCTTAGTCATAGGGACAGTCCTAAACTTAGGTATGTTGAGCTTCTGGGGACAAGACTTAGGAATCTAGTCTTAATTGTATCATTGTAAGTAGTTCTCTCTATGTGGTTGCATGAGATGGAGATGGGAACAGAGAGAAGGGAGAGGGAAACATCTTACTGAGCTAAAGGTGTTTGGTTTCTTTTCTGAAATTAATCAGTCATTGAACTAAAGAGGGGAAGAGTTGGGGAATGAGATGAGCAAGTGAGAAAGGGGAGCTGCTGAAGGGCCAAGGAAGTGGCTTTTGGTAAGGGGGTAATGGGAGATAGAGTGGACCATGGCATCTGGAAGCTTCCTAGTGAATGAGAACTGTTTAGGTTCTCACTTGTCAATAGCCTATTCAAGAGAATAACAAATAAAAACAGAGAAAACACAAGGACAGCAAGACCCATGTTCACTCGCCTAATACTGGGGAATGGGGGAGTGAGGTTGTGCTTCTCAGAAGTGTTAAAATACTGCAGGTGCTGCAGTGAAAGTGCCAGGGTGCCGCCTGTGTCAGTGCACAAGGAATATTGAAAATATGCTTTGGTGGACTTTGTAATTCCCAGCTGAAGAGCCTTTGCTTCTGCAGGGGTACACCTGTGTTGCTTGAGCGTGAGAGCAGCTCTTTGCCCAGAGTTGTGCACCCAGACAGCATCTGGCTCTTTTCTGACTCTGTCTCCCTTTCCTCTCTGTAGAAGAAGCTCCATTCTCGCAGGGTCTGGAGAGCACAGTGCTCTGAATCAGCGGTTCATCTCAGTTGGAGCTGACATGCTGTACAAATGGAGAAAGGATTGAGGCATAGGGAAAAAAAGTGTGTTAACCTTGGATTTACTGGAAGTTTAAAGAGTGAAGTTTTCACTGTTTACGCAGTAGATAGTAATATCTATTAAAGGAAATAAAACACTGCATGTCAAAATCTAAAACAGCCACCAAGGGATTTTTTTGAAACAACTGTGCTTTCAGAAAGTCAAGGTTTTTAGTTTGCAAGCAGCAGGGACATTGCATAGTGGAGTTTCACTTTCAGTTCTGTTGCTAGCAGATTTTTGTATGGGGAGTGTGTTATTTTGTAGTGTACTGAATGCCACTATAGCTAAACTGGTCATTCCTTCATAGTTTCATACTGTTTGGATTTATAATAATGAAAGGTCCGGTGGTTTGTAGATACTATGAGGGCCTTCTTTGCTGACTTCTTAAATACTTAAGCTAACTTTCCTTCATGCAGATTCTCATGGTTTATCATTTTGTCTGGGCTTCAAGTTAAAAAGAAAGTTGTTTTTTTTTTTCTTCTAAAGACTTGACAATTTGTTCTGCGTTTGCTTTCTCATCAATAAAAAAAGCACAGCAGATAGAAGCCTCCATTCACATGCAGGTGATACCAAAGGAATTAAATACAGACTGATGCATTGTCTGCTTTCATCTCCCTCTGTAAGAAAATGGGTAACTTCAATGGGAAGAAAAAAAATGGTGCAAAAAATGGGGAAAATGGAGGAACTCAGCATTGTTCAGCTTGTCCAAGTTTAATATGTAGAAGAAACTATTGATTCAAGCTTGTACTTGTATCCTTCATAGCACTTAGGCGTTTCTTCTGTCTTGTCACAAGCCCTTCTCTCTGTGTGTATAATTTTCCCTTTTTCTGTGATCTTGATACACTCTCCTTTTTTTGTTTGCGATTTGAAATCTAACCAGGTAATTGGGCAACAGCCTTCTCCAAATACACTTTGCAGTGACCAACTTCTCTTGCTCTGCTTTGTCATCTCTGGTACAAATTGCTGATGTAGTAGCATACAGAGGAAGATGAAGACTGGGGAGAGTAGGAGTGGAGGCAAGGGCTTTCCATTTCCTTCCCTGGTATGGGTTGTGTGAATCTGGAAATGGTATTAGTGTTAATTTTTCTCTTCTTCAAATAGTGATGATAATAGTGGGTGGAGGTGAGTGCTGCTGTGAAGGTGCTAAAACTGAAGGTTGTGTTAGATTGGCTTGAGACAGTCCGAGTGCGGACTACAGGTGCAAAATTGTTTCAGCTCATTTACTGAAATAGTAAAGTTAGCCTAAAAATTTACCCAGAGAGTATCTGTAGTTGGAAACTGAAAAAGTGGGTCTGCTTTCAGAGGATCAGCTCCTGGCATTAGTCTTCATATTGAGACATTGAAAAATGGTGTGTGTGTGTAGTTATAAATAAGCATAGGTTGGTAATGAGAAGCATTCTTTATAGATGGCTCTCCTTAAAAGTCCTTGTGTAAGTAACTGGAGACAATTCCTTTCCTTCCAAAGGAATTACTACTTTTATGTCATTTGCCTTTTTGCTCGCGAACGTAAAACTTGGTTCAATGTCAATGCAAAAGAGATAGTAGTTACCCTTTTTCAAAAAAGCACTACCTTCATTTTCATCAGTACAAAGTGTGAGTGATATGAGATGTGGCTCACATCATGTCACTTTAAAGGTTTACAAATTTTACCTGGATAATAGTTTCAGACAGATGAAAATGTGATTCAAGTTGTAACTCTTGTGAATTGTAGCATAGCAGTGACAAGAAGCTGAAATCTTGGAGAGGTTGACTTTGAGTAGTATGCGATTTCTGTCAGTGTTTCTGTTAGAATGAAGGGAGGAACAAAAATTTGAACTTTCTTTCCATATACCAAATATATGAACACTTACGCTGTTTAGGTTTAGTGCATCAGTACTCTGTTAAACTCTGAAATTAGGAAAGTAAAATGTTAAGACTGATTTTTTTCTGTCTTATACTGAATTGCATCAGAGTTAAAGTGCATCCAAATGGATTATTCCTGTTCAGTAAGTCTTTCAGGAAGTGTATGAATACTATAATTAACCCGTTTGCCAAGATCTTTCATACAGGTTTTTTATAATTAAATCAGTACCCAAAGCACACTTCAATTTTGCTAACAGAAGTGTATGATCAGAGGGCTCTGAAGAATAACACAGAGTACATGGGTGGTCCCTTCGAAGAGAAGCTGATCTCATTTGGGTCTATCCAAAGACTCAGTGACTGTAAATCGTGTAATTTGCTTGGAGAGCACAAAAGCTATTCACTTATGTTAATCAGCGGTTCTGCATCATCGCAGAGTAGAGCTACGCTTTTCTTGTTCTGTGGGAGAGCTTTGTCTGTAAATGCATCATAAATATTTCATTTTGAAATAATTTGTGGAAGCCCTGATCATAGGTCAGGATCCCCTTGTGATAGGTGTTCCACAAAGAGTCACATCTATGCCCACATCTGGGCATAGATGGACACAAGCAGACTAATGGGGGAACACACAGGAGAGCAATGAGGGGATACTTCTCACAAAAAACCTCACCAAACAAACAAACACCCAAACAAGTCAAAATAAGTGGAAAAACAACATAGGTCTTACCACATCAGTATCATGGAACAGAAAGTTTCCATGTGAACAAATTCTCTTTGTAAGTGACAACAAAATGCACCATATAGTATGTGGATATATGCAAATATGTATTCTATAGATATACTTTTATATATAGATAAATACAGTCTTTTCTGTGTGTTTCACCCATCCTTCATTGGACTGTTGCTGTGTTGTGCAAGAACTGCCTTGCTCTTTTCTGAATGTTTGTCATTTCAGTACAACTGGTGCTTGCACAGCAAAGCAGCCCGTAGGAAAAATGGTTCGCTGCTCTCGCTCACTCTTTGCTCTTCTTGACCTACTCTTGTTTCTCCTCAGAAAGCAGCTCCTTACATTAGATCTACCCTAGGTGCATCGAGATGACTTTTCCCTTAGGTTTGAAAGCGGTTTCCAACCCTTTATGGCTGGGTGTGGTTTGATTTGTTTTGTGTTTCCCCTCTCTGCCCCGTTTCTTGTCTTCGTTGTTGTAGCCATTCATTTTCCTCGTATTTTACCTAACTAATTGGTATGTAGACCAAAGGATAGATACATGCATACTGATCTGTCAACTTTGCTTAAGCTATTTATTTATCAAGGAGACAACTTCGTCCTTTACTGTATGTTGAGTATCTTACGATCTCTGTGTCTTTACTGTGCCTGTCTTTGGAGACTTTGAGTCCTCCTGGGTACAGACTTAATGAGAAGTTGGTCTTAATGATTAGTTCTCAAAACTGCTCACCCCACGCCCAGCAACCTGCTAACCAACCCATCAGTAAAAGCTGAAAAACGATTTAAGATTGTCAGAGTTCGGGTGGAGGGGAGACAGCGGACACTGGGCTGAGAAGGTAAGGTAAGGACTTTGCTCCTGCTGAAAGTGCAGAGCACATCTGCTAATGGCAGCTGTGCTTTTGGCATGCTTCACATGTTGGTACTGTAGCTTGCTCTATGGATGGGCAGGATGCTTGCAGGCAGGACTGGTCCTGCTGGGTTTGCAGCCCCGTGGTCAGGAGGAGAGGTTTTTGTGTGGCTGTGTCACATAGAAAAGAGGGCTCCCAGTGCAGCACTGCTGCTAAAGCAGGAAAGGTGAAATGTGATGCTGTATGATCACCAACTAAGACGGGAACAAAAAGAGGGGGAGGGAGGGGGCAGAAGACACTGTAAACAGTTTAATGGCAGCTGGGAGGTTTTTGCAGAAGTCTGGGATGTTTATGACAGTTGTTGATAATAGCATGCGAATTCTTACACTTAACAAAGCTTTACTCAGCTTTCAAGTGATATTAGCTACTGACATGATGACTAGCTCAGGACTGGTTCCTCAGCCGAGGTGTTTTCTGTAATGTGCTGTAATGATTTGGTCCCTGTGGTTCTGTGGTGCTGGTTCTTTGTGTGCTGGAGCTTCCGCCATCCTGTGAGACAGCCTTTGCGTGGCTGTGCTTCAAAGCTTGCTCCTTCACCTCTGATTCACGCAGCCGCTGGGGCACTGAAATTGAATCCTGCTATGCTGGAAGTAAAAAAGAAAGTCGGTTGTGGACTGTTTCTAGAGAAAACATTGCAGACAAAGAATTTCCTCAAGAAGCCCAGAGCAGGATTTGGTACTTCCATGCATCTTTGGGGGAGTAGTGGAGAGTGGGCCCTAGTATTAGGCATGCTATGGCCAGCATGTATTTCAGGTATCACTTACATTTTCACTGATGGTAACTGATAGCTTTGCTTTTCAGATACATAACTTGAAAACACGGCAAAGAAATTCCTAATATTTCTTATATCGTTTCAGAAGCAGAATGGTTCTAGGGTAGGTGATAGCTCTGCTACATCTCTGATTTTCACCTCCCTTTTTCTTTGCTGCTCATTTGCCTTATGAATGTGTGTAACTTTGGAGTTAGAAACTTGGAAAAGTTCAAGGTGAGACTTTTCCAGAACATGACCTCCACAGGCTCCGGCATGAGCAGGCTCTGCCAGGTAGATATCTTACTCGGCAATTACTTCGGCTTAGTAGTAACAAATGTAGCAAGGTATTAAAGTGCTTTAAATGCTCACTTGGAACAAGTTGATAAAATGTCATGGAAAGAAGCCAAAGATGAATCAAACACAGTTTTTTGGAGGTACTGCAGCAGTTTGCGGTAGTTTGAGTGTTGCCTCCTTCTTCCCTCTTCTACTCCAAAGTACCACTGTCATGCTGCAGAGAGGTGGAAGTACTTTGAGAGCCCAGTAGTACATATTTCTCCTTTAGCTTCCTCTGTATGGCCTTATTCGTCATCAGCTGTCATCATCCTGGCATTTTTGGCAGCATTTTGCTTTGGTCAGTCAGAGCCAAGCCCTCTGGTTGCTCCTCTGCAGACTGCAGGAAGGTGTGGTGGTGGTGGAAGGTGTCCCTCACCATGCTCTGTGCTCCTAAACATCAAAAGAGATCTTACATGTCAGGTGCCAGGAGACTACTGAGCTTCTTTGGTTTTTATTTAATTTTGGCTTGAAGAATGGGCCTTAGGTCTAAATACTAAAGATTGTTCCACTAGTGGGCCCTGACCTGTGTCTTCATCCTTCTCTTTGTCTTCTAAGGAATTAAAATCCTAAGTATTTTGTGCAAATGATGTTCTCTTCCAAGTGTTCTGCCCAGTAGTTCTGTCACCTTGCAGACATGCTAGGGTGAAAGTTGAGGAGGCTAATGCAGAAAATAGTGAATGAAAAAACTTGGAGAGAGTGCTATAGTTGTGGTGTTTGATGTATTCCCACAAAAAGGCCTGAGTAAAGTATAAAGGTTTCTTGAAAACTCGATTTGCATAACATGGAAGGTATGGTTATCAGATCAGTCAGCTACTGAGGTGAATGTGCATGTGTAAATCTTCTCTTTAGTCACTCTTTTCTTTCCTTTTGCACTGAATTCCTGTCCTGTTCCATGATTTAGTGGAGTTCCTATGAATTTCTTTTCCACTTCTGATCCATTTCTTTCTAAATCAAGAAATCCCTCATCCCCTTCACTCACTGATAAGTATATGGCTGGGAAAGAGGCATGAAATTGTCATCCTCTTCTTGTTCCTCTGAAAAGTTTATCTGGCAAATTAATGTATTTCCTTTATTCCCAAGAGCAGCTAATAAAGGGGAAAGATTTTTTCTCCCTTGAGCAGTGAATGTGAGGTGATTGCCAGAGCATTTTTCTTCTAAATAGTGGATGGACAGCCCTCTCTCCCCCACCCCCATTTTTAGAGCACTGATTAAGTGATAATTTGTGTTTAGGGTTCCCTGAAGTACCCAGTAAGGTAATTCAGTGCCAGTTCTCTGCTAGGTTTGGTATTCTGGACAGAGGACCAGCAAACTCGTGCACTGAAGCTCAGATGAAAAATATAACTGAGTTTTCCTCGGAGACTGCAGGAATCCCTTAGTCCATCCGTTCCTCTGTGCAATGTCACCAGTTTTTAATTGGGCTGTTTGAGGTGGCAAGGAGAAGATTGATCACCATGGAGAAGTGATTGGATGAGTATACATGGCTCACTTGTAACTTATGTGAAGCAGAAGTGTCCAGCAACAGGGCTGTGCTGGCTCGGAGGTTTTGGGTGGCTTGAGTGCACAGCTGTAGGAGGAGATAAGCGAACAGCTGCTGAGGCTGATGTTGCTGCGCCTCCTCACACAGAGCACTGTGTCTGGAGCTAGACAAATGAGACCTCCTGAGGTCCATTGTCTTCTCCTTCCAGCTCCTCCAAGGCATGAGGTACATCTTTTGTGTTTATCAGAACATGTGGAGAGTTTGGTGTGTGGGCTTGACAAGTCTGGCCAACCTGACCTACTGCTTACCCCGAGGAACTCTCTCCTGTCTCCTGTGCACTCACTCAGTGCAGCTGGGTTCCTTCCCAGCTGCTGCTTCTGCTGCTCTGCTGTGAAAGGCTTGTGAACCTTGCTGCTGATCTCTCTCCAGCACAGCCTCTGTGCCCTTGGAAAAGTGTAATTTGCTTTCCCTGGTCAGTAGCTCAGCATTCAGTGGTCTTGTTGCAGTGTCATGCTGGGTTTTTATCATTTATGCCACTGAACCATTTCAGTGGCCTATGGGCATGACCAGGGTAAAATGATTCCTTAGTGGCAATTCCCAGTACCTTTACAGTGTTCTTTTAGTAATAGTTTGTGGGTGATGTAAAAAGCTTGCTTCACCTTAGGCTTGCAGTGGTCCTGTGCGTCTCTGACAGCATGCATGGGTGGAGGCACACAGTTTTGTTGTGTTCTCGGCTTTGGTCATCATGACTGAGTAGCTCCCGCCTGCAGTAACCTACCAAATGAATTGCTGTTGAAAATTCTGGGAAATGCTGGGCTGTCAGCTGGGGCTTAGTTTCTCTTGCAGTATGAAAGTCTCAGAAGTATTTACAGAAAAGGTACAATCTGTGAAATCACAGAAGTCACTTAGCAGTTGTGCAGAAGACTGTTCTCACTGGCTAGCCCTAAAACATTGGAGTAAGTAGTGATTGTTTCGTTAAAAGTAGAAATATCTCCATAGGAACCCCTGTGTGTGAAGGGTCCTTTTTAGCCTGTGCAGCTATGAGATAGGTTACCAGGTTACCCTGCCATACTATTGTCATTATGACTTTCTGGCATGAATGTCACAGCTGCTCTTAAGACCAGTTCCTTGTCCAGTTCCTTCCTATTTCATGGTGTCTTATAGCTGTTTTGTCTGTTCAAACCACTCATGTTTTAATTTACTTTTGGATATAAATCATGAGTTAAAATTTCAGAAAGCTTCTTGGTCATTTTGATTTCTAATGAGAAATAGGCTCCAAGACATAGTAGCTTTAACCATGTCTCTGAAGCATCTGCAGTGGAGAGATGATTTGGAAAATGACCTGTGTGGTATTGAGAAGGCTAACTTAGATTTCTTATATATATTCAGTTCAAACCTTTTTGCCTTATGAAACCTCCTTTAGTATTGATATCTGTGACTGTTGACAGAGCACTGATGCTTTCTGTCTGCATCATTACCACACCTGCGCCCAGGTTAATATCTTAGATGGGTGACTCATATTCTTTATGATCTAATCCTGAAAAGATGTGGAGTGTCATGGGCCAAAAACCCCGTGTTGACACCTGATCTGTAAATGCAATTCCAGGTTGATCCTCTGCATCTCGGGGTGCACAAGTGAGGTGCTGAAGTCCTCTAAAACGCTGCTCTACCGCTTATGTGGTTGGGGTAGATGCAGCTGTGACAGCATTGCTCTTCAGACTCTGTCTGGAAGCAGGACTGTGAAGTTGTGCTGTATCACAGGCACTTGGGCTCTGCTGATTTGTGCATTGAGATACATAAAGCACTGTTTGTAAAATATCCTCCAGTGATTTACAGTCTTGTTCAAGCAAGCTTACCATTACTGATGTCCTTATGAAGAACTTGCTGATATGCAATTAAGTTTATTTAGGAAAGTTTATTTAACTTGGGTCATCTTGTTGATTATTTTGTGCTGTATACAGTTTAGCAGGCTGAACCCCCACCTCCTCCAGCTCGTGGTTGGATGAGAGATGTTTTGGATGCTTTCTCTCTTGCAGGCTTTTCTTAACTGTCCTGTTGGATTTTGGTGTGCCTCCATAGCTCTTTACATCTCTTGCTAGTCAGCCGCTCCAGAGTCTCCTAAAGTTACGGCAGACTAGCAGCAGTGTGAAATTCAGACATGCTTGTCAGTTTTAGGGTTGTCCCCAGGTTTTCTGGACAGGAATGCTTTTGTCCTGAAGTAGTATAGCAAGTTCGAACAGCAGCACTGGGAGCATTTCTGTAGCTCATTGCTTTTCTATACACTTGGTCGTGTTTGGAAGGGTGTCTCTGTAGTCATATCTTTTAGGTTGTCTTAGTTCTCATAGGGAAGATTAGGTTCTGCAGAACCAGATCACAGATGAAGTTTTCCTACTTGCCAGGAGTGGGCAGATATGTGAATTTTTCAGATTCTGTGTTCAAAAGAGAAGTTTTTCCTTCTTTGACCTATGCAGTCAAAATGAAAGTGAGCCTTCAGAGTTGGGGCAGAGGAAATAATAAATTATCCCTTTCTACCTGGAACAGGACTGCTGATTCTTCTGACCTCTTTGAGAGAGACAGCAAAGTTGTCAAACTCCTCCCTTTTCATCCACTGACACAGTGCACTGAGGCAGCTGGAGGTGCAGACACACAAGCAAGTGAGGGAGATAGGAGAGGGTGGGTTTATTTTTCCTTCCTTTGCTCCCCAAGCAGCAGAAATTTTTCCTTGCTCGGCATCCTCATTTCAACCCTGCTGAAGTTTTGATAGATGGAGTGATCTGAAGGGGCTGGGAACTTTGCAGCTGGAAGTGTTGAAGGGGCTCCTCAGCATTTGTCATCTAAAGAAGCTTGTCTCAGCTGGGCTTGCATGTGGCTCAGTGTCAAGCCACTGTAACTGACTGGGTCTCTGGGGGTGAAACAGTGATCATTGGGGGCTGCAGGCAACGTCCTTGATTGAAACAGCAAAATGGAAATTATTTTTTTTTTATGAAGTAAAGGTCAGAATCGCCAAGGCTGCTATTAGCTGACTCAATCCTGCAGGAGATTATCAGAAAAGTGGTACTACCCAGAAGTGGGACACACACATAATTTATAATTTATCAGTATATAGGAAAATACATTTTATGTCCTGCTGTGCAAAAAATGTATCTGCTCCGGGATCACCAAAGGGTGATAAGATGCTCTGCTTGTTCTTTTAATTCACCTCTTTTCACCTAGTTAAAAAGAAGTTGCTTTTGTTCTTTATTGTCCACTTAATCTAAGAGCTTTATCTGGTGAGCTTGTATCTGCAGGGTTAGAAGAGTGAATGATGTATAGCAGCCTGCCTTGAGGATTACATATTGCCACCACAACATATTTAAAGGTGTGCCATGAACTTCACATTGCGGGCAATTAGTGAAAATTGTTATTTCTGAAACATGAAAATGTGATTAACTGTAGGCAGTCTGAAGAAGCATGCTGGCAGCCTCTCAACTGGCTTAGAGAAGAGGACAAGCTATCTTGAGTTAGCACTTCTCTGCTTATTTCACCGCAGTGTGTAGTTAATGGTACTAGACAGAGTTGTGGCATGATTGTGTTTGGGGGTCACGGCCGTGAAGGATGCCATGATTCAACCTGATGTATCAAGGGAGCCTCGGCAGGAAGCTGCCGTGTTCATAAGAGTAGGAATCGGAGTAACCACAACTGCCAGTGGCCTTGAAATACTCCACTGTGGCTTTCATTATGAATAGCAGGCATGGCTGCTGAAAGATTAGGTAAAAAAAGAATAAAAATGATACCAGCAGAAGACACCGTGTGAAGGAGACATGAATTCTGTCTCCCAGTAACAGTAAAAATTTTTACTTCTGCATCTGTCATGGTTGCTGTAAGGCAGAAAAGGATCAAAGATCAAATAATTCCAAAACACCAATTAAGTTAATGTGGTGGAGGAGTGGGAAAAGAGAAGAGCCACTTAAGTTTCGGTGTGTTTCAGTAGACATGGAGTGGATGGACTTCTTACAGTCTGCTGCTCATTTTATTGGATTAAAAGGCATCTCCTGTCAGTGGTTTTGGTCTGTTGTAGAAATCAGATGGGTTTATTTTTGTTTTAAAATGCTTTCTGAAAATGATAGGCTGCATTAGCCCAACTCTGCTGAAATAATGTCTTAATCGTTTGACTGCCACACAAATACATCTCACTTGCAGTCTGACTTGGAATTTAGATCAAAACTGTTAAACTCCCAAGTTTTGTAGTAATTTTTATTTTGTACAAGGCATGTGTTTTCTGTCTTGAGTGAACAGAAATCCCTTGAAGTTGCACACATCAGTCAAGGCTGACTCTATCCCAACATGATGTGTGTTTTGTAGTGTAGGTAGGTTATATTTATGCATAAAGCATCAGACATGATTTTTGCAGTCTTTGGCTATGAAAACAAATGAGGCATATGAGCTAGGATTTTTGGCTGATGTTTTATTTTGAAACAAAGTGTCAGTTTTGCCTTCTCAACATCATTTATGTGCAAATGCTTGAAATTGCCAAAGATAAATTAAGAATTTTTGGCCAAGTTTTTTCACTGCAAATCTGTTTCTCTACCATGATAGAGGCATGGATTTTCCTTTTAACCTGCTATATTATTCCACATAAGAGGTGGTATTAATCAACTTTTAGAAGAAGTTTTGTTTTCTTTGTTGGCTTTTCATTCTGCAACCTGTTAATCTCTTTACTCTTTCTAGTCTTGGGTATCTTTTTTCTGGTGTGTTGCTGTGAATGCTCAAAAAGGTGCTGAGCCTGTGTGCTACCAGGTTCAGTCCTGCCTTTTGTTTCTTCCATGTAAGTACCGACTTCTATGAGATCGCTTCCATTTTGCAGCTCTGAGCTGGGCTTGCCTTGATCTGTAGAGCTGGGTTCCTGGTTGCCAAAACTCTCAGTGCATTGTGCTGCTTCTGCTATGTGTTTGCGGCATCTCTCCGTGCTCTGATTGCCCTTCCCAGGGAGTCAGAAAAAGGGCAGCCTGCCCCTGCTGCCCTTTGCTAACCTGCCACAAGCTCAGCTGATGAATTGCATAAGCACAGTGTGTGAAATCAGTGCAGAAGGGAAAGCACGGGGTCGCGGAGGAGCACAGGGTAAAAGCTGCTGCATGTTTATGGATTTGTTCTTACTTGGTGCTTCTTTTGTGTTGGAGGGAAATTTGATAAAACTTAGCAAACAATTAATTCTGAACTTCACTGGTGTTACCTGCTTTCTCAGGGGTCAGGAAAGTGCAGACTTGAGCTTGGCTTGGTCAGTTCTGGGTTTGAATTACAGGCATGGCATGTTGGTTGGGTGGATGATGAATCCTTCAGCTGGCAAGGGAAGAACAAAGAGATCAAATTTGGCTGGTCTACACCTCATATTGTAACTGAGTAACTAGATTAACTTCTTTTTACATTGTACCTTGCTCTTGCCCAGTGTTCACACATAACCTGTAGTTACAGGTGCTCTGTGTTCCTGATGACTTGGTTTAACATAGCTATCACTTTTGTAAAATGTCTTGGTGTGTTACCCCGTCTTGTGATGTCTTATTAGAAAATGAGAAATTCCCTTACATACGTTGTTTATGTGGCTTTTTGACTTACCATGTAGTAAGTCTGTGGGAACCAGCATGTGTGGGAACCTCTTTCTCTTCCTCTTTGATACCTTTGCTGTTGTGATGAGAAAAATTACTAGAGCTGGAGTTTTTGTCACATTCAGAGACTGTTATTAGCAGCACATTTTCCATGGGAGCTTTGTACTTTGGACTTGCTGAATTTGCCCAGGCCTCTGTTTAATGTAGAGCACAGTGCAAACCACTCATGCCTAGATGTCTTCTGAACAGCAGGGATCATTGTAATTTGTGTGCTAAGAAGTGAATTTTGCAGCTGGCTTGGGTTTTGTCCTTTGAAGTGTTTGCTGAACAGTTTCTAGCTGCCTTCCTGTGTTTGTAAATTCATCAGACAGTGGAAGTACCTAAACCCCATGTTTTGTTGGAGGGGTTTGTGTGTGTGTGTGTGTTTTTGGTTTGGTTTTCTTGTTTGGGGTTTTTTGTTTTGTTTTTTGTTTGATTTGGTTTGGAGTTTTGTTTGGGTGTTTTGTTTTATTTGTTGTGTTTTTTTTCCTTTTGCACCCCACTGATACAGATCTGAAGCTGCTGGGTTAGAAAATTTCGATATTGCAGAGCAATGCAAATATATAGGAGGCTGTGATACCATTAAATCTGTTACGAAAAATTAGTCTCGTAATGTCTGAATGGAAGAATGAAAGTTCAGAGTGCCATTTTGCATTGACTCCCAAACCTTCTGAAAACCAGTAGAGTCTTTCAGATTTCTTGATGATGTGTTTCCCAGCCTTAAAGACGAGCTTTGAGAGCAATAGCACGCATAAAATCTAACCACTTCAAGACATCTTCAATTGGATGCATAACATCTGAGAAGCCCAGCCTCCTCTGAAAATACTGGCTGACAGTGCAGGTTTTGTTTATTTTTTAACGTTTCTTGGGTTTTGGATTTTTGCCTGTAGTATGCAGCAGTTGACAAAGTTGAGACCAGAGGATTCACAGCAGTCTGAAGGAGCCCTGTGAGGGAGGCAGGGGTGCATTGGAGAATGCATCTCCTTTTTCCTCCATGCCCCTATCTGTCCAACCTGCAGCACCAGAGTACTGGTGGAGCACCTTGTCTGGGTAAAGAAGCCTGGATTTACTTCCTTGTTGCTGTGACACAAGTCAAGAGATGTGTAGTTGAGTGCAAAGACCTGAGGACATTTATTTGGATCCGGAGAGAGAAGAAATCAGCAGGCCAAGAAGACTGATCCAGCTGAGAGATGGGGGAGTGTACGTGCATGTGGGAAATGGTGGTATGGAGGGACAGACAAGCCACATAGTGTAGGGATCTTGCACTCTGTGAGGTTTCTTGCACTCTGTCACATCTCTCCACATCTTCCAGTCAGAAGTACGAGTTTTACAGTCCCTATGTGCTGCTGGCCTGACTGAAGCAGGTGACAGCTGCCTGTGAGAGCATGAGCCAGTGGTTTTTAGAAGTAGCACACACCCACAAGAGGTTGTTTTTCTTCCTAAGTGAAATTTTTCAGATTCTCTGGTAAGCTTCTCTTTTGGCTGCTCCCATCTAGCTGTCCAGAGCTTTCCATTTGAGTATTTAGCTTCAAAAGGCATTCAAGGGCTGTTTGGGTTTGGGCTCAGAGTTCTAGAACTTAAAAACAAGCTGGTAGACCAAGATACAATTTTTGGAAGTACAAAGTGACTTCTAGTAGCTGCCCTGAAATCTGAAGGCAGAAATAACCCTGTATCTTAAGAGCCTACATATGGATGCGAAAGGTGCAGTCCATTTGCCAAATCTGAGGACAGCCAGAAATACTAATAAGGAAAATTTCCTTGGGGGAGAATCTTTGAAGGTGTTTTGGTAATGATGGTCACAGTCATGATTGAGAAGAACTAATTCAGTTCTGGACAGTTGCCTTTTTGCCCTTTCCTGTGCTTTAGGATTGGGCACAAAGCTGTAACTTTTTCCAAACCAAATTCAGGCACAGTCGAAGTGTGGAAACTCCAGTGCTGAATGTTAGGCACTTCCTTCTGAAGTGACTGTAAAAGAGTTAGGATGACAATGCTTGTGCGATTGTAGGGTTAAGACTGTCTGATTTAACACTGTCATGAATCACATTACCCACTTTCCTTTTTCAGTATCTTCTGCTCTGAAGACAGGGACATTAAACTTCATATTGCTTAGTGACCATAAATATCTCCATTCTCAGTGTTTGGGTCTGTAGTATGATAGCCATTTAACAATTGTGTTGTTTTAAAATTATCTATGTTGCCTGAAACACAAAATGAAGCCTGAATGACCCTCTCAGGTGATGCCTGGTGGTTGTTATGAAGTGAATTGCAGTTGTCTTTCTATTTAGGGCTGTTTCCTGTTTAAATGTGGGGTTGCAGAAAGAGACTTCTCAACTTTTTTTGTTGGTTTATAGATCCTGAAGAGTGGGAATTTTGTGTTATTTTGGGAATGGCAAGAACACAGGAGGGAGTCAGAGCATTCCTTGTGCAGTGTGTGGAAAACAATTTAGAAGCTCAGAGCGACGTTTCCAGACACTTGGGTTGTGATTGCCTTAAAATACTAATGAAAAAAAATAAACTGCTTTTCTGATGAGAAATGATTGAAATGAAAGGAGTATGTTCAGGAGGCTATACTTACAATCTTTAGAAAACGCCTGGAAAAAATGGGTCTTTCCAAATGCATTCATTTTTCCTAGCCATTTGGAAAATTGAAGATGCACATGGGGTGTGCTAATTTTTATACAGCAGGACATCTTGGATGAACTGTAGCTAGTCTTTTCTCCTCTTCTTTGACTCTTCTCAGTTTCTTGCTACAGACCATCTATTACCTTAATGATGCTCAGACTCTTCTAGATCTTGCTGCTCCATCCCTCTTCCCCGAGGTCATTCTCAAATCATCCATTTTCTCATGACCAGGGATAAACAAATGTGTAGATGCATGTGAGGGACAAAAAGAAGAATGAAATAGCTCCAAATCACCCAAACACTGCAGTGCACATGTGGTTTTTCCAGCGAAAGATTTGAGAGACTGAGCTTAAGTTGGCACATGTTAGTTATGTTTCTTTGTGTCTCTTTGGAAGATGCTCAGATGCTGTAGAACAAAGGACCGGAAATAATTCCATTTGTTCAAATATACTCGTACCTTTTACATTTTGCTTTCTTTATGGTTGGCAGACTTGAGATTGTTCTATAACTGCTTGATCTCTCTTCCTGCCTGGGGCAAACATTTTAAATGTACTAACAATGTATGTAACCCTGTTTGAAAGTCATACATTTTTTCTTATTAAGGAATATTCATACACCAAGAAAAAGCACCAGAATATTGCAAGAGAGGCTTTCTTCTTAGTACCTTGGTCTGTGCAGTTGTGAAACCCCTTACAGAATAATCATCTAAAATTTCTGTGACAAAGATTTGGCTTCTTAATGCCAAAGCATTTCCTGGATTTAGTTGTATTTGTCGAGACAGTGGCATTTGTTTTGTTTTCAAAGCAGCTCAGTTTTCAGCTGGAAGAAGTCTGAAGCTGTATGTTTGATTCAAGATAAGAACCTGGAAAGCTATCAATGTGTTCTTCCTTCTGTGGCAGGTGTCCTATAGAAAACTGCTGAACTGCTCAACTCTTCTGTACCTCACTATGTGCTTTAGTAATTTGAAATGTTAATGCTCTGGAAATTATTTCTTCGGAAATTAACTAAATTTGGAGATTATTGCATGAAGGTGGTCTCATGCTGACGTTATATATCTGTTATATAACTAATACAATATTTAGTATGTTGTATATAAATATATATTTAATACTTAATTTTAAAAATATTTTAGCAATGCAGTGTAATATCTAGAAGAGAAGGATTTTTAATTTTTAAAATTCAAATTTATTCTTTTGAGAGCATCTTAGAATTTGCTCTTGATATATTTTATGTTTTGGCTTTCAGAAATCATCCTACATTCCTTGTGGTTCTTTTTGTTCTCAGCCACTACCAGGGGACTTGATAAATAACTTCAGGGCTGGGAGGTGACGAATAGGAACTGGAAAACAAGGGAGAATGATCCAAAGAAACAGGGAGTCAAGGAGAGTAAAGGGAACCATAAAATATGCAGCAGATACTGATCTGATAATATTAAAAATCCCCATACGTCTTATGTAATTCAGTGTGACTTTATTTTAAAAGGGATTTGAAGTACAGAATTATAGAATCTTGAAATTACCACATTTAGACTTCTTTCACCTCTGTGCTGGAGGCCATGTCTACACAAGTAGAAGGTGGAAAAGATGGGAACAGTTGTTACTGCAGGACCTTATGACCCTTTGAGAGCTGGAGTACATTTTGGTGTGCAGCTGGGGAGAGGCTTCTGGTGTAGCTTCCTCCAGGAGCAACGTGGTTTATGTGCACCATGGCTCTCCCGGGAACGCGGTGTAAGCTGATAGTCCTAGTACAGAGGTGGCCTCCATGTTGTAAGGTGTCTTCAGAGAGGAACACATCTGCAGGGGCAGGTGAGCTTTTCTGTCTCTCTTTTTTTGACTATATTTGAAACCTAGGGTCACTAAACTAATTAAGGCAGTTTGGCATTTGGAGCTTATGTGGAATACAGCTCATCTGCTGGAAGAGTAGTAGAAGATTGTTCCTTTTGCTGCAGACTTTGTGGTCCTGTGATATAACTCCTGGTTACTGCTTTGACAAAAGATTTGTTGCACACTAAATTTTTTTAAGTTTAGAGCAGACAGAAATTCACTTAAAAATACTCATTCCCCTTTTTAGAAGGGTAAGAGGTCTAAATTTTTTTTATTTACTCTGCACTTGGTTTGTGAAATGATTGTCTCTTTATCTGGCGTCCTTTTTTGGCCTGGATATTCCTCAGGGCGCAAGGATGAATCATTCATCTCTGCACAGGGCGAGACACTTCAGTTTTTTAATGAATAACATTGTGACAGAACTTGTGCTTTGTTTTTTTCCTTGGGAATTGTTGCTGCATAGAAGATCAACCAAATAGGACATAGCTATATAAAAAAATGAATTGCCCCTTGCTGTGTTCTGGAGGATGTCACTGTGGGAGTCACAGTGCAACATGCCATGTGAATGCTGTCCATTTAGGATGTAATCTTATAGAGGACTGTTGCCCCAACTCTCCTCACTTAAGGCCTCTGTCCCTTTTGGGACCTGGGGGGTCAGTTAATGATGTTCTTTAATTTGTCCATAGCTTGCAAGCAGGGTTTGTTGCCGTATAATAAATACATGATTAGAGCTTTAAATGTGTTTTATAATTTGTGTATCTTGTTTATTGTGTCATGGTCACTTGGACTCTCTTCCCAGTTTGATAAATGAGTGTCGAATTGTATAATTGTTAGCTTACACATAATTCATGTGTTATTTGTGCCTTGGGCCAAAAGGCTAGGGAAAGAAAATGACAGTCATGAAGGGTTTAAAATAATTGGGCTTAAACCCCAAACAGTTAACGCTCAAAGGCTAGTGGAATAGGAATAGATTCGAGGATTTCAAATGCATGGCTAGTTACCTTAAATTTCCTTAAAAGTACCTTAGCATTCACGCACAAATTCACGCACCTATCATGCACAAATTACTACTTTTTGTTTGCTATGTGCAGGTTTTTCTAGTGTGAAAGAGATTGATTGCCCAGGTGGATTAATGCTTCTCACATCTGCAAGTCTTAGTTCTGATCAAAAGTGAAATAAGCCATACATGTTAAGAGTGGACATGTGCGCACATCATAAATACTGCTGTACAGCCTGGCCTGGTTTGGGAGTTAAGAGGTTTTTTTGGTTGTCTCTGGCATTTTGTGTGTGTGTGTGTGTGTGTGTTTTTTGTTTGTTTGTGTTTTTTTTTTTTTTGTAGAAAGGATTCAGGGCTAAAATATTAGTACTTCATAATTAGTACAGATTTAGCCTCAATTATTACTGTTTTTTAATTATTATTTGAATGAATCCTCAAATCATTCTCATTGGAAAATTTTCAGTCAAACCTTTTTTAGATTTTATTTCTTTTTAATTTCTTTTTTTCCTTTTTAATTTTTACATGTATGCTACAGTTTTGAAATTGTGTAGCTACAGGATTTGAAGGCATTGTCTGGCATTTTTCTGGCTAGCCCAGCTGTCTTCAGAGGAACTGAGTAGGTTGGCAAAGTGTGATGTAGGTTCCTTTGTTAAATCCATCAGAGAGAAGAGAAATAGGCAATAGCCGTGATGAGAGCTTTGTTGTGTGAGTACTTTCTGTCATTTTGTCTTGATCTGCTAAAGTTCTCTCTTCTTCCAGGGTTTTCCATTTTTTGTGCCAGGTTTCCTGAGGACATTCAGACATGGCAAGCCTGGAGTTATTGCTCTGCTGCCTTCTCAGGAGCTGCTGGGGGAGCATGAGCTCCTATTGCATCTTTCTCAGGTGCCTGTGCTGCTCTGAGATGTCCTTCTGCAAAAATACTTGACACAGGCTTTGTCCTGAGGGTCTCTGGCTGCAGGAGTGGACTCGAAGCATCCTCTGGGAAGGCAGGAACAACCTCCTGTCTTAGTTTAAGGGAGAACTAAGATATCTATGTTGACCAAGAAAAAAAATAATCCCTCTCCCTTTAAATTTAGAAACAAAAACTTTAATTAGGAAATATATATATATATATATGGAAAAAGATAGCAGTTCTCAACAATAATACATTTATATGTATCTCCAGAAAAGACCAAATACCAACAGCTTGTAATAAAATCTTACCCCTCCCCAAACGACAAGGCAAACAGTTAAAAGGTCTTTTGGCTACTCCCAAAAAAAGGACAGCAATTGTATCTAAGGACATCAGGAGGCGATGTCGCGCCTCAGCCGCTGGCCTCTCTCTCCCAGGGGATGCAGTTATATTTACGGAGAGNTGGGGAGAGAGCAGAACAAAAAGTCCTAGCCAAGTGATTAGCATCAGGATATGAGTATTCAGTTCGCCCTTTGTTATCCAGCTTTTACAGACTAAGGCGTTGCCTCCAAGCTTTTAGGAAGGAATTCCAACGAGTATTGAAACTATAACACCTCCTCATCTTTTAGTCATAATGTTTGAAGGATAGGATTTCTGAGACTTGGTAAGACCACCAGTGAGTGTGGGACTGGGCCTCTCAGGTGCTTATTTGACATAGCTTACTGGAAGTATGGATGAACAAATACAAAGATTAAAGCAAGCAGTGAGCTGCAGGTATGGACACTTCAGCAAACACAGCCGAGAAAAATCAATTTTTCACAAATGAAAGAGGAGGGAAAAAATCAATAGGGAAAGGACTCTTATTTTCAATTTAAAGCCAGAGGAGTTAAGGTTTGATCTCAGAGTTCATGCATTCCTGTTCTCGTTCACATGTTGCATGGCTCTGGTATTGGAAGAGCTGTAGACTGTGTTGTATAGAGATCATTAAATATAAATGGCTGAAAGAATGTGAAATACTCCCCATCCTTATTTATTTACTTTCCTGCTTGCAGACAGCTTTCTCTTTGTAGTTAACTCTTGTGGATGCTAGCTCCCTGTATGGAGTATTGGAGTACATCGAGCATTCTGGGCTGTGAAGTCCACCAGCCTTTTTCTCATGTGTGTTTTGACAATATTAAAAGCACTCAAATCAGACTGTAGTTATTGATCTGTGTTTTTGTTTCTTTTCAACAGACTGTGATTCCATCTGGCTACCTGATGGTGCAAGTGCCCCATGAAAACATGACCAATATTTTAAGTAGAAATACAGAATTCGATTTTGCAGTACTGTCTGCCTGAGGTCTGGTAAATATGACATGAGTGGACAGAATCAGGTGGGATGCAAAGGACCCTCTTGTCTCATCTTGGTGCACGCTGCTGTAATAGCAGGGCAGAGTGCCAGTTTTTGATGTTAAAAACAGAAGCAAAACAGTATTTTTGGCTGATTCCTATAGCTAGATTGTACACTGACAAACACATGTCTACTAGGATTAACTCTGTGAGAGCTTTGCTACCTTGTAAATGCCCTTGACTGAGAGTTAGGAGGCAAACCCGTGCACCAACGCAGACTTTCTTTGCTAATTCTCCTCTTGCTTACAAGGAGGTGCTTGCTAGGTCTTCCCTCCACTGGCAACTCAGGAAAGCAAGAAGTGATCATTAGGAAGATACTGCCAAGTTCATGAGTGATCTGCAAAACTGCACATCTCTCTCTTCAATCTATGGCAGCTACTTCTAGTATATATTTTTTAACTTAATTGGCTTAATGTCTGTGTTGTGTGTCGCTGCAGCTATGCCAGTGCAAAAGTCTGTTGGGAGACGCATCTGCACCCAGTAAAGGGTTAGAGGTTCTGTAAAGGCAAATGGGAGAAATAACAGTCTGTCCTGGCTTGTGTTAGTTAATTTCTTTGCAAGTGCATCTTATTGCTTGAGTGCAAGTGTACCAAGAGCAGTTCTGCTGAGGAACGTTTAAGTGCATATATTTATTTATTCATGTCTGTATGTACCTGTGTGTATATGTTTGTATGTATTTGTATGTACTCATATATGAATATGTATAGTGTGCGTATATGGATATGAAATACAACAGGAAGGGACGGTGACGTGGGTTTAATTCATTTAACACCTGATGGAGGCACTGTGCTCAGGTGCAGTCAGCACAGTGTTCCTGCCATGGTCAAGGGAAAGCTAAAAAGCCCTTCTAGATCTTGGGTGGGCTGTGAATACATCCAGAGATGCCTGTACCTTTGTAAAATAGTCTGTAGGGAGAGTCTGGGATACCTCAGGTCCCTGTCTGGGTACTTTGATTAGATGCCTAACACTAGGGGGAAACAGATATAGACCACGATAGCAAAAAATAACATTACAGATAGGATTTTTCAAATTGTCTCAATGGCTGAGACAGCTAAACATGACTAGTTCACAGTGAGATGCATCTGAATGGCCAATACACTCTGAACAGTGCCTCTTAAGCTGGAACGTAAGGACTTGTGAACTAAACCAGTAAGAAGCATTCAAATGGCAAACCATGTGAAGGCATGTTCCTATGTTTCAGGAGCTCCATCAAAAACCTGATATCCCTACCTTGCCCCAAATCATAGGTTGCTACATACTCAAGTGTGTATTTGAGTGTGTTATCCTTCCCTAATGGGAGTATTGTATCTGAAGGGAGGGCAGACACTGGCTGGGGCAGTTTTAGCAGCAGTGGACAGCATCTTCATCAGTGGTAGAGGTTGGAGGAGGAGATGTGCTTGAATCGTCAGTTATCTACACATTGTGTCACTGTGTGGAAAGTGGTGGGAAATCACAGTCCTGTGTTTCTCTTGTTTCTCCATTGGCATTTTTTTGAGGCTGTGCAAAGTTTTTGTCCATGGAACTTCTGATCCGAAGTGAAGCTGATATATCTCAAGAGGGAGGGTCGTTGCAGGAAGACTGTCATGTGGTTTGAGGAAAAGTTATGTTACCATTCTGAAACTTTTTTTGACTGGAAGAAAGATATGAAAGACAAACAGAGGAAAAAAAAATCATAGTTGTTTATGTTGGAAAAGACCTTTAATATCCTTGAGTCCAACTGTTATTCTTCATGAATACTCAGACATTTTTAGGGAATTCATAATTATTGCATACGTATGGACCTATGTGAAGAACAGCCAAAGAAGTTGGAAGAAGTCAAGCTGCTTGCTAGCTGGAGAGCAGAAAATATAGCAGAATGCTGCTCCAGTTCTAGCTGAGGTTAATAGTGGAGAACATACAACTAGCCCAAGGCTTTAAAAGCAATCTGGAGCTTTGACTGCCTGCCGTCAGGTGGGGATTGAAGAAAACAGGAACATCTCTGGGATGCTATGGATCTTTCTTACTGCAGAGTTTTACTCCTTCCACTGAGATTGCTGTAGTTGCCAACAACTGAAAGTACTTCCAAAAAGTTGTCCCTTCATGTAAAACAGAAACCTGCATGGAGAGAGGGCTCCCATGCTTCTGCAGAGCTGAAGCATGGGTACAGTAGATTTCTTCTTTCTGTCTTGCTACTGGTTTGCTAAAATCCGGAATAGCCATAAATTTTGATATAATGGAAGTACTCCTACCACCATTTTATTATGCTTATAGATACAGGACATTGCTAGATATGTATATTGTTGAAGTAAGGAAAGCCCAAGCAGTACAGCTAAGTAACTTGAAATTTTGCATTTTTTTGAATTTTTTATCCTCTCGTGTTTTTGAACACGTTTTTTATCTTCTTCCATATCTGACTCATCTTCTTACTAGTGTCTTACATTTTTCTAATGGTTTCTTTTTATGGCTCACCCTTTTTTCTGTGTCTCTCTCCATTCTGGTCTCCTACTCATGAGTATACATATGCAAGATGCTCTTGCTATTTAAAAACATTTTAAATCAATAGATACAGCTTGTCTAGATGACTTCATTTTACTTCCCGAACTTTCTGATCCAACAAATTCTGTAAAAGTAGAAGCAGGACAAAAAAACCCTACTACACTCAGTGAAACAACAGCTAAAAGGCCATTGTTTTATCAGAGAAGTATTTTGAATTTTCTTAAAATACTTAAAATTTTCCATACTGAAAAGAACATACTGAAAGAACAATAAAAAGGTACACCCTTTTTTTTGTATTTCCTCTCTCCATTGCTCACTCTGTTCTTCCTTCTTTTGCCTTCTTTTTTACTTTGTTCTCTTTCTCACGTTTATTCTTCTAGTGCTCTTTTCCTTTACTTTGTCCATCCTTTTTCTTTCTTGGGAGAAGGTTGTACTGCTGCTGTTCTTCCTGTCCCTGAAGGTAACTGGTGCCACTTGCCATCTCACTCTCTTTGTTTTCCTCAGTTACTGAAAGACTTGGAGGAGACCCCTCTGCTCTTGCATAGCTGTGTTGCGTGGCTGGCATGTTTGGTCTGTTCATCTTCCTCCTTCAGGGTGAAATTTGTGAGTGCCTAAATCCTGTTGAAAATCAGTGTATCCTTAAGTACTGATGAAAGTACTTAAGTACTGAAAGTACTGAATAGCTCCGGTGGCTATTCTTGGAGCTCCAGAGAAGGATCTGGTCTATTTGCAGAGCAAGGCAAGGCCACCTGCTGTCTGACTATGATGGTAATCCAAGGTATGTATGGGGCTGGACCTCAGTGAGTTTAACAACTTTCTTCAGTGAATGTCCAAATGCATGAAACAGCTGTGGGAAGGTGGGACCGTCTTTGCCTTTGGTAGATGGCTGGTCATGTTGTCCCATGCTTTTTGGTGCCTTCTGGAGGAATGAATCTCTAGTTCCTGACTGGGAGAAGTATAGATTTTGACCCTGCTGATCTGGGAGGAGCAGCTTAGTCCTCTCTGCAGCTTCTGATGGGTGTGTAGAGTGGTGCCAACCCCTTGTTACTGCTGCTCTGTTTTAGCCTAGAAGAATGCAACGTTGTCAACTCTTCTCAAGTGAATAATGTTCGTTCTTTGTATGTGGGAACCACAGATCTGGTACCTTGTGCAGAGGATTTGGGTTTAAGATCAGCCTCTTTTGGATGCATTAGTGGTTTGCTGATTCTGTTCAGCTCTTAAAAGTGTGGGTGAAGGCTTTGATCCTGCTGTGAAGTGCCTCTCTCTTCCCATGCATAAAATCCCCATCATGGGCTTCTGGGTGCTAGAGCTTGAGGATCAGGTACCTGTGAGCTTGGAGCTGCAGTGGGGGATGTGTGCACACTGCTGTGTACTGGACCTGGTGTTCAGGTCTGTTTGTGTGTGCCAAATATTGCCCAGCTTCCACAAACTGTCTAACTGTGCCTTTTAAACATCAGAGTTTATGGGACACTTTTGTTTCTGGTTCTGATATTAGAAGGTAGTTGGGATTATGAATAGCTGGCTGGTGGTGAAAAATCATTGGGACACAGTGAAGCAGTTTGATCTGTAGTTTGAAGGGTACTTCATTGTAAGAATTGAGGGGGGGACTGAAAGAAAAAAAGAAAGCTTTTAAAGTAAAGCTAAGATAAGCACTGTCAGTGAAAGGACCTTAAAAAGGTTGCAGCCAGCAGTCATAAAGATAGGACATGTATGGGAGTGATTGTAGATAATAGTTTACCTTGAATTGCCCGTTTCTTTTTATATTGTTACAGTAAAGGTTTTTGGTAATATTAAATAGCTGCAAATTCATATTTTCTTTTAATCATCTCTCATTAAATATGTCCACTGGAAATCCCTGTTATTAGAGATTGATAAGTCAAAGCTGTAATAATGTGTTCTGGGCAAAAACTTAGTGTTGAATACCTCAACAAAAATAAAGTCATTTCAGGTATAAATTACTTGCTACCTGTAGAAAACAAGTTAACAGGACTGGAGAAGATACCTTGTACTGTACTGCAAGGAAGTCAGCTATGTAACAGAAATGGCATATTTTCCAGACAAGGAAGTTAATTGTCTATATGAATATAGTTAAGGTGCTACTTAGTAATACTGGTAGCTTTGAAGTACCTTGGAAGGATCAGTTTTCTTAAAAAAAGGTGTTGTCTGTAGAGACTATATCAAACTACTCCTAGATCAGTGTAGGAGCGTGTGCTTCACTGGCTTAGCAAGTGCGTCCAGGATGCTGCCTCTCTCTTGTGCTGGACCTGCAAGGAAATCTTGGAGGTTTCATTGTAATTTTAATTTCTTTTGTCTCTATAAACAAACATGTAATTTAAATTATACCTTTTGTGCTGCCTGCTGTGAGACACCGTACATATATAGATTTGAACATATTCACCCATATGGAAGCAAGTACTGAAAGTCATTGCAGCATATCTTACCTCTTGTCTCTGATTGTCTGGTCTTTTTTAAAGTGCCTGTTGGCATCATATCTGACAATTAAATAGCACTCATGGGTTAATTTAATTTTCTTTTGAAGTATGTCTGTAAAGTAAAGAGAAAGAGTGTTGAGAAATAAGAATTCTCCTGTGAACTCTTCATCTCCTTTTTTATGGAGGGTTCTCTTTATGTTTCACTCGCTGTTACAGGAGTACAGTTACACAAAGGATTGATCCCACTGAAGTTTAATGTGAAAATGTGTAGATATCTGTCAGCAGTAGATGAGTCCTGAGACAATTCCAGAATTGTAGGAAAAATTGAATTATTATGGGCCAGAGAACATCGTTCTATTAGTTCTTGCTGATGAGTTCCTGACATCTGCATCATGATACACCAATCTAAAGTGTTGTCTTACATTATTTAAACATTTCATGCCATTAATAAAGAATGTAAAAAGTTTTGGAAAGCTTTTCAGTTCTCCAGTAAAAGCAGTTTTTATGTCCTCCCATTTGTTTGCCAGATATGGTTTTGATGAGACAGACTTAGCAAACCCTGCACCTAGCTGTGCCAGAAGCAGTGGTCTCCATGTCCCCTTCTCCCTTCATTTGTACTCCCTTTTTAATGTTGGTTCCAGTACTGATATTGCCTCTGGGCATGCAGATTCAGTTCACTAATCTGGCTGAAGACCAATTCTTTTAAAAAGTCAATTGAAGAGTTGTCCGTCTGGTGACCTTAGTTCTCCAAAGCATTCAGATGAACATCAGAAGTGGTGAACATCGAGGTGAACCAAGAGCTGGTGATATCATTTGAGAGGGGAGATGGGGGAAGCAGGAGCTGGTGGCATCGTGCTTCTGGATGTCTTTCTCTCTTGTCATGAATTGTGCCCTTTACCAAAAACATTGCTGTCTTCTGGTAGAGTTGCTGCTCTGTTTTACGACTGAGGAAGCTGTGACTGGAGTGCACAAACGGTTTCCTAGGGGGTATCACTTGAAAGACAGACCTGCAACTGGGGGCTACCTTGTGCTGGGCCTGGTTTATTCTTTAGAAAGACTTGCATGTGCTTTCATTTTTGACTTCATAAAAAGAAACTAACTATGAATTAAGGCATGCTAAAAGTAAAAGAAGTAATTAAATTGTAGTTATTTTCCTAGAGTACAACTTTTATCTATTAGATACACCTCAGTTTGTGTCAAAGTCTTAAAACTTTTGCTGCTGCAGTCAAAGCCTGGTTTTGGGTAAATTGCATTACAGCAGTGATTTTAATAAGGGACCTGATGCTTGGAAGACAGGGAGTAAACCTTTGCTGGGCTGTGAAACAGCCCACATTCCCAGCTTCAGTGGGTGTCCTGAGCACCTCACACAATCAAATCAGTGTATTTGTGCATGGAAGAAGGAAGCACTAGGTCTGTAGCATTACTGATTCATTATCTTGAAGGATTAGTTATAAATTTGATACTAAAAGTTTGAACTAGACCACTGTGGGTTTTTCTCCCTGCCTTGGGCTATATTTATGCAGTGCAGTTATAAAAGTAAGTTTAAATTGTTGGGGTTTTTTTAACTCTCTATTTTCACTGAGAGCTAATATGTAAAGCTGTGTTTGCCATGCCTCCCTTAATACTTTTAGGCCTTACCAATATAGTAATTAACTTCAGTTGCCTGTATTTTTCACCTCAAAATCTATGAGGCTGAAACTGGCTTTGTATTTTATGAATAGTAGTATAACAGTGAATCTGGATTGCTAGGCCATCTTAGGCAACATATATTTATTCTCCTGTCTTCCATCCCTCCCCTGAAGAATGTGGGTTAAAAGTTAAAACATCTAAGTCTCATGACTGTATTTTGGGAAGGAGAATGCTTTACTTTTGTGATTGGGTTTTGTTTTTTTCTTCCTTGGCGGCATAGGGTTTTTTTTCTTCAAAACTGTATATTTTTGCTAGTATGTGATTTCATCATTTAAAAAATATGGTGTTTGTCTTTGAAATTACTGTTGCAATGCATGGATGGTTATGGCGCAAAGAGCTGGATATTTGGTGTGAACTGTAGGATTTTTTAAAATTACTTTACATTCAGTACAGCTGCTAGTTGTTCAGCTGCTGCTTGCTTACACAAAAATGTTGAATGCTGATTATCCATACCCTAGGTATGGCTGCTTGCCCTTGGGCACCTGATGGCATAGTTCGTGGAGAGCTGTGCTGGTGAGCCTCCATTGCTGAAGGCAATGGCTGCTCTGGAGAGATGCCCAAAGGTGCTGTGTATGTAGTGAGCTGGACCAAGGCAGAGCTACTTTGCTCTCCTTGAGATATTTCCCAAGGATAGATATGTCCCATGACCTGAAACCAAGCATGACCTTCATGATTCACGGTTGAAATGCAGGCAGAATTTTCCACAGTCTGCTTTGTGTTCATTCTCTCTGTTTTTATATGAAATCAGTTATACCATTGCAAAAAAAAGAAAGACAAATGTTGCTGAAAACAGCTGTTTTAGTGTGGCGTTTTTAAGAGTTTTGGAACTGAGTCACAACCTGAACACTGTATTATCTTTCTAGAAGGGAGAAGAAATATCATCTGAGGCTTCATCAGTTTTGCAGGGCAAAGGGAACTGAATGTGTCCTCCCAGTCCTTGGTGCTGTGCAGGCTAACTTTTGCATCAAAGTATAATAATAATAATTGTGGATTCCATATGTAATTCTGCTGATGCAATCTGTGGAGTCCTGGGTGATTAGTATCATGTATGTGTACTGGTGCTTTGGTCACAGATGATGGGAAACTACAGGAATCTGTTCCTCCTTCTGCTTCGTCCTGTGATTCTTATTCTTCATTTGCATATAAAAATCTGAAACTTGAAATTTCCTTTTGGCATATATTTTATACCTCAGATGGATTATACATGCTTACATAAACATACCATGTGTGCATAGAAGAAAAAACCCAAACTGGTGAAATTACTACTTTGCTTTTCACGTATTGAAAGTTTACAGTCTTTGACAGAGCAGTTGATTTGAGCTACTGAAGTCCCCTAGGTGTAGTCCAATAGTATATGCTAGTGGTGGCACATGATTTGGCACTCAAGTAACGCAGATCTTTATTTTCAGCTGAAAACATACTGTCACTTTTCTGGTGTCTGTGTAAGCTGTGGCTATAGCTGTTGTTATGCTAGTCGGCATCTTAAGTGTAGGAAACCCGTGACACGGGCACTGATTTAAAATGCAGTTTGTATTATGGAAAAGCTGAATTATCAGTGAGATAAACAATAAACTGAGAATTGTGATTTGTACTTCTGTGGTATAGTACTTAAATATGAAACTGCTCTGGTTTTTACCTCTTCAGAATGTGAGGAATATTTGGAGGTTTCAAGATATGTTAGCAAATACATATAGATACACAATATATATTTTTACATAAATATATGCTTATATGCATATTCATGATTAGGTGTTCTGAAAAAAAATTGGATTTCTTTCTGAGCAGCTTAGAAGGAAAATGGAGTTTGGAGGTTTGTTTGTCTTTACAGTTGCAAAAGTGATAAAACTTACGTAGAACTCCCCTGAAATCTGAGTCTTAAAAATTTGTGTCAGTGGAATGGGATCTTATACTCTCACTATATTGATAAAATCTTAATGGTTGGAGAAATCTTATATAAAGAGAAAAAAACCCCACCTCTGAATGGTAGACTAACATAGGTTGGAGGGTGTCTCAAAGCAATTAATTTAGTCCAGTCCCCTGCTCAAAGGAGGGCCGAATTGAGTGAGAGTGCTCTGATCCTTGGGTAGTCAGGTGTTGAACATCCCCAAGAATGGAGACTGTGACCTTTTTAGGCAATCTGCTGCAGTTTTTTATGACCTTTATAATAAAAACCTTTTTCTGGTTTTACTTGCTGCAATTATGACCTTTACCTTCTGTCCTGTTCATGCCCACCTTTGAGAGGAGCTGGGCTCTGTTGTCTTTGTGCTGTATTAAGTAGTTGTAGACACCATTAAGTTCCCTGCCAACCCTTCTCTTCTTGAGGCTTAACAGTTCCAACTCTCACAGCCTGACCACAAATATCATGTGCTCCAGCCCTTGACTAGCTTGGTAACCTGTCCTGGACTCTTATCTGTTGTGTTTATGTCTGCACTGTGCTGGGAAGCGCAGCACGGGACCTAGTACTCCAGATGTCTCACCATTGCAGAGCAGAGAGGAAGGATTACCTTCCTCAGCCTGCTGGTGATGTTTTTCCTAATGTAGTCCAGAAGGCTGTTGGCCTTCTTTGCCATGAAACTCTATTTCCGGCTCACGGTCGACTTTTCATCCACTGGGACCCCAGCTCTTTTTCTGCCGAGTTCTTTCCGTCCAGTGTGTACTGGTGCTTGGGCTTATTCCTCCTCATGTGCAGGACCTGCCATTTCCTTTTGCTGAATTTGATAGTGTTCCTGCCAAAACATTCCTCCAACTTGCTGAGATCTCTCTGAATGGCAGTGCTGCCCTTGAGCGTGCTCACTGCTTCCCCAAATTTTGTCACCTGCAAACTTGCTGAAACTCTGTCCCATCCTATCCGTTTTAATGAAGTTGTTGTACAGTATTGGCACTTAAAAATTGGCTACTAGTAAGACTTTGAATAGCAAATGAATATATCATGAGGACAGTGGTCTAGCTGTTTTTCATCTGCTTTGTAGTCCGGTAATTGGAGATGAAGAACAATTTATCTGGTGTATGTGATAAAACATAGTGGGTTTTTTTGCTTTACTCTAGATGACAATTTTAACCCTTCATTTTCTAGACTGTTCATCTATTATTTTTTTTGATTTTCTTTTTAAATATAAAATGAAACTTTGGTCATGCTGCTTCCTTGAACCTCTCCCCACATGCTGTTTGCAGCTTCAGTGGCAGTTTCCTGTTGGCGTGTGAAAGAAAACCCTAAGCTTAAGCTTGTTCACACAGGAAGGAATCGCTAAAAATGACAAAGCTGGTGCACTGGAGTGTGAGCAAGCAAGCAAAAACTCACAAATACACCTGTTTTAAAGTCAATAAGAGTGCACAAAAGAGCAGTCAGTTTCTGGAATCATCTGCTACTTCCTTGAAAAAGTCTTATTAAAAAATATTAGACTTACACAGAGAAGTTAACAGAACAAAATAAATGTCAAATGTAGTTTTCCATTTGCTGTATTTTGTATAGCTATGTGGTCTTTTTAAAGAAGTATTGTGTAGAACCCTAGTTTTAAACTCTAGGGTTTGATGATGTCTTCCATGGTGGCAGTAAGCTGTATGGTCTTCCCTGTCTGTATGGTCTTCCCTGTCATTAATACTTCTGTGTTTCCATTTCTGAGGAGCAGAGAAAATGCAAATGCATCCAGATGCATTGCAGGAAACACGTATTCATTTTCCTTCTCTACTTCTCAACTGCATTTGTCTCTTTTTTCTTTTCCTGCTGTTTCCTTTCCATTCTTGTTAGTCTGGCCTTGTCTTTCACGAGTGCATATTGATGTTTGCCACTGCTTTTAACATAATTGCTGTCTTATGTGACTATGAGAGAAGACAATTAAAAGTTAAATAATTGTTGTGTATCAGTGAATACTTACGATAATGGATTTATTAATATCCTTTTCAGTCAGTGTATCCCTATGGCACAGTACATGAGTGAAGTATTCTCTCTGACCATTACCCATTAGAGTATATCTAAACAGCCAAGATCCTTATTGCCAAAACTATATTAAAATTATATGATCAGAATTATAATAATAGTAAAAAAAATCTGTTTGTGAGATCTTGTGTATGCAATAGAAAAAACCCCTGGTATTACTTGTGGTGACTCTCTGGGTGTGACTAATTGGATATAACCACATCCCAGGAGATCAGAGGTATTTATAAGTGTCTGTACATAGCAATAACAACTTCTGCACGTGATTACTTCGTGTCTAGATTCTCATGTCTCCTTTTACTGTATTAAAAAGATTTTCATTTTAGTTGTGAGAATAGTGTTATTTTGAGTGTGCATTCACTACATTGCTACCATACAGCCTGTATACAGATTTGCACTTACAAATTTACATTTATTTCTTTACCTACCTTGAGTTGAGATGTGTTAAAATAGAAAAAATACATATACATGGACCAAATGCTAACTTTTATATTTCACTAGGGATCACAACCAATTAGATCATCAGCTCCGCAGACTTTGTAATGACCTAGATGTGCCAGTATTAGAGTTCAGTGGTATCTGGAAACTTCATCTGACTAGGATTAGCAATAGCCTTGCCTCTCTGAGAAAATAAATTTAGCCAGGGGAGGACAGAGTTCTGCATGAAGGAACTGCCTTTTGTCACTCCTTTTGTTGTTTTGGGGGGGCACAGATCACAAAGCTTGTGTATGAAGTCAGTTTTAAAGAAGCTGGAGGAATGATTGCTATTGTATATGGATTTTTTTTTTAAGTAAAAAAGACTACTGCATTATCTCTTACTGAGGAATGAAAATGTATTTTCTCTTACGTTCCCTCTTGTTCTTGACAGCTAAGACTTTGATAATAATTCATACTGATTTTCATCTTTAAATAATTTTGCAGACATCATCTGTGATAGTTGATCTGAAAACCATCCTTCAAAGGCAGAGAATTTATTGTAATTAGTCCTATTTTGTGGGGGGCTTAATCCTAATTTTCTGTTGCAAAATGTTTATTTTATAGATGTTTTTAGGAACAATTGAAGTAAAAATCAGAGCTCTGGCATGCTCCCAGTCTGCATAAACTGACTATTTTTACTCTTTTTGTGGTCCTGGTGGTAAGTTAAAGCAGATGTTTTGTCTTCAAGAGTGAATCAGGATGAATCTTGGTGCTACAGGCAGTATTCTTTGCAGGTCCAGTGATTCTCTTCTTGAAGTCTTTCTGTAATAGATATAATGAAGATGAAATGATTTTTCGAGGTGATCATGGTGGTGTGAATTGCTAAGGAGAGACTAGATGATCTCTTGAGGTTTCCGCTATCCTAATTTTCACAATTTGTGTGAATTTTCCATTGATTGCTCTTGAGGTGGCAACAGAGAAAATGAAACAAAGCAGGGGAGAGCCAGGTGATGAGGATCCTGATCTGGCACACCACTTAGGGGAGCGGAGGAAAAGGACAAATGCTCTCCTACCTACACCAGCCCTTCCTGCCAAATTCTTTCAGTTTGGGAACGTCTCAGTAAACACCATGGTCTTGTGGGGTGATGCCTCCAGTGTGGTGGCAGCTTCAGCTCAAGCTACTGTTGACCAGCTGCTTGAAGCTTAGTATCAATTTAATTTAGTGTTAATGCCCCTCACTTCTATGGAAGGAATGTTTTGTTTTGGTCTGGCTTGGGAGATGGAGAGGGACAGGATGATTCAGGCAGAAAGCTGAGCCCCAGAGAGGTAGAACTTGACACAGTACTTGTCTTTGCCCTCTTTGGGAGGAGGGGAGGGCATGCTATGGCTGTTTGTTCAGCCTTCTGTCTTGAGAATTTATTCTCCTTCTCTTTCCTGAATCTTGAAACTGATAAACTGAGTGTCTTGGGTACAAAGTATGAAAAAACTCAGAAGGCACACAGGCAGTGCTGGCACCCTTTCTGGCACACTGGGGCTCAGGAGGCTTCTCAAGAGCATCTTCTGTGAGACTTATGCATCCTTGGTACAGCCTAGAGATGTTTGTTTTGAAGGCATTTACAGAATAGAAAGAAGATGTTTGTGAATGTCATCCCTGGGTATTAATACAAATGTTCTGTATTTAGATAATATGGTCCTCCTGAACTCGTTCAGTATAGCATTTCCTTGTGGTCTCTTTTCAAATGCTGATAAGAAAAACAGCATTGAAGAAAATACAGCATTATTTCTTTCAGTACATGTTTGAAAGAGCTTACTTTGTATTTGCTACATACTGCAGGTTAAGATGTTTCCAGTTAAGCTTGTGGCTCTTTGGTGAATTTGCTTGTTAGGAAGCCAGACCTCTCTGCTTTTCATTTTGAAATGGTGCTGGCTTATTGTAATCCTTCTTCGCTTGTCAAAGCCCTTTAAACTGCTGGCCTCAGTCCATGAGATTTTTCCATATGAGAGGATGACTTAACCATATTTGATGATGCCCTTAAGATTAGAGGCCTGTCGAGATTTCCTGACTGCTTGACACTTGTATTTTAGCGTGCCTGCTGTGCACAGTGGGATGTGGAAGCAAACAGGCGGATGGATCACCGGACCAATCTGATGTTATTGTCACTCGGTCAGTTGATAAAGGAAGGAGAGATGAGAAAAATGGGCTGCCTCCATGTGTCGGGTTGGAAAATGCAGCTGGAAAAGCAGAATAATCTGACTGCAGAGTTTGAGACAAAGAATAAAAGCGACGGAGCTGATGAAAGTGGCCCTTAAATGCAAGAAGCCTGTCCCTGTTAGCCCACCCCAGCTGTAAACCTGTGGTTGGGTACCTGGGCCTGATATATGCCTGTGCTGAATATGGCCCTGCTGGGAGCAGTTTGGGTTTTAACCCTTTGATACAAATTTCCTGTGTAGGTCTGTACAAATATCTGCCTGCGGTTTTTTTAATTTGGCCCCTTTTTTTTTTTTTTTTTGAAACTAAACCATACAGGATCTAGTAGGACAGATATTATTTTCACTTCCATGTTTTCTCATGTATCAACTTCAGGGCTGTAATACTGATTTTTGTTCTTTTTAAACTGTAAATGCAGACTTAGGGGAATTTTTATTTTCAGTGCTTTACTTTTTTATTATCTACAAAACTTGGTCTGTGTAACCAAAATTTATGATTTTTATTTTCATTGACTTATATTACTTTTTCCCATGTATATTAAAACTGATGTGATTTCCTTCTACCCTCCCAAGAGGCTAACATTTAGTTTGTTTTTCTAATCTTTAATCCATTTTCTTATGAAAATCATCAAGTTATAACCTACTTCATGTTATAAGATTAAATTACAGTTAATTAAAAATAGATACTTGTAATGGTCATTTTAACAATCTTAATTGTGATAACCCCTATGGAGTTGCATCCTGTAGAGTTATCATTATGATGATGACATTGGCCACTTTTTTTTTTGCATTTGTGAGAGTGTGAATTGTTTGCATTATTCCTTATGCTTGGTACAAAGAATATTGCAGCTACTTCTGCTTTTAATAAAACTGCTTTCAGAATGTCTTAATATTGTGCAGTGATATTTGCTGTTCACCCCTGGACTACTGTCAGTACTTTGATTGTGTGTGGTGGTGTTACTAACTGAAGTTTGCTCCTGTGGTGGTGCTCTTATAATTGCTTCCTCTTTGGTAACAAAATCTTTTAAATAGGAAAGCATTGTGTGCGAGAGGTTTTGCTTCATGGTGTTGTGGAGCAGGTAGCACCAGCCACCTCTATTGCTAGCAGTGAATAGGATATTGAAAACTCTAGATATGGAGAACAGAAAATATTTATATCTAATGAATAATCAGGTGCACAATTTAAGATGCAGAAGAAATATTTAGCTTTTATATTAAAAAAAGAAAACCTTGAAATCTTTCATAGTGATGGATTAATAAACAGCAGGAGGGAGTAAAGATTAGTCTTTCTAGTGGAAATAGAGACAGTTCCAATTCCAATTGTTGGAATAGTGTCAGTACATGAGTGGTCTGCACAGAAAGGAAACTCAGGAAAGGGGGTGAAGGGAGAGTTGTGGTAAGAGGAGTGATGAGGGTACATGCGGCAAGTCACAGAGGAGTGTTGGGTCTGCAAGCTCTGCATGGCTTTGTTTCAAATTATAATTTTAAACTCTTTTAAAACCACTGAATTTAATGCAGTGAAATGTGAGACTGATTACTCCATGGGGTGTGAAGAGGGTGGTCTGGTTAACAGCCTCACACCCCTAAAGTCTGTGGCTGAAGGTGCCAGGTGTGGCACCAATGCAGGAGTGTGTACGAGGGCAACTGTTGGAGATGCTGCCAACTTCCTTACTAGAAACATGTCCTGGAAGTGAGGGAAGTGGAAAGGGAGGTCCAGTGGTCGAGAGGGGAGCATTTCTCTGCCTGGACCAGGTGTCAGGGGGAGCGGGGACTGGTGGCTGTGTCTCAAGGGTGGCTGTAGGGGTCATGAACTTGAGAGAGAGAGATGGAACAACACTTAAGGCTTGAGATCTGTACAACTGCAATGCTTCTGTGTTGGTTAACATGGAAAGAAGAAACTGTCACCAAAGGAAGCAGTTGGTAGAAAAGGTTGAGGGAACTCCATGGTGTTGATGGTAGATGATGGGCAACTACTCATAATTGGTATAATTATAATAGCATAAGATGTTTACTATTTCTTATGTAACTGAATTACAGAAATATTTTTTTGGTAGTTAATCTAATTTAGGAGCTTCCTCATAATTTCAAAATACCAGGTAGGTGAATTCCTGGCATTAAACTGAAGGTGTGTCTCCTACTGCCAGTTAAACCACTTTGTTAAGCATGTAGTCATGTACCATGTCAGGTGTTACCTGGAAATCAAAAAAGTAATCAAAGGGAATTGATAGAAAAACGCGTTGATTGTTGAGGAGTTGTTGAACTGAATCCTCAGAAGTGGTGAGTCTAGTTGTTCATGTAATTTGTGGTGTTCTGAGTCAGGACAGTTTGTAGGCGTTATGGATTGTGATGGTCAGGTAAGGATGGTTTTGTGTGTTGGGTAGAAGTCTTTGAGGCTAGCCAAAGGTGTGCTTAATTCAAAACATTATCCATATTGCCACATTGTTTTTGCTGTACCTGGAATATTGACGAGGGGGAAGAAAAAGTTTCTCCTCAGTGATAATTACCTTTGGTATTCGAGTCTCTTATTGTTAATAGATGTCATTAATCAAAACTTTAATAATTTATTTGTTACACCCTCTTCCCTGAAAGATAATTAAATACGATAATCCAATTGCAAGCTTGTAATAGCAATAGTAAGAACATACATTTGGAGTTGATTTGTTTCACTGGAGCGACACAGAGTACAGGATCAGCAGCCTGAACAAGCTGAGTGAAAATCCTTGGTCTTTACTATTGTGTGTTCCTCCATGAAGTGCAGGATTTTTTCTTCGTAGTGTTTTTGTCTCTCATTTAATAAACCAAGCAATGTGACTTCCTTACCATCCTCAGTTTCTGGTTTTTGTAATTTTTTTAATGGTGGTGTCCATGTAACTGATGAGCTCTGGTATAGAGGAAACTTAGCATGGGTGATGTCACCAGTTTCTGCTTGACAATAGTATTTAACCAGTTCAAGTTACTTTTCTGTTTTTCCCTTTTTTTTTTCTCTAAGATCTTGTAAAAATGGGATGCTTTTCCAAGTTGACCTGGGTCTGTTAAAAATTATGACTTCTCAAGTCTTAGCATTTGGAGGGTTTGTTCAGGAGAACAAAGGAACCCAAGACTTGTTTAAACAAACAAAGGTCTTAAAACTTCTAGTACCCTTCACTTTGCAGATGACTAAGTACCGTTTTATTTAAAATACATTTTGAGCAAAAGTAGTTGCTAGTCTGGCTGTGGTAACAGTGACTCAGGCACTCACATTGCCTCTTTCTCCTTTAGCTATAAAGCCATGAAGGGCAGCTAGCGCACATGTAGGTGTCCATCAGTAGGTGAGATGAACCTGCCAACTGGCAAGAACTTTATCTGCTTAAGTTTCTCTTCAGGTTGTGGTTTCTGGGCTGTAAATGTGAATAATTGCCAAGCCACAGTTAAGGTGCTTGCTTGTCCATGTTGGTCTGCAAAATGAAATGGCACTGGCTTACTGCATGCAGATGGCGGGTCCTGCAGGCTGCTGAGGTCATCTCAGTAAGAGAGTGGAAAGTACAAATTACCTTGGAAATCAGGCTACTTTTGGTTTTTGCACTTCAGTATGTAGTCAGATTTGCAGATTAATCTCATCTTGGAATATTGCATGAAATAATACATTGAATTATTCCCCAACCATCCCCCAAAAAATTCTAAGTGATGGGGGAACTGTCAGAGGAGAGAAGCAAATATCTTCCTAAGCAGGGACAGAGAAATAACGAGACCAATGGAGTATCCTGTCAAAAATAAGAGGGCTGTTGGAACAAGGATAGAAACAATGAGGCCTAGGGAGGCTAATGGGATATGACCAGGTATGTATTGGGTGGATTTCCAAACACATGTACCACTTCCTAAGGTCAATCATGGCTTATGGTGAGTGTTACCATGTACTGGGAAGCTTGAAATGCTGGGATGGACAGTTTTCAGTGGAAATTCTCCAGGAGTAGTACTGGGGGTAAAGTCTACTCTCCTCATTCCTGTGAAAGGCATCAAGAGCATGAGTACAGTTCAGTGACTTTCTCTGGATATCAAATTATTGCTAAAAGATTTCTAACTGCTGAATCTGGTAATGAGGCTGTTTCACACTGGTCAGTGCCTTATGGGAATATTGTATTTACAGATTTGGGAATTCTCCCTTTTCTGAGCCTTTTACTTACAATATGCAGGGGGATAATTATTAATAATAATGCCAGTGTGCACTTTCAAGAAAGGATAGAATAGGCTAGGAGAAAAAATATTAAAAATTATTAATTGAAACACTTGTGGTCCATTGATCAGTTTAAGAGAGTGTATCTTCCTATTAACACAGACACTTCATCACCCACATTTGTAGGATGCCAGCCAAATAGGCTCCTTAAAAAGATTAATAACATCACTGGTATCATGTAGTGCCCCTGGTTTAAAAACTGAATGTGTACGTACCATAGATACTATGCTGTTTTCTTGAATAAACATTTTATTGGTATGTTTCAAAAAGAAAGGAAAAGGAGTCCAAATTATCATGAATGCAGTGTTGGAATTTGTTGTGGGTTGTGTAGAGGCAGGAGTAGGAGCTGAACATTACTACTCACTATGCAGAGTGCAGTGAATTCAGCTTGTGACTTTCTTTTCTCTTGGGATCGTAAGTCTGAGCCTGGAAATTAGGATGGTTGGGTTTCTTCAGTGTCAAGCACAATTTGGAACAGTGTTTGCTTGTTTTTCCCAATTTTAGGATAAATTGTGGAAGCCTGTCTTCTCATAGAGGCTGTGGCTGTGCTAGATAGAGAGGTCAAAGCCACCTCATGCTTATGAACACCTTGTTTTTGGAGGAGCAAAGTAAGTTTGTTTGAGCAGTTTGGGTTTTTGCTAACTTGTGTTGATTGACACAGTGAGGTGGAACTTGCATATGTGGGCACTTTTGAGGGAGTAGCCATCTCCAGGCTGGGTCTTAATGAAACAAGGTGTTGGCTCCTGCTGCCTGTGCCAGCTGCAGAGCCATCAACACTGATTTTACAACCACCTTCTGGTGATGTATAAACTTACACCTTGTTTAACTTTTTCTGCTGCTTATGGGAGTGATTTTGTTCCCTCTTTTAAAGGAAGTTTAATGGGCACAACTTCTCTGTTTTCGCTTATTCTTTAAGTGGTTTTGCTGTGAAAGTTGGCACAGAGCACTTGACACTGTGGTAAAGGCACATTTCTTTGTCCATAGTGGGATAGTGGTTAGTACCGTTCTCTAACTTTTTTACAACATCTTGCACAGTCTAAAAGGAGAAAACATGCCAGGGTTTATATAAGCTGCCACATATAAACAGTGTTACATTTTTTTTTCCCCCTCTAATTTTTCCATTGTCCTGGTGTTCCCTCTGAAGACAACTATGAGGAGATTCTTTACAAAGTTCTAAGTCACATAAGGGTATAATTTCCTATCTGAGGCAGCATTAATCTGTTTCAGATGTTCATGTATTTTAGACTTTCTTGCAGCCTAAACCACTGGTAGCAGTGCTCACTACAGCTGGGTTGACCAAGAGCAGATTTTGGCACAAATATGCAATGGAGTTGTCCTCATTCCTTTAGACTTAGAGCACGAGGTCTTAAGTGTTTATCCACCCTCTCTTAGATCAGGTAGTTAGTCTGGGGGTTGCCATCACACGGAGAAACCTCAGATGCACAGCCCACATGGAAATTGATGTTCCAATGAGTATTCCAAAGGAAACTGGTTCTTAAGGTCTGGTTGTTTCATTTATAACCGCATACTAGTGCGAGGATTGCTTGTTCTGGTGGTCTCTGGGATTCAACAGCCTCCTAACAGGAAATGGAAGTTTTTCTTTTAGTTTTGAATGGGTTAGAATATAAAAGATTATATTTCAACTTTGGGAAGAGAGAGTGAGTACTGCTGCCTGTACCACAGGCAGAGTTGGCCTGATTCTGGACTGAGCATAAAACTTGCTTGAGTAAGGGCATTAAGCTGGAAGGGAGGGAGTGGGTGATAGCATTTGATAATGCTAATCCATATTATCAGGGCAAAATAAGAGTAGGAAACCTATACTGTTAAGTCTTTTTCTGTGCAATGACTGTAGTGTCAATCTAGTCTCCTGATGAAAGATCTGCTGGAGAGGCTGGTCTTTATCCCTTACTCCCACTATGATGATATGGAAGATTCACTGGCAAGTCTCTTCCCTCTTATCCTACTTGAAGCACAAGTTCTCCTGTGGGGTTACAGTCCTTTTCATTTTCAGTTTGACTTCACTTTCAGTACATTTAATCCAATTTGTTTTATCTGAAGTACGAACAAAATGCAGAAACACGATATACATAATCCCAACCTGAAATTAGGGATATTCAGTTTTAAATATTATTGGTTTATAGTTTCTTTCAGATGTTCATAAGCCCTTACGAGTACAAATCCTGGATAATCATTATCTGGAGAGTAACAGGGTTTTGCTGAAGAAAGTCAGGGGTAAAATGAAGTCTGAAGGAGAAAAGATGACTTTTTCAAAATTAGAGTTCTTTATGGATTCAGAAACATAGTTATGTTTAACAGCTTGGCTGAAAGCCTGTGTTTTGACTAATACATTAGAAAGTATGCTTTCAGCAGATTCTTTTAGACAATTATTTACCAAAAAAAATTAATTCACCAAAAATATGTGGCTGTATATATGCATGTTTTTATATTAACATAGAAGTGTGTGTGTGTATATGTAAAATGCTATGATTCTCCTAGCAACAGGAGGCTCACTGAGTCCGTTGACTTTGTACACGGGCTGGTAAATAAAATTGTAGCTCTAATATGTGAATTTGAGTTGTGCGCCAGGATAAGGTGATGGACTAACATGTTGTGCTCTGTGTGTGCACTGCAACGTGAACATTTATGTATGTCAGAGAAGCTGTCCAAAGTGAAGTGTGACTTATTTGTTTTATTGGAATCTAATGAAAAACAATGTAATTCTGTTTAAGCTAGAATTGTGAAGGGAGTATCAAGGTTTCAGAGCTATCCATTCAGACTACTGAGTGTCAAAGCTTACTACTTCTAAAATAACAAGTCAAGGAGGATGTAGTATTTTGGTGTGTTTTCCTCTGCTCCATGCAATTTATTGCACTCTTCTAGGTTGATTACTGAAATCCAGTCATTTAAGGACTCCATTGCTTCTCCAGAGTTTAACTAAGTCCTTTTCTGCCTTTACGATACCTCAGCATGCTCATACGCTTTCCAATTTCATTTGTGTACATTGATGCAGTTGCAGGGTTTTTAAAGTATTACTGAAAGGCATCAACTTTCTCTGAAACTTTATCCAGTATTGTTGTCAAACCAGACTCGTAAGTTGTAGGGAGAACAGATTGTTCTTGGAATTCATCTTGAAGACTCAGAAGGTCTGTGACTTATCCTTGAAGCTGTTCAGTTAAGAGTAATTCATTAATGTCAAATAAAAGCCCCTGTAAAGAAGAATGTTTATTCCTCTAAGCCTTCACTGAAGGACTGTGTAAGCACTTCTTGAAAATCTGGTGATGTAGTAAACCTTCTAAAGTGAGGAGGGGAAGGAACATGGCATGAAGGTTGTGTGTTCAGTTAATGAATTGTTCATCTGCCTTTGGCCAACTGCATGCTTTTTTCTATGGAAACCTGTTGTCAGGGTATAGTGGTCTGAGGGGAAAAAAACCCCAAAGAACAGAAAAAACCTGCTACTATATGCTCAGGTGAGTCAAGGATGCATTTTCTTGTGCTGCTGTGATCCCAATGGCATTGAGATTTTTCTGGTTTGGTGTAAATGTATTGGGGCATCATCCCATAAGGCTCAGCTGGAATTGGGCAAGGTGTTCAGGAGGAGCTGCATCACCCCCATCCCAGACTGCAGCCTCCTCATCCTAGGTGCCCTAGTGACTGAGCTGGTGACAGAGCTGCTGCTTCTTGCTGTGAATCATGATATGCTTTAGTAGATGTATGTGTCTCCATTCTCTATCGTAGATGTCATTCTTTGTGGGAGTCTGGATAAATATTTCAGTCTGTAGGAGTTCAAGAGAGCTAGGTATCACCTAGCAACAAGCATCCCACTCACAGCCTCCTGCTTCTCTTCACTTTTGTTAAAATATCTGTGAAAACCAGAAGTTGAAGCATTAAGTTATTTTCAGAAATATTTTGAGCAACTTAAGGTATTTTTGTTTTGATGTTACAGCAGAGCAACAAAGATGTTGATTGGGAGGGCTGGCCTCTTGATGCAAGTAACTGCCTTGCTTGAACAGGATTCACAATCAAAGACTAGCACAAACTTTTAACTGGGGACAGAATAACCCTTATGAACACAGTTGTTTAGTGAGAGTAACAGAATGTATAGTGAGTGATCCTTTGGTCCTTTGAGGTCTATAAAATATATAACAGTTACATTTAAACTAAACTGAATGTATTTTAGGCTGTATTACCTGCTTGTCTTGCAGCTTGTGATGCCTGCTGATAGGACAGTGCCTTATGCTGAAATTGAAATGCCTTATGCTGAAATTGAAAATTTCTAAACTTTTTTTTTACAGACAACTTCGTGGCAAAGTGTATTAGCTACTTTCAGTTACAATAATATATGGAAGTCAGTTTTCAAAGATCCTCGGGTCTGAGGTTGGGAGAGGTAGGCACTTGAAGTACAGTTGAGTTAGATTTTGGGATATGTTGATGTCAGTGCAGTGCTGCACTGAATTTCAGCATCTCCTGTCTCATATAAATTTTATATGTCAAGAACAGTTGTGGAACTCTAGCTTGTAGTTAATGTATACTTCATCAGTAGCTTCTGCAGAATGTCCACTTTTTACAGTTTACAAATTTTCTTGCAAGAATCAGAAACTTAGGGGGAAAGGACAAGTACGTGACTACTGTTATTATAAAGGTAGCTATCCTCAACACTGAGTTGAGGATAACCTGTGTTCCTTTGTGTGTGAATGGTGCTGAAATTGTGCCTTCAGTAATCCTGCCTTAGCCAATGGTCAGGATAGTCTTCATGAGTTTGGGAGAAGTTATGCTCTGTCTTCAGGAAAATTTGGTGTGACTCAGGGCACTTGAGAGGGATTGCAGAAGTCAAAATGCAGATTTAAGGGATTCCAAGAAGAAAAGTGCATACTTTAAAAATAAATTATGTAAGAGAGTGACTAAGAAACACTGTTATGCCCAAATAAGAGGTTTGTTTTGTAGAGGTAAAAGTTAATAAATCCTGATTCAGCAAGTGACTTAACTGTGCAAATGATTTGGTCTTTTCCAAATATATGTTCCTATATCTATCTGAATTAGAAAAGTGTAAAAATGGCACAAGTAGTGATTTTTAACTGTATTAACACGAATTGACTTAAAAATTACCAATATGTAAAAGAAAAGTGAAAGTGATACTGGTGTGGACTTTTAAAAATGAATTAACATGAGTTTGTATGTTCAAAAATGTTTTATTCGTAGAGATATGGGTAACTACACACATAGGGACCTTCGTTTTTCTAGAAATACTCTCAGCATGATTGTCCCAAAACTCTTCTCATGTTTTCTTACTCTGGTCCATGAGTCGTGCTCAGCTCTGCCAGTGGTTGGGCATGGTGGTTAGGGTGAGACTCCCAGGACATTTAACCTGATTAAAACAGATTTTCAGTATGGAGTAGGTGTTGAAATTTATTTGGTTTTCACTTGCTGCAGGAGAAGGAATCTAATGTTTGGTGGCATTCATAAGCTTTATAAACTCCTGGGGTCTGAAAACACTATTTTAAGGTAATGGTTAGTCTTTGGCTAGCAGTGGACATAAGTCAAGTAGCAAACACAGAATTTCATTCTTTAGTTTGAAACTGGTGATGTGTTTGTTAGATACTTGGTTCTGTGATTACTTAGCCTTTCTGACCTAAACTCTTCAAATCAGGAATATTGTGCTGTTGTCTCATTGGGTATATTTTCTTCTAAAATAAAACCTGCTTGATGCAAAGGGGAACGTGCTTCTGTTTATACTTTTAATGTCTGCTTTCATATTTCTGATAGTAGAAACTGAGTTTTCACAGTAAGATACTGAAAACCCAAGTCCAAAATGGGCTTCGTGGTGGTGACACATGTGGCAGAATGTATGCACTAGATCTGTAAGGATAGATGGTCCTGTGTCTCATATGCATTTCAAAGTCCTTTCATCTGAAGTTTAAGCTTTTCAGCTCTTCTGAAAATCAGACCAAAGATTTCCAAAGTTACTAGTTAAATGTCATTTTCAGATGAATGGTTTGCTCTTAATCTTAGGCTCTTCTAGCCTGAAATAGCCCTTCTGTGGAGAACACCCCAATGGTACAAGGATGTCAGAAATTCAATGCTGCTTAATTTATGCAGACCTGAAGAGAATAAATTAGAAAACCCAATTATTTGTCATTGCTAATGAACTAGCTTTACCATGTGGAGGGCTGTTGGATGTGATTTAATAATGCAAAGCCAGCTGCAGCTGTGTCTACTTGCATAGTGGTTTGTTAGCAGTTCTGAAACACATACCCATGTTTGCTGTGTCACCATAGCCACTGTAGAGTAACAGGACTCCAGCACTGGTGTGTAACTTGAAGCTAAGTTGCGTTGTAGGAGCATGTGTGTCTGTGTGCATGTAGAGAGGAGTAATGATGAGAAAACCTGGAGAACTGGAAACAATTACAGGTCAAACTCTGTCTTCCTCTCACAGAAACTCCATGAAGCTTTTGGATACATTACATTTAATTTTAAAAAAACTTGATGACTAAGTAGTTTTCTATTCTGTTTAGATGATCACATCATACAAGTCCAGGATATGTAAAATCTGGTCCAGTTGTTCCATTTTTGGACATGAGCATAGAGAAAAGAGCAGCTAGAAATACAAAGGTTGTTCTTTAAGTGTGCAATTTAAAAAAAAAGATAATCATGAAGATTTGTTTCATGAAATGGAAAGTTTGAAGCAGTCCAAGTAATGTTGAGGGAGATGAAATAACAAAAGGGAAAGATAGTCTACAAGATATATGACAAATGGTCTACATCAGTTAGCATGCTCTCAGCCTCCACAGTACTTAGTTATGTTTTGTTACATCAGTGTTTGTGGTGATTTTGCAACTTTTTATGATTCATACAAATATTTGAAACTTACTTTTTTCTATTAAACTTATTATTTTCTTAGAAATAAAATTTAAGTGCATGGTGTTTAGTCAGTATAATAGTAACACAGCATATGAATGGACTATTTCTACATTCTTATGGAAGCTTCGTGTCTTGTTTTCAGTGTAAAAGTTTACGTAGTGTTTGGAAACCTGTCACATTATTGTATATACAACATTAATGAAATACAATAATGTAGTTTAAAATCAGACAGGTGATATGCTACTACTATTTGAAGGATGACCTTATTTTGAATGATATAAAAATAACAGCAGATTGTTTATGATAACTCTGGACAGCAGATTTAGATTTTTGACTTCACACCATTTCCATTATTAGAAGAGACATATGTAAGTAGCATTTGCTTCCAGACACATGCACATATTCTGGCAAGAGGTTTAAGACATATTGTCTACTTAAATTTTTGACATCTGAAATGGGTTTGGGGTTTTTTTCCCCCTCCCCAAGGCTTTTAAAAATTTTTGAACTAATGGATGTGTATATTTTCCTAAACCTGAAGGAGCCTCCAAAAATGATAATATAATATTTAAATCTCTATTTGCTTTTTATAGATTTTTGTTAAGTCATATAATGGTTTGAGTTGGAAGGTACCTTTAAGATCGCTAGTTCCAGCCTCCCTGCTGTGTCACCTACTAGGTCAGGTTGCTCCAGTCTGCATCCAGCCTAGCTTTGAACACTTCCAGGGAGTGGGCATCCACAACTTTTCTGGACAGCGTGCGCCAGTGCCTCACCACCCTCTGAGTAAAGAGTTTCTTTCTAACGTCTAATCTAAATCTCTCCTTGTTTAGTTTGAAACATGAACCTATGCTATGTGCACTTGTGAAAAGTCCCTCTCCAGCTTTCTTGTAGCCCTTTTTAGGTACTGGAAGGCTGCTATAAGGTCTCCCCAGAGCCTTCTGTTCTCCAGGTTTATCAACCCCGACTCTCTCAGCCTGTCTTCATAGGAGAGGCACTTCAGCCCTCTGTTTGTCTTTGTGGCCCTCATAACTAAACTAATCATGTATCCATATGAAACCTTTGAAGAAATACATATTCAAATTTTGTAATGGTCTTGGACTTTCTTTTGTGTTATTGTTCAGATCTTGCATAGTATCTTTGGGAAATACAGTTTGAAATACTGGCAAACAATGTTTGCAGTCAGTAACTTCTGGAAAGTTTAGCTTTACAAATGCAGGGCACTGATGCATAATGGGCTCTGAACACTAATTAAAGCAGTTGGGATTTAGTGTGCTCAAGTAGCCACTTGGAACTTAAAGATACTGGGAGCTTTGACTAAAATGATGAGTTAAGATGAAACAAGGCTTTCTCAAATATACTTTCTTTGGTCATTTATCCAGTTTTGTTTGAAGTGCTTATAAACTTACTGTTCTTCTGACCTCTCTTTTACTGTGGTTAGATTTTTTTTAAAATTTACATATACAGTTACAGTAATATTTGAGAAATTAATGAACTTCTAAGAAAATATGTCAATTAAATATCTTTATATTTTCTTTTTCAGGGTTGAAGTGGATCTAGGGACAAATGGATGACTGAATATTCGTATGAAGAGGAAAGCCATAAAAGTTGGTTGACATTTTTACAGCCATGTGCATTATACGTATTAATGCTATTATCAAAATTTTATATTGTGTTATAAAATAGTAGATTAAATAAATAGTTTGAGCTTCATATGCTCTATTGTCTTTCAGGCAGGGGAATACTACAGATTATAGCTGTAGCTTAACCCAGTATTTTCTGGCAATACCTGAATGTTCAGAGGAAAGCCTAGTAGTGTGTAAGGAAATAGGTAATTCCTTTGAAACCAGGTGTTTGAATGGGCTGGCACATAGTGGTGTTCATTATTCTTGTGTGCAAGGATGAAAAGAGAGTGAGAGAGGCATTGTCTTCCATTAGACCTCCTGACTATGAAGCTTAAGATGTTGTGGAGTGGCACCCAGATGCCACATTGGCAGGTACTGTTTAAGAAGTCAAACAATATGATCTCTTTGAAAGTATCTTGGTGCTTTTCTTGTGATAGAGAGAGTACTGTTTTACAGCATGCGTTTTCTGCACTAGTTAAAAAGGAAGCTGTTAGCGGACCTCCATGCTTTACTGACTTCATGCTTTTGAATTGATAAGGTATACTAAGCCTTGGCATCTGCCAGTCTGAGTTCTTGGTGACTGTGAAGGATAGGCTTTGGCTGGGATGCTACATTAACCAATTCCTGCCAAGGCTGTTTAAACACAGCAGGTGCTGCGTGTGGCTTTGCACCAGAGCACATGAATTGTAATGATAAATGCAGGGTGTGGTACAGAGGGATGCAGGACATGGTCCAGCAGGATGCTGCACAGCATCTTCGTTAAGTAAGGCCTTATGGAAACTCTACTGGTCAAGGAGAGCTATGTTGTTATTGTGGAAAGCCTGTGTCCCAGAGAGCTTCTGTCAACCCTTGAATCCCAGTCATGGGTAGAAACAATCAAAAAAACCCAGCAAAACCCCCAGATTTTCTTTTCAAAAACAGAGTATTAGTTCCACACAAGAAATGTAAATCTATAGCTCTGTTAACATAGCAAAGTAGTTCAGGAGAACAGATTCTTATTTATGTCAGTGATAATTTGGTTTTATCTGTCTTTTGGTGGTTCAGAACTTATACAGTGTATGAACAACTGACTGGGATAAAAGAAGAGTGTAATTCCTTCTTTGGTAAACTCCTTTAGTGTTCACAAGAAGTAGTGGACATGCTGATTACAGCTACCTCCAGATTCACAAGCAGCATGAGACTTGAGGGAATCATCTGTGTCCTTGAATTCAGTCTCCTGAAATAATGGCCAGCGAAACAATCTTCAGTTCAGAAGCATCCATAGAACATCTGCTTTGTATACTGCAAGTCCCAGAAAACACCTCTGGCCTCCCAGAGCCCAATTTAAACCCTAATAGAGACAAAGTGGTATTAGTAGCTGTGCTGTAATGTACACAATTTTTTCCATAGGGTCAGGGGCCCATATGGGCCCATATGGGCCCATATGCCCACATGTGAGCCAGCAGTTGTTGGCTGCTAAAATCAGCACACAAAGTCTTGAGGAATTTCTCTTTGGTTTGGTTGCTGACATGTCAGCAGCTGCTGTCCATACCAACGTCTAATAGCTTGGGATGGGCTTGCATCATGGCAGAGCTAATGCTTCCTCACTCATATCTCTTGGGTATGAATAGCAGAACGAACAACTGATACCATACGAATCTTATTTGCATCTTCCAGAACTGCAGTGATAAAATCCTGTATGTGTAAACTTGGAGAGGCACTTTAATGGCTGAAAGTGTGAGGATGAAAATAACAAACTATCTGTAAGCTCTCTCTGGAGATCATTATGTTATAGTGGACAAGTCATGCTGTCCAGGTGACAGCACAGAGCAGTACTACCATAGTGTGGAAATATTCTGTGTTGAATTGAGAAGTGACATCAGAGCAGAAGAAGTTAGATTTGTCAGATTCTTGAGGGGGGCTGTTGTACCCAGGGTCCATGCAGAGAAGGAAGGGCTTCCAGATCAGGCAAAAGTAAAAGATTCTTGGAGTCATGTGACCTTTTCACAAATTCTTCGGGAAATACTGTAAGTGGGTGAGAGATGTGTCAGTGCTAGCTCTGTATCTCTGTTCCTCTCTCTGCTTTTACTTTTCTGGTGACATAAGGAAGGACAAGTGGGAGAACAGGGTGACCTCTTTCTTGTCAAGCCATAGTTCCACTCTCTCATGCCCTTCTGATGACATCTTGCAGTAATCATGAGGAAGTTGCTCAAAATACGTGCAGATAAGGAAGGGGGTAGTGAATTATTTCTTTACGTGTTTTCTGTTTGGCAGTGTTTGCAAATGTAGGCCTCTGAATACAGATGTTAATCTTTTATATTGGGAAAGTACCACAGTTAAATCATATCACTGAATGAGAAGAAAAATGTGGTTATGTGGAGGAATTCAAAGTCTGAGGCTAAAAATTCCTTTTCTGGGAAGAATGATTCCAGAAAGCTTAAGCAGTAGAGGTGGAGAGGGCTTCTCTGTGGTCACTGTTAAGATCAGTTGATAAAGTTCTGGCTCTAATAGAGAAGAGATTGGATTTCAGCCAGCACCCTGCCTCAGCCTTTCACTTTATTGCTCCTTTACTAAGCAAGTTTCAAAATCTTTCCATTGCTAATGTGAATATGTTGGTGTTTTGTTGGGAGTGTAAACAGTTTGGTTTGCATTATCTGTATGTTATATTGATATGTTTCAGGTCTGCTTTGGTCTGCCCCAGACCCTATCATAACGTATGTAAATGTTGTGTTGTATAAATATGACATCTAAGCATATATGCAACAATTAAAGGAAATATTTACATGTTTCTTCTGTCTCATAAAATAGGGTTAGATGAATCTTTCCCCAAAAATGAGAAATATACAAAAATAAACCTGAAATACACATGTATACTCAATGCACACAGCTTATGAGGCTTCTGCATTTTCCATAATACTGACAACTGCATCCAGAGGTTCATTTCTCTATTGAATCTGATATTTAAAGTTTGTTTTTCAATTTACAGTGATTGAATGTGGGTGTATGGAGATGAGACTTGGGTAGGAGCTGGTAAGGAAATGGGTAACTGACAGAGAATAATTATAGCCTGAAAAGTTCTGGACAAAATAAAGATCAAGACTTCAGTCCAAACCCAAGTAAACAGGACTGAAAAGAGGTCAGAGAGCAAAATTAAACAGGGAAAAAAGGTTATTCAAATTGGAAAAGCAGATCTGGTTTGTACTTAACAAGTGGCCTTGGGTGCAGTCACACCGCTCACACTGTGGTTTCATGAACAGCTTCTGGAAATAACACTGGGCAGCTCATTTGATCAGGCTTAATGATGTACTAAGTTATTTAATGCTGAAAAAATTATAAACAACACTGAATTCAGTGGTGTTAGGAGATGACTGCTGATTTTCTATGTGATAAGCCTAAGACGTATTGGTGTCACAAATGTTGCAACCTGTGTGCCATCTCTTTAAAAAAAAGAAACACCAACCAACCAAGAGCAAACTTTAGCTCAGCTGTGTAGAGGGAATGACTCTATAAAAAGGATTGTTTCTTGATCTCTGCAGAGCTCACACCATCTCAGCAGTCTCCCAACCTCTGATGTGCCCTTGCCTCACCTCCTCTGGCTCCTGTGTGCAGCAGGGCACCGGAGGCTGCAGGAGCCCTGAGCTGCTGCCTGTGTGTGTGGTGCTGCAGAATGGTGCCCAGCTGACATTGTGAGGGCAGGCCTGGTCTTTAGGGTGACCTTATCAGGCTGGAGAAGTGGGTTGGCAGGGTCCCCCTCAAGTTCAGCAAGGGGGGGGAAGAGTCCTGCACCTGGGAAGGAATAACCCCATGCTCCACTGCAGGCTGGGAAAGCCCCTGGGTCCTCTGATGAAAGAAGGAGCTACACTGGTTTTGTGTGGAGTTTGGATTCACTGGACTGTCAGCCTTTACTTTTACATGATTTTGAAGTCCAGGTCATGATAAAAATGATTATTTTTCTAATGTATTTGGAAGTGTTTTGAGGAAGTTTTATGTCTTTATTTGCATAGGCAGAATATTGGTAACAGTATGGCAATATGTTTGGTTTTTCTTGTCAGTTTTCCCCTCTGTGTTACAAAAAAGTGCAGTTTTTCTAGGAAAAAAAAAAAGTGACTGCTCTTAAGTGGTCTTTCACATCTAGCATCATTCAGTGGATTCTTAGAATATAAGTATGACTAGAAACATCAACAGGGTAAAATATATTAATCACAAGGGATTTTGCACTGGCCATCAATCTGTTTTTCTGTCATGTGCTTTTCAGTTTAGATTACTCTCAGGCAAAGAGGCTGTAGTTTGATGTTTTGTCTCAATTCATTATGATTATAAATTTGTTGGATAAAACAATGTAACAAATGACCACTTAAAAATGACTGATGGCCCCATTCCACAAAGCAGAGGGACTGTGAAGTTCTTTTGGTTTTGTCTGTTGTCTGGCATTTATTGAGATGGGTCCCTTAACAGTCAATCAGTGGTTGATTTTTAATGAATATTTCAGAATGTAAATAGATAGCAGGCAGTTTGTCTGGAGCTCAGTCATTTTCATAGGACAGGTCTGCTTTTACTTACTGTCACTGAAAAATGTAAAAGTTACACTGAAACTGTAGAGTGGGAGGAAAGCTTTTTCCCAAAGCTTATATTCAGGAAAGTGAGGAAAAGCAGAGGTTTTCTTTCTTTTTCTGTTTCTTAAATCAGCTGCCACACATTGTGCTGTCTCTCAGTCCCATTGGGAGCAAGGCTTTTGCCATTGGGTGCCGGAGGGCTGTGCGCTGTAGCCCCCTGGTTTGCTCACTGTCAGCTCAGCCCTGCTGGGAGTGGGGCGAGGTGAATTTGGAATGGATCCCCATGCATGAAAAATTGCTGAGGTCATTTCCAACACTGGTATTTTCCAAGGAGAAAAAGACATTTAACATGCCTGCAACAAATGACTTCAGCTTGATGTGTTTGCCTATGAGCTTGTTCCTGTTCCCTTTTGCCTTTGTAAAGTTATGAAATGATTTCTGGAAAGACCTTGGTGTTCTTGTTAGGCTTTCCTTATGAACAGTGGTACAAAATTTGTTCTACACAGCTTCTTTCTTCATTTCTGCTAGACAGATGCTTTCATAATCTAAATAGTTTCTTGTTTAGGGGTCCTGGGTCTTGGCTCCATTCCAGTAATTTCCAAACTATTTTGGTCACACACACACATGGAGTTATGAGCAAATCTTATTTAGTGGTTGGCTTGTGCTCTGACCTTGTTTAAATCAAATTGGGTTACAATTTTGAGGGTTTTGTTGTTGTATTTTGTTCTGGACAATGTGGATCGGGGGAAATCATCTGTGGAGTATCCTAACCATTACTTTTAAGCTTTATATATAAAAGATACGATGTATTTTAGGAGTTTTATTTTACTAGTTGAAGATAGCTATGGTCTTTCTGCATTCTCACACTTCAGAAAGGCATAGAAAGTAGGCATGGAGTGAGTTAGACTTCCCCCATCAAAGCTTCTGTAAAAACCTCCATCTTCTATAAAAACCTCAAGCTTTGCTTTAGAATCAATAATGACAGATATCTTAATATCTAATAAATAAGGTTGTATTCTCAAGAGCAAAGTTGCCCAAGAGGCTTTGTTCATATTTGGGAGAAATGTCTCTGGCTCAGCAGTGGGTGTGCAGGGTTTGCATCCCAGTGGCTGCACTGACTTCTGCTCTGCTTGGAGATGCTGTGCAGTGTTTTGGGTGCATTGATTTTTTAAGTAAAATCCTATTTATTAAACAATTTTTTGAAATAGGAAGAATGAAGAATTGCATAAAAGAGGATGGCAGCAACCTTCACATGAGGTGATGTGTGGGAGAGTAAGGCAGCCCACATTGTAGTGCAGTTCACAGGAGAGTAGTTAGTCTAGAACTGACAGAATGTGATGAAAATGTGGGATATTTAAAATGTTCTTTTCACAGTTCAAGTTGTTAAAATTACTAAATGTCATTGTAAAGCAAAGGTAAATTTTTCTAGTGTTTCCTGGATCACTTCTCCCAAAGAGATAGGTGGTGATGATGGTCTGTGGACAGTAAATTGTGGCTGTAGGTGAAAGCTGTATTTGAGCTTACTTCAGCACCTACTGACATAACTCAGTGCTGTAGATTGCCTGTTAAACTACTTCTGAAACTTAATAGATATCCCCATTTAATAAGCATGTTAACATCTGTAGTTTGTATTACTTATTGCTGTTGTTTGTAAGGCTTGGTGTGTGATAACTTCATTTGATGAAAGTAATTTGGAGTTTAAATGCATCCTGTGATCAGAGTCCTTCCGTAACTGTTGCTTTGGTTTTTAAGGTTTGAGTATTTTTGTGGAGTTGAGGGTTTTCTATTTGTGTGGTTTTTAATTCATCTTGGAGTGGAAAAAAAATCAAAAAAACTTCAACTTGAAAATATTAGCAAAAGATGAGAGCGGAGTTAGCAAAAACCAGTCCACGAGTGTAAAAAGACAAAGTGCTTTATAATGTGGGTGCAGGCACCCTTGGTTCCTGTTTCTGGTCTTGGAAATGTGGTGTGTGTCAGTGTTCCACTGCTGGGAGGGAGAGATGTGTTAAAAGCAGATTTTCTGCATCTTGGGTGAAGCAGAAACAGATGCTATTGTCTCTTGTCTCTAAAATTGTGTTGTGGGCTATATGAAATAAAATGATGGAAGCAGCCCAAAGATCTGGGTGAGAAATTTTGATGTGAGCATTTCTTGTGTTCTGGGTACACTGGGAAGCGGGGTGAACATGTTACTGGTTTAGTTTAGGTCAGGACATGCTTCCATGAATATCCCAACCCAGCACACTTTGTTTCACCTCATGGTATGGCGCAGGGTTGCACAAGCTGGTTGACTTTTGGAAGAAACCTGGCTTGGTATTTCCAAACTGCTGGCTGTTTCAAACTAGTTTCTTCAGTTGCTCTTTCAGCCTTGATACCTCTTTTGGGGACTAGCCCTAAATGATGAGACATAGTCCACAGGGAACTAAGATCTCAAAGGCCTGGAGTCGTCCCTTTCAATTTCAGTCATTTTGCTGAAGGCTCCTGTCTTCCACTAGACAGCAGACAGCAGTAGGCATCTCCAGAGGGCTGTTGTACTCATGGGATTTCTGTGTCCTCCCTGTAAAAACAGGCATCTCCTTTGCCTGTAAGCTGTGCTGGTGCAGATGCTGTGAGTACACCAGGCTCCGCTCTGCTGCACTCTTTCTCTAGCCCTTGGGTTTCCAGAGCACCCCTGTGCACCGCTGTTCTTGCAGCCTGACTTGTCTGCTGCGGCACATTCTCTTGAGACTGAAAGAGCAGTTGCCAAGCTCATTTCACCTTTTATTCCTAGAGCACTTAGAGAACAATTACATTAATTCCAATAATGACTAAATTTATACTACTCCAGAGAGGAAAGCACAAGGCATTTAATTTCAAAGCAGTTTGACAAGACCATTTTGATGTGCGTATTTTCAGAAGTATGACACAAGTTTCCAAAGTGGCTAATGGGGAGAAAAATTTTTAAATTCCTACTCTCAAATTTTTTGTTTCCAAGAAATGGAGTAATCTTCAGTTCTTTTGAGCATGATCCATCAAATAAATAAGTTTAAACAGAGATATCCAGGACTTGCTACTTCTGCTTGTTTCGTAATGACCTATTTCTGGTCATTAGTTATGAGGATGTAAGTGTTTGCATGGAAAAAAAAGATTTTTCTGTTGTGAGGAGGTATTAATTGTCTGTCATGAAGCATCACAGCTAACTTCATTTTAGAGTTAATCTTTACTTTGCAATGAAAAGGGGAAAACTTGTTTTTGATCTGTACAGTGGTGCTGAGTAAGATATATTGAACCAAAAACTGAAGTACTACCTGTGTGTTCTTGCTTTCCTTTTCCTACATATCTGAGAATATGAATTTAAGTGCTAGAAATAAATGCATTTGGATTTTAGTATTTTTTGACATGCCATGGAGAGAATAATGTCAAGCACTGGCAATTTGTCACTTCTCATATGAAGGCTTTTAAAGATTGTTAGAATTCAGTAGCTGGCATATAAGGAGAAGCTAGTTATTTTAATACTGATATCCACTACTAACAGATCTGAATAATGGTTCTACTGATTATGGTATTTCATATACCCAAGGACATGTGTCTGAAAGAGAAAATAAGATTCTAGTATTAAACTAAATCTTGACCCACTCTAACAATTGCCACATGGTGCTTCATGTGTGCTCCTGGTGATTCATTCTTTCTTGTGCACAGGTTTGATGATGAGTCAGGAAAGGGCAAGTTTTCTGCTTTGAGGCTGTCACCCTCTTTTGAACCTTGCTATTTACTGTAAGTTTTTTGGTGTTCAGCTTGATGGCAGTCAGTGGCAGCTGTGATTGTAGTCAGCTGTGGTGGACATGTGGGCATAGCTCAAGTGAAAACGAAAGCCTAATTTTTAAGTGATACAGAAGTGTTTCAGTATTTGTATTAGGAAAAATAGAAAACAAACAACAAAACAAACCAAACACCTAAATCACCAAACCCCAAACACATCATAAAAGATGTCCTAGAAATAGTGAGATTCAAAACATTATTTTTCCTTGGCTTTATTAGTACTTTTTTTTTCCCCCAGAGAAGATGGTACAATGCTCAAAACCCAAACATTTGTAGTTCAGTCTTAATTTCATTTGAAATTACATGAGCTTGGGCTTTGGTGGTTCTGGGATAACCAAGAGAATCTTGCTTGCAAATTAAAAAGTATGGAGTTCCTGTTGGTCTTAGGAAGATGAAAATTAACTTAGATGTGTAGGTTGTCTTAAGTGCAGTGGAACTGAGATGATGTTTCCTGAACTACTCTTTGGAGATTTACATAATGGATGAGATACAGCAGCTTCAGGCAGCATGACAGTGGAGTTTATTTTATCACAGGATGTAAAACAAGTGAATTGCCTTAATAATCTTTGCAGAAAGCAAGGATAATCTTTTTTATATGCAGAAAGAGAGACAGAGTTCATAATATCCTGGTTATTCATATACAAGGAACCAAACCTTTCTTTAGAATAATAAGAATCCATTTAGCCATCCTACTTGTCTTATTGAGGAATTTTAAAGCTCCTCAGGAAGGGCAAGCAACATGCATCTGTGAAAATGTCTTTTGTATGGTAAAAATATACTATGGGATGATAATTCATGGTTTGATATAGCATACTCATAACAGGCTGGGTAATTATTCTAGCTGCTATGTATTTAAATACATGGAAAGCATTTATAAACCAAACTTACCTGCTATTTAGTTCTTTAGTGGTAATGATAATAGTTTCAAAAGTTTTAGAACCTTTCTAATTTCAAAGTGGGTATATGTTGGAAAGAAGCTTTAATATTAAAAGGTTTCAGGTTAATTTACTCAAACTACCCCAAGCTGACCCACTTTGGTTGTTGTGAAAGTTTTTGTTTCTCTGCATTAGCTGATCATATCTTCTCAGTATGGAAAATGGACAAAGAAACACTGGAAAAGTAGAAAAGTTAAGTGTAGGAGGTAATAACACCCAGCTCCTTTTGTGTGCTTTTCAACCCTGTATTTGGCTTCAAGCACGAGTTTGACTGTAACATTAGTCTGAGTATAAATGTGCCATTGCTCTTTGATTTGTAGCATAAGTTTGTACTGATCAAGGCTACTTACCACTTTGGCCTGAAGGAAGAGATTTACTTTTGGGCATAGCTGGTTTCCAGAAGAGTTAGTGATGTCCTTAGTTTCTGGTTTCTGTGAGCTGTGTGCAGCTTAAGAATCCTTTTGTGTTAAGCTGATGCCAGTTGCTGCTTCTTTCAGAAGAACCTGCACAAGTAATTCATACAGTGTTGCACAGAAAAAAAGGCATTTATTTACTGAATGTGAAACCAAGTTATAGGGAAAAACGCATAATTTCATGAATGTAGTACTCCATGAGTTTCTGCTCTTGTTAATGAAAAAATGTAACATATTTCTAGAGATTTCAGCCGTGATGAGTAATACCTAGTCAATCTAGAAGATATGCTGTGCTTCACTCTTAATTCCAGGATGCAGGCTGGGATTAGTTCTGCCAGATTTACCCTGGATACTGGATAGCATTTATTGTTTATCAGTTCATGTACAGAGTTAGATTTTTTGGTTTTGCCAGTTTCTTTTTTTTGCCTGTGTTTCTAGTAAGCATGTTATTTCTGTCCAGTCATAAGTCTATATTGGTAACAGTTGCTGCAGTATGCAAGGGAGGGCACCAAAGTGATAATCTGTTTGCGTATATTTGCTGGGTTCTGTCCACATTGCAGCCTGGTGAGATCAGAGACGGAGGGATCTTTTATAAAGACAGAGTTGTTTTCATCAGAAAGTGTTTTAAAACATTGAAATTCTTCCACTCCAGTGGCTCTGAACTCTCCCACGTGGGGATCTTCAGAGTAAATAAATAAAAGATCACACCAGGCAAATGTGATTTAAAGTGTGTGTAACTGTTCCCCAAACAGCAGTAAAATCCTAAATATGATATGAGCAAGGCAATCAAGGGGAAGAGTTCACTTCAACTTCCAGACTTTCCAATGCACTGTGTAGCTGCATAGCACAAGACCCTGTGACACAGAAAAGGATTTTGAAAAGTCATGGTGTCCGAAGAAGCCTCTCCTGGCTAGGACAGCTTCCTCTGCCCTCCTGCTCCACAGTTTACCCTACTTTGGCATGCATGTACATTTGTATCAGGGAGAAGTCTCTCATATCTAATCCAAACATAGTGACTTATCAGTGTTTCCCTACATAGAATCACAGAAAGGTTTGGCTTGAAAGGGACCTTAAAGATCATCTAGTTCAAGCTCCTGTGCTATTGGCAGGGACACCTTTCACTAGACCAGGTTGCTTGGAGCCCCATCCAACCTGGCCTTGAACATTTTCAGGGACAGGACATCGACAGCTTTGCCAGACAACCTGTACCAGTGCCTCACTACCCTCATAGTAAAGAATTTTTTTCTAATAGCTAATCTAAATCTACTGTCTTTCAGTTTGAAACCATTCTCCCTTGTCCTGTCGCTACATGCACTTGTAAAAAGTCCCTCTTCCATTTTTTTTTTCCTAGGCTCCCTTCAGGAATGCTGCATTTAGGTCAGCCTGAGGCCTTCTCTTCTGCACGCTGAACAATTCCAATTTTCTTAGCATTTCCTCATAGGAGAGGTACTCCATCCTTCTCATCATCTTGGTAGCTTCCTCTGGACTTGCACCAGCAGGTTGATCTACTTCCTGTGCTGGGGACCCCAGAGCTGGATGCAGTGCTCCAGGTTGGGTCTCACCAGAGTGGCGTAGAGCTGCAGAATCACCTCCCTCAACCTGCTGCCCTCACTGCTTTTGGTGCAGCCCAGACACAATTGCCTTTCTGGGCTGCAAGTGCACATTGCTGGGTCATGTTCAGCCTCTCATCCACCAGCACCCTCAAGTCCTCCTCAGGGCTGCTCTTGATCTGTTCATCCCTGAGCCCAGATTGATACCAGGGGTTGGCCTGACCCAGGTGCAGCACCTTGCATTTGGTCTTGTTCAACCTCATGAGATTCCCATGTGCCCACTTTCTGAGCCTGTCCCTCTGGATGGCATCCCATTCTTCAGGTGTGTCAACTGCACCACTCAGCTTGGTGTCATTTGCAGATTTGCTGAGGGTGCACTCAATCTCTCTATGTCATTAGTGAAGATATAAAATAACGCTGGTCCCAATACAGACCCCTTGAGGGACACACCTTGTTGCTGATGTCCATCGGGCATTGACCTCCTGAGCCGCTGACCACTACCTCTGGATGCAGCTGTCCAACCAGTTCGTTATTTACCTAAGAGTCCACCCATTGAATTCATCTCCCTCCAATAAAAGAGAAGGATGTGTTAAAGGACTGTGACAAAGGCTTTACAGAAGTCCAGATAAGTGACATCTGTAGCCCTTCCCTTGTCTACTGATGCAGTCAGTCCATTACAGAAAGCCAATAAGCTGGTCAGGCAGGAGGACTTGGCCCTTGGTGAAGCCACGCTGTCTGTCCTGGATCACCTCCCTGTCCTCCATGTGCCTCAGCACAGCTTCTAAGAGGATCTGTTCCAAGATTTTCCCAGGCACTGAGGTGAGGCTGACAGGTTGGTAGTTGCCAAGATCCTCCTTTCTGCCCTTTTTAAAGATGGGTGTGATTTTTCATTTTTTTTTCAGTCACCTGGGATTTCACCTGACTGCGGTGAGTTTTCAGGTATCATGAAGAGTGACTTGTCAACTCGATCAGTCAGTTCCCTGAGGACTCTGGGATGCATCTCATTGGGTCCCATAGACTTAAGTACATTCAGGTTCCTCAGGTAGTCATGAACCCAATCTGTACTTAGAGTGGGAGGGACTTTGCTCCCTCAGCCAATGTCCTGCTGTCCATCCTCTCAAGAGGTGTGGGAAGAGAGGTTGCTTTTGAAGACTGAGGCAAAAATAATGTTGGGTACATCAGCCTTTTCCTCATCCATTGTTACCAGTTTGCTGGTATTTGGTGCTACACCTTCTTTGACATTTGTGCATATCTAATAAGTCAGAAAAAAAAGGTTTTTCTGTGTGAGGCTGAAATACTGTTGCATTTACGAAGGAATGTAAGGGCTTGCTAGCATGACTGTCATTGTTTTGTTAAACTGTTGTTCATTTAGTTAAATATCCTGATGCTTTCAGTTGGCAAAGTTTACAAGTTATACAAATTCTAAAGGAGTAAGCATCTACTGCTTATGTTGTTGTGCCATGGAAGTGTCTGCCTCCTTCACTTTTTTCTGAGATGGCAGCTCAAGAATGCATATCACACTTTGAACCCATATTTCTTGCTAGCAGGGAGTGAAGCTGGGCATTTCTATCCTGCATTAGCTTGGACTGCTTTGAACCCTGGGGAATGTTCCAGAGAGTCAGCCAAGTTTCTGTCCTGCATGGTCACATGTTACTAACCTCTTTGTAGGCCATTCAACGTGATGAGCATGTGAAGTACGTACTAGTATCCACCTTGCAAAGTTTCAAAAAACATTATTCAATCCAGGCCTAAACCTGTATGTCTGATCCTGAAGTATTTGTATGTCAGAATGGGAAGGATTGTTTTTAAAAGGCTTGCTTTGGCTGAGTAGAGTTCTACAGGACTTGATAATTGCATACAGTCATAACAGTATTAACAGTGATCTCTTGATTTAGTCTAGTAGTTCCTCACAGTTGAATGGTGATACGACTTCTTTTTTTTCTCCCCAGTTATGGTGTGTTCAGGTTAATACCTAATTTGTATTTTCAAATAATAGATCTAATCCACTCATTTTGCAAGTATTCTTTCAGGTTGCAAATAAAGAGATTTGTTCTTTTTCAGGAAAACAACTACTCAGAGTTGTTATTACTTAAAAAACCCCAAAAAATAATAGCAAGAACAAACCCACCAAAATTCTCCAAACAACAAAGACAAACAGAAAACCTACTTGAATGTTTTGGAGACTATTTTAAACTTACAAGTAAATGATGGTAGACTTCCACAATTTTCACTTCAGAGCGGGTAATTTATTATTGCTGGCACCAAACAGGTTATAAAATTTCTGTGCTTTTTTCTGTAATACTTGAAATTATGAATTTATTGATGTCTTCAGACAATGTAAAGTATACCTTCGCATACATAAGGCATACACATGGACACAGAGGTTGGATGGAAGCTCTTTCTTGATTGTGTTGAGCCAGGGGATGGACTTGCTAAGAAACAGCACCAACAATGACGTAGCTTTGGTTCTTTTCATAACAAAACATAAACTGAGTGCGTGACATGGATTCTTCAAGCTTAAGTCCCATGAGGAGTGATTTTTACAAGAAGGTATATTTTCCTGAGAAAGTTCTCAGAGTTCTTTTTTTACTTTACATGTGAACTGGTGACTTGACATGAGCTTCTAATGTGGAAAGCATTCTTGTGAATCATTTACATTGATTGAGGGAATCACTCACCAGATTTGTGTCCAGCATCATTCAGTGTCTAATAAACACCAGTCTTGAAACCACCATGGCTGTGATTTTAGTGGTCAGAATATTTTAGTAATATTTATTGAATTTCAGCATCCAGAATAATGATGGAGGCAGTTTGTCATATTATTAATGTTAGCGGTTCAAATATCTTCAGAGAGATGCAGTACGCATAACACTGCCTGTACAGAGATTGTTGCTTAAAAATATGAGCAGCTTGACCCATCCAGTTCTTGTGGTGCAAAGTAAATCTAATAAAAGCATTTTAGCCTGTGTGAGACATAGCTAATGTGGACAGGAAATCGTTTTCATCATTTTGCACAGTGTAACTATGCCATGTGTTTGGAATAAATATGTGATTTATACAGGCACAATTGCTTTTTATGTCCTAATGAGAAATGTTAAATATATTAATATGACTTGGGGCTTGACACATGCTCTAAAGGCTATGTATGATGCCAAACAACCAATTATCTCAGTGCATTATTTCTTGAAAGCCTTGGTATGGGTAAGGTCACTATACATTTTAAAAGGGAGCGTTATAAAAAGGATGCTACAAATAACTATACTTTGTTAGATCTTCCTGCTGTGCAATATATAATCAGGTGCTCTGAATTAAAGAACACTAATGAGGATTTAAAGACGCAGTGGGACACATTTAGCAGTCACACATGATTCTGTCAAATGCTTTTGCAAAGAGCACCTCTGATGCAAGGTGGAATTCAACAGCAGGTGGGAATGTACAGTTTTATTTTATAGCTTGGTGAACACTTCTGTGTATTTCAGTGAGAACAGCAGTAACAATATGCTGGGGCTTTGCCAGGTATGGTTGTTTGGCCATGATTTTTACCAGTCATGAAACCAGCCAGGAACAGTCGTACATGTGGGGCGGACTGTATTGCTGCATCATCGGCGGTAGAGTAGTGACTGAGGGGAACAAAGAAAGAGGGCTCTGAAGGTATTATTTGAAGTCCATGCTAAGCTGTAGATGCTATATACTGACCATCTCATTTACCTCTGGAATAAATGTCAGGGAGTAAAATCCTGTAGGAGAATAGATGGTGACCTACCTAGCTTGAGGTCCCTCTTTGGCAGTGATCCCTACCAGGTACTTGGCAGAAGAATGTCAGTTCATTCTGGAGTGCAGCTCTTGAGACTGGAATGCTGTGGTTTAGAGCTGATTTCTTTCATGGTTCTGGCATATGTTGTACTTAAAGAAAAGACATGGAAATGTGAATGTGGCTGTTTTAGAGCAAATGACCTTCTATTTTATCTACTTCCTCTAACAGTAGTCAATAACAGATGCTTAGGGAAAGGACGTAGGAAAACTGTTGTGTGAGTGATAGTATTGCCCCTGTACATCTTCCAAACTTGCAAAAAATCTAGGGCACGGATATTTCCATAGCCAGAGGTTGTATCTGATTTTGTTGCCTGATAGATAGATCTTGATAAACAAATCTGTAGAAAAGTCCAATTGTTTTTGAAGGAATTTCCAGCTCGTCAGGCAAGCAGACTTGTAATGAGACCTGCCTTTCTCTGTGGAGATGTCATGGCTTCTGGTGCAAACCCCATGGATCCCAGTTAACAGGAGGTGGAAGCAGAGACATGCTACAAAGGATGAACACAGAAATACTGCACAGGCACACAGCGATGGCATCTGTAAAGCCAAAGCTCAGCTAGGATTCAGACTTGCAGGGAGTATCAAAGACAACAAGAGCTTCTACCACTACATCAGCAGTAAAAGGCTGGGCAAGGAAAATACGGGTCAGTGGCTGAGTTATTGACAGCAAATGCCGATGAGGCTGAGGTACTTCCCTTCTGAGCATCAGCCTTCACCTGAGTTGGCCTTCTCAGCACTTACTAACAAGGTTCAATAAGCAGAACCACCAGTCATAAATGAGTGATTATCTGAGAGGACTCAACCCATGCAAGTCTTGGGAAACACCTGACTGCGTTCATGGGTGCTGAAGGAGTTGGCTGATGTCCCTGTGGCACCCTTCTCTACCATGCTTGAAAGGTGCTGGAGACCATAGGAAATCCCTCATGACTAGATGAAAGAAAATGATGCCCTTCTCTTCAGATAAATTCACAAGGGCTATCTGGGGCACTACAGAGCAGTCCATATTAAAATAAATCACAGAGTGAGTCATCTGGGAACAGACTTCGGGGCACCATGAAGGAGGAGAAGGTGTCTGGGAACAGTGAGCATGAAATCACCCAGGATAAAGCATGCCTGACCCACCTGATTGCTATCTGCAGTGTAAAGTGGCTGGAGTAGTGCTTGAGGGTAGAGAAGTGAACACCATTCACCTCAGTTTCTGCAAGGCTTTCATTAGTGTCTCCAACAATATTGTTGTGTCTGAGTTAAAAGTTATTACAGCCTGGGTGGACACACAGTCAGGTGGGCAAAGACTGGCAGGATGGTTAGGCTTGGGCAGCTGTTGGTCAGTTCGTACCTACATGTGGTGGGAGAATAAGAGGCAATGCCTTGAAAGCATTGTTCAGGCTGGGTGTAAGAAAAACCCCTTTTTCCCTGCTATTGGGTCTGTTGCCTGATTGAGCAGGTTGTGCCAGAGCAGGTTGTGCCATCTCCATTCTTTGAGGTTGTTAAGACTTGACCTAGAGGACATAACCCTGAGCAACTTGTTCTGACCTCTTGAGATGCACCAGCTTTGAGCAGGTGTTTGGACTGGAGACATTGTGAGAAGCCTTCCCGCCTAATTTATCCTGGAATCCTAAAAAAAATTAAAAATAGATTTGCTATAGCATTCATTGTTCCCCAGTTTTTCCATGCTATTTCATGCTGTAAAATGATGTGTTATAAATTAATTACTCATTATCTTGTCTTTTGCCTAGACACATACGTGTGTATTCTTTTTATAACCTTAAATTTAATCTATCTGCCTAGTTTGATCGACTGTATATAGCAAATTTGATATCTCCACGTTTTAAAAAAGTTACAACGAAAGTTCAAAGCATCTGTTAGTTTAGTGCTGTATGTGCTACTCATATATCTCTTTCTGATGTTTTTCTGTAGTTTTTATGGCTCTATCCATGTTACTTAAAATATTCTTTAATCTTGAAGTCTGGGGTTATTTTAATTATTGGCAGTAGTTTTGTTGCTGTGCAGTGCAGTTCTTTTTTAAACATGTTTGAGGAATTATACTTTCTCTGAGAAACTGGAATATGCGTGTTGGCAATATTTAAGACTTGCTAATTAAAAATGCTTAACATTTAATTATAATTGCCTTTAAAGTGGACCCTATTCCACCATAATTTATTGCTGTGGAATCTAATTATTTGACAGTTTTGTGCATGAGCATTTTGGTCATTCTGTTTTGGGTAAGACAGGATCTCTTGCGAGGAGTCAGCTTTTATTCAGAAGTTGATGTGAGCAGTGTGAGAGCAGTATATTATTCTATACAATTTTTTCTTGTATTTGGTGGATACTTAGAAATTCTTATTCATGATTTGAGGTGCTTTATATTTCATTCACTAAGTGAGCAGAAGTCACTTTTCTCTTTTTTTTTTAAATGCACCAAGTACTTCTCACTAGCCTTAATACTAGTATTTTCCCAGGAGTTTGCACTGAAATCTGTGGGGAGCTATAAACCTGAAGCTGCTGTTAAATAAAATAGAGAATGTTTTGGGACAGGGTGTTAAACAGGAATTTCATCAGAACATACATCCTTTCTTTTCACATGACAGAATAAAGTGAGTTTGCTGCATGGTGAGAAGTGTATAATTGCAGTTCCTCCATGTGCATGTAAGGTACTGTGCAAAAGGTGCAGGGAAGGGTAATGGAGTAAATACTTAGTTTCTGGCAATAGTCTGACTTTTTCATTTAAGCATGCAATTGGTCAGCTTTATTTAATTATTCCTGTGCTATTTTGACCTGTGCATGAATGAAACAATCTTTATATGTGCTTTTGCTAACACAGGCACTCTGTGCTTCTGAGGCAAAGACTGTGGTCACAGCTCTGTTTAGCAGCTGGAATAGGGCCATTGAAAGAACACGTTTGGTTTCATCCCTTACTGCCTGTTGTATCTGTGAGTTTGTACGTGAACTGTGACAGATAGTTTCTGACACTCTGATGGTGCCAAGCAGGTCCTGTAGATGGCATCTTCTCTTCTTGCCAAAGAGCAGCTATGTTTGGCCTGCCACATGACATCCTGTGCACAAATTTTGGACTAAACTGTGGCTATTGCTATATGCTAAGTATTCCCTTTATTCTCCAGTGTGCAGGACCTGTGTTGTATCTATCTTCATGGAAGCAGACTTTGCACACTGGCAGGTGGGGGGAAAGCATGCCAACCAGCTCCCTCTGCTTTCAGCAGCTAATTTTCTGACCAGAGCAGATACAGACAGAATTGTAGGTAAAAATTTAGTCATTCTGTATTCTGGTAAGCTCCTTGGCAATGCCACTCAATATTCATTTGCTCAGCAAGTACAAAATAGTCACAATTCAGACAATTGACAGATACAGGAGGATTTGTCAGGTGATACAATTATTCACCTGAGGCTTTACTGATGTTATGTACTCCTTCTGGCACCATAAGTTATTTAAAAATATGTTGTGACCTGAGATTTACTTTTTGATTATCTAAACTTTGATTTAAGCTTTTTGTAATGGCAAAGGATGGGGGCCCTCTTAAATGAAAACCTGACTCAAAAGTGTTCCTGCTAGCTGTTCATGTAATTTTTTCCCCTCAATTTTAGTAGTTGAGGCAACAACACAATAATAAAGATAACCTTTAGTATGTGCTTTAGAAAATTTGATCAGTGTAGGACTAGAAAAATTCTTTTATATTTCCTGTTACAATTTTTTTTTGTAAGTGGTGTTTTGTTTTTAATTTTAAACTTCATTCTTCAAACTCTTCTTTAAACTCTTCTCCAAACTCAAGGACAGTTGACATAAGATAGTAGAGAACTACCTTGGAAACTGAACAGTAGTTTTTTGAAACCACTTGTGTTATAACAGTGGTCAAGGAAAAGTGGCAATCTAGGGCAATCACTAGGGGTTTTTTTGTGAAAAAGTCATGAATTTTCACTTGATGGTAGTCTTTACTACTTGTATGTACTTTAAAAAAACCCAAAGGAGAAACTATAGTTTATTTTACTATGGTGTATCATCAAGTGTTCTGAAAAGATGTCTTTTTAAACAAATCTAGTGTAAAGATAAATGTATTGTGCATGCTTTTTGCATATGTACCCTTTTTTGAAGTATTTGTCTCGCCTAAATGATAGCCCTTTTTCAACTCTCCTTTGCTGTTTTTTGGGGGGAAGGGGTGTTAGGCTTTTTTTGTAACTCAGGACTTTTAAATGTTAGGCAAAGAAAATCTACAAAAGGAATTCATTGGTATTCACAAAAACTCAAATATTCTGTGAATGTTATATTAGAAGGAAAACAATGAAACTATCAATGTTGATAAAAGTGAAATGTCAAATCTCTTGTGTAAGTACTGTTACTTGTAACATTGTGTCTGAACCCCATGCTCTAGGAAAGATCGGTAATTCTTTGTGGATACTGCTAAAACTGGCCAGAGAGCAGAGCTGATGTGAAGGGATTTTAAGCTGTTGAAGCTGACAGGGTTGCCTGCTGAGTCTGAGAAATAGCAGATTGGCCTCTAGTTGCCAATGCACTTGACACTCCTCTGTCACTTGGAAGCTGACCGCATCTCTTTGGTTCTATTTATATTCCCTAAAACTAATTTAAACCCAAACTAACAAAAAAGACTTTAGCAGCAAAATTCAAGATCTTGGTTCTCTTCACTGAATGTTGTCTGGACTCAAACTCTTTCCCTGAAGGAAGATTTGTAAAAATATAGCAAATTACAGCATAACTTCATCCTTAGGGATTTAAATACTTGGTAGTCTCGGAAAGTCTGCTGTTTTCAAAATTAGCATTGTTTTCTTTCAAGAGATCAAAGCACTGGACTAGGAATTTGAGAAGCTTGTGTTGCATGTGTACATCTTTGTATTGGTAGCACTGGGATACAGCTGGACATGTTCTGGTACATCCAATGAGAATTTGAGCTGGACAGCGTGAGCTGAAGGCCAACCTTTGCACATGCCTCTCAGGCACTGACAGCATCACGTCAGAGCTGCTACTGAGGTCTGAGCTCTACCTGGCACACACAATTGTAATATGAGACCATACTCAAGCCTTCCTGGAAAGCTTAGATCCTATTCACTGGATGCCATGCTGTTCCATGTCTGTGTCCCTTCTCACTAAGTGAACTTCATTTTGAGTTGGAATGAACTTGAATCAGCTCCACCCAGGTTCACATAAGAACAGTATGAAATCTAAGGCTTTACTTCACTCTTTCCTCAAGAAACTGTTGTGGCTTTCCTTGATGCATCAGTTGATGCAGCCTGTACTTTTCGGGTGAATTTGACTGGAAATTCAAGTTCGGAGTAAAATGAAGAACTACAGAATCTGTGCTTTCGTTATGAACGTTTCACACAGCTATAGACATAATCGTGTATGATGGAGATCTTATGGCAAGACATGGGCTGTTACCCTCGATTCCCTGGCAGAACTCCCAGCTGAGTGATTATCTTCTAGCCACATAAATGTACTTTCATTCTGTCGGATAGTTGTTTCTTCCACATTTTGGAATGAACAGCTGTCATACATACTGTGGCAATATTAACCAGCATGCTTCATCCTGGAGAGAACTGCATTGAAGTGACTTACAAATTTCATTGTATGGTATATAAAGATCTCTAGGAAACAGGGGTAGTTGACAATTGAGTGATTCTCCTTGACTTCCTCTCCCTAGGGAGATTTTTATAGTTTATAAGGGGTAGTAATCTTTCATTCTTCTATTATCCCTTGAAACAAAGAGAAAAAACAATTTCACACTTTGGAAAACTAGACATATCCTTAAAAGTTTCTGTAATGTCTTCAAAAACTTTGCCTTGAGTAGAGCACTTCAGATTTTTTCCTCTGATGTGTTATGCTGTCTCTTGCTTTGACCAACGAATAACTTCACTGCATTAATGTGTAATGAGAATAATATGAATTTAGGTATACGTGTTCAGAAAAATTGAAAAAGTAATCTTATTGGTGGGGCGTATAACTGATGTAAGTTATTTCATGGTTAGTTCAGTAATATTTCTAAGGTATCTATATAAAAAAAGGAAGACTTAAACATTCATGTTTAAGAGCTGTCAAGAACATTGTTACAACAAAAATTACTCCAGATTTTTGAACCACAAAATAAGAATATAGTGATGAATTAAGAAATTATTGCATGTGCAGAAATAATAAAAGATGGGGCAGGGAAAGTTACATGTCATAGCTTTGGGACAGAAAGACTGCCTAAGAGTTGCACTTTGCTCTTAGCTGCTGAAGCGTACTCCCTTAAACTTGAAATTGTTACTGCACCGTGAATGTTGGATTTGATACTGCTCTTCCCTCAGCTGAGACTTAATTTCTCAAAATGAAAGAGCATCATGTTAGAAGTTAAGTTTGTACAGAAAAGTAAAGGAAGAGGTGGAATGAAGTTGGGCTTGAGCAGAAGGGAGGGGTGGGTGGAGGTCTTTAGGTTTTGTTTTTATTTCTCACCATCCAACTCTATTTTAATTGGCAGTAAATTCTTTTTCCCCAATTCAATTCCGTTTTGCCTGTGTTGATACCTCCTAAGCGATCTTTTTGTCTTTATCTCAGCCCCTAAGCTTTGCAGTATTCTGTTCTTCCTCTCTCCTGTTGAGGAGAAGGAGTGCAACAGTGGCTGAATGGTCCTATCATGCTTTAGTACTGAACAGCTAGATGTGAAAATCTCAGAGAGTGGGCGACACAATTGTGATGTGGGATGGGGATGTGTGGTTTCTGTCATCTTGCGCGTAGAAGAAATTACGGAGGGGGGTTTAGGGATGTCTTTGTCAGTGTCTCAGGAGAGGAGAGTGGTTGTGGCACCAGCTCCTCTGTGATTCTTAAAGGTTTGCAGTGTGATTCTCAAAATGTATGGCTTGGCCAAATTAGAAACTTGGTTACAAAACCTTAGCCCTTCTTGTGGATGGAGCCAAATGCCATAATAGTGTAATTCATAATTAGAGAAACACTACAGGATGCTGGGGGTGGGGGTGTTGTATCAGGATGAGATAACGAGGTTTTCAGGTCTTTGTTCCTCAATAGTAGCTGAAGATACATTTCATTAAAAGTTGCTACAGAAAATTGTCTTTGAGAAAACACCAGTTATGGTTGCAGTGGTGCTGTACTGACAATGTAGGCCTTTTGGAAGGGGGGGATTCTGGTTATTAAACCAATTGCCATAGCTTCTTAGAAGAGCTTGTAAACTTGAAAGCTTATCTGTAACAACTGCTCTACTAGCAGTTGCCCATACGGACCTAGGTATGGCTGTGTTTTTAATTAATGTTTCAAGGGAATAAATGCCTGAAAGTGATTAGTGAAAGGTTCCAGTGGATGGCACTGAGAAAGAGACCATGATCTCTTTTAGGATGAGTTACTTATCCAAGACAACAGATGTTCTAGTAAGGTCATGCAGTGTTTGGCTTGATTATATTCCCGGTTTAGGACCTACATTTGCTATGTGTTTTACCAAGGTGGGTAACTGGAGTCCACCGGGAATGTTGAGGTGGGAGAATAGAGAAGGAAGGACTGTCCTATGAATTTAGGTAACCTTCACCTGGGAAATTTTGGGGACTGAAAGTTAGCTACCACAGTTCATGAAGAGGATTAAGTGAGCTAGGAGAGGACTGTGGCCTGAATAATTCATTGACTCAATACATCATGTCACCAGTCTCTTCTCACTGACAGAAGGTGGGTCTTATGAGTGTCATAAGTTAACGTGGGGCACTGGAGCAGCCTGGCCTCACTCAGGTGTGGATGTGCCATCTGCTTGTCTGACCTTAGAGGCTCCTGGGAGAACTCAGTTCACACATCCAGCCCTTGTGAGAGTGAGTCAAGCCCTTTTGCCTTAGGTGGCAGCCCACTGGATGCAAACCTTGACAATTGCATCCTATTTGCTGCACGGCTTTGAACATACTGTAATGCAAAACTGGCTATGGCAGCAGAGTGCAGTTGGGAAAGATCAGCTCTCTGGGTGACTGTTGAGCTGAATGTGTTATGCCTGTGCGTAGCACACAGGCTGGATCTACTTGGCAGTGGCCTCCCAGGATGTGTCACATAACGTACTTCCACTTATAAATGCAAAAGGGATCAAATAGTTGGGAAAGAATTTACTCCTGTAATTATTTCTACTCTGAATTATGAATTACCCAAAAGCCAGAGCTATTCACAGCCAGAGCACTTGCTCTTCAGACCAGCACTTGAAAGGCTGCTTTTAAGAAATAAGATTTTTAGAGAACAAAAGGAGAAGTGAACGCTGTGAAAATTTAGTTAAATGTAAATGTGTTAAATGGTACATGAACTAGTCAGGTTTTCATGATTTATCAGTTTTAAACTTCAAAGGCTCTGGTTAGCTTGCATTTTTAAAACTAATGAGTTTATCACAGCCAGTGGGGAAAAATGGTTCAAGTATATCAGCTGTAAATTGGTACAAAGCACTAAAAGGGACATTAGCCTCTAATCAGATTCTAACAGTTCATTAAACCTGCCTTTCCTCGTTGGGCTTTGTCTTCCCTCCTCCTTCAGCCTGTGCCTCCTGTGTAAGCCAGCCTTGTCCCTTCGCTCAGGCGGGTAAGACTTCCTCAGGGACAGGATGCAATATCAGCTCATCCCTCTTTGTGAGCTGAACAGCCTAAGGGATATGCTACATGATGGTGTGTTCCTGGTCTTGCTGTGAAACTCAGCTGTGCTGCCTATAAATCAAGAAAGGAGAGGGACCACTCTACTTGCAGAATAGGCACTGGGGGAGCCAGGAATGCCACGCTGGGTCCTACCTTCTTCACCCCAGCATGGAGCTCAGTGACACCTGAGATCTGCTGCTAATAAGTAAACAGTGCACTGCCCTTTCTGGAGAGAAGGATACAAAGCCACGAGCAATTTCATCCAGCTTCGTTGTGGCATTGGAGATCTTCCTGCTTTTTCTCCACCTCGTGCCTCAAACGCTAAATAAAGATTAAAGTGCACAAAATAATTTACTCAGAAGACACAGAGAAATCTTTTTATTTTTCAACTTCCTGTTGTGTCAAGCTAAAAGAGTAGATACACAGCAGTAGCGTAGCTACTAGAATGTCTCAATAGCTTGATTGGTCTTCATTTACATGTGTTTGAATGCAGAAGTGTTCTGCTGAAAATTACTTGTTTGATCTGAAATTTTATAATTTAAACATTTAGAGCTTTTTATGAATTATCTAAATCTACTTTTAAAGGAAAAAATAGATATTGCATTTGCTGATCTGCTTCACCATCAAGTTCCTGCCTTCCCTGTAGTATCAAACCACAACTCTGTGTGCTATAACTATAACATACAGGGTTCAAAGTGAGGACAACAGGGATTTTAAACGGGTCATTTGCTTCTGCGTGTGGCACCATGTTGGAGTATGGGCATATCAGTTTCCCTGCTTTTCAACATGTTATTTAAATTACAGTAAAGGAATATACTAAAAATAAGCAGTTTCTGCTATACTTATACCCTGAAAATGAAGGTCCCAGGACAAGGTGTTTCAGTCAGAACAAAGAAAATGTTAAAGTAATTTAAGTTTTTTAAAATGTATTTTGGAAGCTGCACTAGGACAGACCATTTTCCTTAGAATTCCTCTTGAATGGATGAGAAGAAACAGGGCTATGAACATATTCCTTATGAAGTATGGCACCACGCAGTGCTGAACAGTTCTGCTGCCTGTGAAACACAGGGAAAGCATTTTTTCCATTACAGTGCAGTTACTGAGGACTACAGAGTAACAGAGCAGAGGTGAGTTTCCAGTCTAGAGTGCTGACTTCCAGATAGGGGTGCATGTAAATAACTGACTGTGAATGAGTCACTTATGAGTGATATGGGCTCTGGTTTTGCTGTTTGAAAAATAGCAGTGACATCTGAGTTTCTTACCACTGGTCCAAGGTGTCTGGATTTGTAAGGTCAGATTCTAGCTTGAAGGATAAAATGGCTTTTATTCTTTCCATGTTGTCCAAACTAAATTGCAGCTGAAAGCACTTGCCTTCAAACACCGTCACTGAGTCTTGGCTGGAGTAGAAAATTGACTCGAGTTGAGGTAGTGTTTGAACTGAAGGCACAAGAGGTTGTTTTGTATGTCTCCATAAACTGCTTCAACAACAGCAGGATGAGGCTTTCACAGTGGGGATGTTGATTCCGGGAAGCACAGTTTTGCAAATCTTTCTTCAGCTTGAAGCTCTCAGCATATATTGCCCAATACCACATGGGCAATGCATGTTATACTTCTTTCTCCCTCTTGTATTGGAGGTGAGCGTGTGAAGATTTTCATTGACAAATGCTGGTAGCTTTATGATGCAATGAATGTTAAGAAATAGGAGGAGTTGCAGATGTATGTTAATTTATAGTGTGTGTATCTACAGGCCTTCACTGTAACTTCTCTGAACACAAACGTATGCTTTCCCTACCTAATACAGAAGTACAAATGTTTTGATTCAAATCAACTATACCTAAGTATACTCCCAAAACCTTCAAACTATTTGACATCACTGCTCTTTTCCAGTTCTAGAGCAATGTGCACCTGTGTGATTAATTTCAAATTACAAAATAGTAATTGGAGATACATTTCCCTTATTGCTTACAGAGTCTCAATTCTCTTTTAAGGGTAACTGAAAGTGTAATTTACTATTTTAACAGAAGTTAAAAGTAACTTGTGAGCTGCTCCTTGAAATTACTACTACATCTTTCTTAAGTTCATTTCCACTAAAAGAAACTTACTTGTACCGTATCATAGGACTTAAACTGGTGAATTTAAACATGATTTTCTTCTTTCTTTTTTTTTCTTTTTAATTAACCTTGTCCTTTTTTGCCTTAGGACATCAGCGCCTTTGAGAACAGAATGTTAATGCTTGATGGGATGCCGGCAGTCAGAGTCAAAACAGAGCTGCTGGAATCCGAGCAAGGGGTAAGCAGAGGTTTGTGTGACCTCACTCTGGTGACCCTTCCCCAGCTTCTCTGTGGTTAGCTGTCTCTTCCATTTTTTTCTGGGGTTTGTTTTTTTTTCATTTCCCCTATTCTGCAGCTTATTTTCTTGGGAGTTATGCTGGTGAGATCTAGAACAAAACTCTGCAGAAGACTTACTAAAATTATCTGGGATAGCTGAGATGCTGTTGGTATAATTTTACAACTATAAATAAAAAGGTGCAGTTTAAAAAAAAAAAGGCAGGAAAAAAGAATGGATTGCAGTTAAAGAAGCCAAATTCTTATGTCTAAGAAGTCCAAATATATACATGTTTGCTCTTTTGCCTTCTTAGGATATTTGCGTTACTGTGATTGTTTCATCCTTTATATGCTTGTCCTATTCCATTTTCTGTTCTTGCAAACATGCTCTCTCACTGGTGAAATACACTTGTTTATCATTAATCTAGGAGGAGTAGAAGCCTCAGGTGGTTAAAGGTGGTGTCATGTTAACTGCTGAGTAAAAGACAGATCACAAATATGATTTTGAATTTTTTTGCAGAACTTGTCATTGAAGTGATAGTTTTTAGGAAAATGGAAGGGTATTTTCTTGCGTATGTTGTAATACTTAAATCAGTGATTGTAGATTATTGTGAGGGCATCTGTAGTAAAGGGATTTTGTTCTGTCATAAGAATTTGTTTCCTTGTGTACATCATGTTATCCCAGAGAATCCAAGCCACTTTACTAATCTGAAGACAGGTGCCTTCAGCAAGCAGCCTAATAAAAGCAACATTGTTGTTGCCATGTAGGGATGGGCGTTTGTCTCCTTTTGTTAGTTGCTTTTTTCCTTCCTGCTATTTTCTCAGTGATTTAATTGAGAGTTTAAATTATATGGAAGAGAGGGAATTAACTTTCGAGATGACTAAATCTGAAACGCTTACAAGGAAAGACCAGTTTGGCAGAGTGTTTTTGAGGCTTTAAGTTTGAGAGAAAAAAAGCTTGACATTTAATCGAGTTTTAGTCACCTCCTTGCCTTCTTGAGAGCAAGTACCCTCAGAAAATACTCCAATACAGTGTTGTTTGAGGGAACATAAAAATTGAACTATTGTATGAGTACAATCATGAAAAGACAAATCCTTTAGAGGTAATTTTTAGTATCTTCTGCATACTTTGCATCATGTCTTTGTATATAACAGAAATGTTTCTCTGTAGTGTTCAGAAGACAAAAGCTTCATTGGTATTTGCCTTTGTTTAGTTTAAAATAAATTCTGTGCATGATACATATTGCTGAGTCCTTTATGAAGAATGCGTCCTTTACCAAAGTGTTCTTTGGTGTCTTAGGAACTGGAAGGAAATGAATAACCTATATAGTTTTTTAATTTCCTTGAAGTTCTTTAATAAAATTTTATGGACTTCTGTATTAGCAGAAAAATGTCACTTTTTCCCAGTGACTGAACCATTGGACAAAAAGCTTGGTTTGATTTGGAATTTTATGCACTTTGGTACTAATTAAGTAGTGTCTGGTCAAGAGTCTCTGGAACCTTTATGATTCTTCATTAGGGAACAATCAATAAATACAAAATGAATTCTCCAGTTCACTAATAGAGGAGCTGGCCATTAGGATGGCAGTTTTCCAGCAAACAGCTTAAACTCTAAAGAGAGCTCGTTGAAACAGATGTTTAGCATGTTCTTTGGAGAGTGTTTTGAATATGTACATGTTGGTATACGTAACAGGGACAAGTGTTTGAAGGATGTGATTACCAAAACCAGCACATGAAGCTGTTTGGAAAGATAAATATCGTAACTGGGAAGCATGGAGTGGGAACGAAAGTGTGATCCAGGTAGTATGAGTTTGAAATTGTGGTGTCTGTAGTGCCCAAAGTCCCTAGAGTCGCACCTCTGTATGCATGTACAAGGAGATGTGATTTCTACTTTGAAAATTTGTGAACTAAGATGGCATTTTGAACCTTCTGAACATAATGGCCAAAGTTTCATCACTTAGGATGCTGAACACCAGACCAACTTTTCCAAAACCCATACGAAGACATCTGGGTTTTTTACTATTCCTCCTTGGTGTGGGCTCTTGGCTCTAGGTTTACTGCAAGGGCAAAAGTCAGACATGGCTTAAGAGTTATGGGAAAAAAAAGTTTCATCTGTGATTGGGGGATTGTTGAAGGCTGTGTCAGTTGTGGAGTGGAAGAAATAGGGACTGGAGCACCAGTGACTCTTGACCCAGATGGTGAGTGCTGAGCTATCAGACCAGAGGGCACTGAGTTGTCATGCCTTGCTAATGAAACTTTGGAATGCTATCATCTTAGAAGAGCTATGGGACTGCTTTGAATTGCCTCCTGATCAAATCTGAGCCCATATTTCAAACAAACATGATCTTCATATAAAAATTGATCATGGTGAAGGCTGAAAGGAAATTGGAACTGACATTTCAGCTCTGCCCCATGCATCAGATCTTTGGAGCTTGTGACTAGAGAAGAGGTGGGCAGGACTCTGAACTGCAGCCTGTGTCAATGAAGTGAAGACAAACCTTTATCAACCCAGATTTAAAAGACACTGAGTTCAAGTTAGATCATTGTGGGAGAATGGGATTTAGGCAGTCCATAAGGGAGACATGCCTTATGAGATAGAGGTTACTAGGCAGATCTGGAACAAAGAAGTATTTACAGGGGAAATGGATTTTCTCTTTGCTTTGGAGAAAGTTAAAACAGTTCTGCATTGTTTTATCATTGCCAATTTAGAATAGTTTAATGATTTTTGGAAGGCCATCAGCATTAGCCAGAACAGATGCTTATTTTTCCAGTGAACTACTGTCCTTAATTTTGCACAGGAGATTTAATGCAGACTATTGTTTCAAGAAGACACAGTGCTGCTTTAATGACTTTATCACAAATGAAAAAAAGACATTACATAAAAGATACCACATTGCCCTTTAACAAGGCTTCGTTATTATCTCCCCTACTGTGGAACAGGAGCTAGCATTGCTAATAAATTGGTAGAATTACTTTAGAAATGTGAATTTACTTATCATTTAATATTCTCCAGTGACCTACAGCTTTAGATCTTTTGTTCTGCGGAATAATCTTCGTCTGTCAATTACTAGCTTCAGAAAAGGGTGAGAAGAAGGTGGTCCCACCCCATGAGGCTGGAGGTGGGGTATGTCAGTGGAAAAAAAAAAAAAATCTTCATTCTTTGGCCATGCCAAAAACTGTTTCAAGAAGTAATACTTCTCATTGTAAAAATGTACAGAGGCTGGATTAATTTAATTGGTAATAGAGACTGGGCAGTGAATTTATTAGCTGGTGGCTACTATCAGGAAGTTTGGGTGGATAGGGTTGTGTGGCTTCACTGTGATGTCTGAAAGTCTTCTTGGTCATTGCAGGATTTGGGCCAGTTTCTAAAAACTGGTAAATGTGTCTGACTTAGATGTGTAAAGTTGCACTTTCTCAAGTATTTGCTGAGTGGGACCATAAGCTTTTGTTAAAAGGAGATATAAATGTGGGACTTATGTGCCATAATTAATGTTCAAATACAGAGGATAATGAACCGCTAATTTTCATCAGTCTTTTTGTTTCCAGATCTGTAGTCTCATCTGTTCCTTTGCCTGCATTTTGTCCTCTCAAATCATTAGTGGAAGATTATATATCTTACTATGATTCTTCTCCTAATTCTTCTTGATCTGTCTCCATTCCAATCCCTCTCTTATCATGACTGATTCATGAAAAGAAATTACTTACATGACAAAACCCTTTAATGAGCCAATATTGTTCTATGTGTCTTTCATCTTCAGCAAAACTATCTTGTTGTCTCATATCTCAAGAATACCATTCATCCTTATATTGTTATATACATAAACATGTTCTACCTCAGCCTGGGTAATAGTGACATAAATCTGTGTTATTTTTAAAGAGTTCCAAAAATACCTATTGAAATTCAGTTGAGAATAATCTCAATAGCAAAGCTTGCTGTGTGACTATATGGGGAACTGTTTCATGGTGATTCATTCAGTTTATGTACATTCTTTGTATTAGTAATAGAAGGAGCACTTCTAGTATTTGCTGTTTTGTGAATCTCTGCTTTATTGAAATAATACATTTTTTTCTGAATTTCTTAATGTTTAGCATGACTGATTTGGGGAAACAAACAACATGTGGACAGTGCATGTGTATCAGTCTCTTCTGCAAAGAAAGCACTTCTTATTTTCTGTTGATTTTCTTTATCTTCCAGTCTTGGAATAGATGGCACTCAAGGAGCTTTACTGAGATGTTAGAAACACAGCTGGTATGATTCATTAGTTGCTTTATAGTGCCATAAATATAGGATATTCTTGTGGAAGAGATCAAGGTCTGACCCCAAAACCAGTAAGGACATAACCTACAGAGCACAGTGCAAAGCTGTGAGAGACATACCTAAGGAGATACAGCTCTGTTTCCCAAGCTCTGCTGAAGGTTATGCTTGCAGCCCAGAAGGGTACAAGACATACCGCAGAAGTGTGCACTACAATTACATCAGTTGGATTAATTAAGTCAAGTGAAGCATCCTGAGATGATAAATCCTGGTACTGTTTCATGTTGAGTGGAAGCTTGCATGAAGAATAAAAGGTAGTCAACTCCTACAACTTTGCTGTCATCCTGGCATTCCTGCTAACATTGGGAAGAGTAGGGTCAACTGATCACTGATTCAAGAAAAACCTAACCCAAAAGGAGAAAGGGAATGGCTCTATTTGTCCTGCAAGTCACAGTGTTAGGAGATCATGGATATCTTCTATTCTGTGGAGATGGGAAAAGTGGGAAGAAGATCGTGGGTGCTGTTTTTGACAAAGACCTGTAACAGGAGTTGGTGAACTGTATTTGATACTATGTCATGAGACATCTTTACTACTTTTGGGACCCAAACTGCCTACTTCGGGCATGTCTCTTCACTGCCACATTGCCAAACACTGTGTATTTTCAGTATTTGACATGTTCCTTACTCCTTTTAAAATTAGCTCTTGTGTAGTGAGCCAAGGGGTTTTGTTATGGTTGTAGGTGTCGTTTCCTTATTTGTTTTTGGTGGTTTGTTTTTTTGTTGTGGTTTGTGTTCTTTTTTTCTCTGTCTAGGGATCAGACCCAAAAGTGCAATAGAAAGGTAATAGATTTAAGACTAATAGGAAATGATAGCCTAAGCAGCTCAGTCAGCAAACTTGCCAGGCAGTCTTTTTGCCAAATTAACTGAGATTGCAGTGAGAAAATGTAGGTGGGTTTGTAAGATGTATGATGCTGTCTGAAATTCACACTAAGGGAAGGATCCCAGATCCTCTGAGACTTAATTTACTGACCACTGTCTGCCATTGCTTTCCTTTCCTAGGCAGCTAAGTTGACTGTTATAGAGCACAGCAGGGAATGTGCTCCTTATTCTGTCTGGTATCGTTTGTTGTATATGTGGCAGGAACAGGGAGATTTTCAGTTGTGTGTGAGGCACTCTACCAATAAAGGGTGGTCCCTGGGTGTCTTGGTTTAATTAATCAGAAGTTTAGACACTGTTTTAATGGCCATCTTCAGAAAACAGCTATTGTGCATATTAGGAATTTATCAGCGAGTGTAAAGGAGCGAGGTGAAGAAGATCTCTGCTCCAAACAGGTTGTGTTTAGCCAACAGTGGCATGCACAAAAGAAATTTCCCATATCTAGTGATGGAAGGGCAGCAAGAAGATGATTTCACTTACTAGAAAACCAGATTTTACGAAAATTCATTTGGTAGAGGAAGAGGATAATATTTTATCTGCAAGACTGGACACTGTTTCAAAGACACTGTGTGATAGTACCCAGAAATGAACATAGCTTAATATTGTTGCAGTTCTGTAGAAAAATCACAGTTACACAATATATCATATGTTAAATACACAAATTGATAAGTTTTGTGTGCTTATATGGACTGAAAAAGTAATGTTGGCTTTGGGAGAAGGAAGGTCAACCCTTTGATTTGAGCATAGTGCTGAAATGCATCGTGAGATTACAGTTTGGTTGTCTTCTATCCCCAGACAATTATTTTATAAGCTCACCTTCAAGCCAGTCTGCTTTTTTGATGATGTATGACCTCTTAACTTGTTCTTCTACCAGAGTTTTTGATGGGAATCTCCTTGAAGCATAAAAAAAACCAAGCGTGATACATCCAAGCTGTATATCTGTTGGTTACTGTGAATTTCTAAATCCACATTTTAGGTTGGAAATTGATTCTTTTATAAAGATATGAAAGATCAGCATTTCCATTGCTGCACTAACAAAATAGTTGAAAATGTAACAAAACAAACCCCCCAAACAAACAAAAGCAGTAAGAAAAATTTTTAACTCTCCAAACATCTACAATTAATGTAATTCCTCCTGATAACCCCAGTTCCAATGACTCTTGTGCGTGCTCCATGCTCATTTTCTTGGGGGAGTCCAGTAGTCACAGTTTACCTGTACTTTGATTGAGTTTGAAATCCTAATTGAGGAGCTAGTCAGGTATGGGTTTTGCTCTTATACATCTTGCCAGAAAGGTATTAATGCTTGTAGTCACAGAAGCTCAGAGCATGCCATATATCAGCTGGTATGCAGCACTGCATTCTAAAATCCTGTTACACTTCTGCCTCGAATCTCATCACGGGTCTCTGTTGTTTCATGTCACAGTGCAGTGCAATTCTAAGATGTAGTAAATGTATGTTTTAGACTTCATGCCAAACAATTATTTGCATGTAAAAAGCAGTTACTCTTCTTGTCTTGTGACTTACATGATTGGGCGTCTAAAGTTCAATTCAGGTTGCAACAGCAGTGAAATTCAATAGGTTACAAGCATAGTCCCTCTGTTTCTATTAAGAAACTGAGGAGTGTGAGTTGGGTAATCCTGCTTATATTAACAAGAAAGCTACCTTGAATTACCTCACATTTACCTCCATCTATGATTATATATATGAATGGGTAGTGTTGACCTGCTGAGGCACAGTAGTTTCTTTGTGGTTCAGAGTTCTTTATTGAAAATGTTTTCCATTGAAACATCTCTGTGAAATAATTCTGAATCAAAAAAATCTTTATATTATTTCTGTAGGAGAAAAGTTAATCATTATGTTTCATCTTGTTCTGCTCACCAGTGAGTTTAATGGAATTTTTTTGCTTGTTTTAGTGCTCATTAGGGTAGTCAGTTCATTATGACAGTCTGTATTTTGTTCAGGAGGGCATGTTGGTATGATCAGAGTGAAACAGAAATGGAAGTGACTGGGATCTTGTCCTTTCTCTTTGTTCTGGCTCTGGGTGAAACGAAATCATCTATATTCTCAGTTTGGTAATGGCTGTACTTTGTTTCTTTAAGGATACTTGAAGTGAGAAGTATTGCGTGAGCGTGCATTGTTATTATATTTTTACTATATGTCAGCTAGCCGAAGAAAAATAAGCATAAGCCAATATAACTCAATAATTTATAGTGTCACAGAACACTTCAGCAGCATGAGACAAATACCCTTATGTTATGATAGTACCAACATTATTTTAATCCTTGTTGTTTATTATGAGAAAAGATTCCATTGAGTTTTCACTTGTTTGTTCATGTTCTATTGGTTTTTCTTTTCTGTTGGAGGTTGCCTTATAAATACTCTTTTTAATGTATGTTTTACTCTTGTTCTGTATCATGCTGTGGAAGTACTGAAAGAGCTGTATATTTTTTAACATCATTGGTTTTTTTCCTTATTTCTCTCTGTGGAGGTGAGCCCTTACATAAATTACTGTAAGATTTATGTTTTCTTGATCTTTATTAAAATGTTTTTTAAATTCCTTTTCTTGACAATTTTCCCCACCTACCTTCATTTCACAATGGGAGGATGAGTAGTTAATAAATGGTTATTTAGGGGGCATCTGCTTTTCAGAAACATCCTTTTACAGATTGCTTAGTTGCATCACTTAAACACACCAGAAAACCATAGGAACCACAGGCAAAAAAAGCCAGCAGCAACAAAAGGTGGTGTTTGTCCTTCCCTGCCTGCACAGGTCACTGTTCATGCTCGCCATTGGCCAAGGATGAAGTCCAAGCAGGCAAGGATGGTAATTCCCAGCTCATGGGGTGGGCAGGGAACAAGGAAGAGGAGAGGTGCTATTAATGCAATGGAGGAAGGATAGGTGGTCTTCCCAAATGAGGCTTGTTCATGGAAAGGATCATGTCAGATCTGTGTCCCCAGCCCCATCTCCTCCAAATACCTCCATTCCCTTTGTTCCTGGGAGTAACACCAGGGACAGCCTTGCAGATGTCACATGCATCCTGCCTCCTTTGGGTCTGTTTGACATTTGTAGCTCATTTCCTGCGTTCATAATATACACTAGAGATCAGTATTCATACCAAGACTGGCTTTGATCTTCTTCTGCGGCGCTGTATGTGCAGCTTACTCCATTGCAGTCATGTCGGCTTGTCCTTGGAAGACAGCAGCATTACCCTCACCTGTCAGAGTTACAGATATGCTTGGTTATGTTTTTAATACTGTAGGTGCCCTTCCACAATATTTTCTACTGTCATTGATAGCTTTTTACCAGATAGATGGGTTTGATACAGCCTAGTCATATTCTGGCTTAATAATTCTCAATTACTGGGTACCTGGTGACTCTGAATGTTTTCTTGTTGACTTTACTGCTGGATTTCTGTGGTGATCTTGCTCTTTTAATTCTTAGCAGCTGTTTGTGAACAGGAAGGTGTAAACTGATGAAAGATCAGTTCAGGGCTTCTGTTTTGCACTGTGGAACAGGGAATTCTTGGTAAAGAGGGACAGCTGTTCACTGAGATAGGAAAAATGTGATTGGATACTCCTGGCAATATCAAATGTTTAATCCTGAGTGAATCCAAGCTGACTGTTCTCACTCACCTGCTCTTTTGCAGTGCCCAGACCCAGAAGTCTTTTCCCAGGGCACTCATTCTGTGATTTTTTTCCATGGACCAAAGGAAGGCTCAGTGGTCTGTAGTGCCTTGGATAACCCTTCTGCACTTCTCTGAAGAGGAGTGCACCATTTGGTTTCTTCTAGTTATCAGGAATCTCTGATGTTTTCTAGAACCTTTGACACACAGTAGAGAAAGGTGCTAGACTATCAGTGAGCTGTCCCACCTGTACATGGAGGCATGTGGGACCCATGGGCTTGTTTGGGTTAATTTTTTCTCAGGTAATCCCTGAAATTTAGTCCTTGTTCATGACTGGTGGTTTTTCACCTTGAACCCTGTTTGTAAGCGTGAAGGCTTGCAGGTGAAGGCTGATGCAGAGAAGACAGTGGAATACTTTGGCCTTGCTGGTGTTCATTGTCAATAACTCAACCCTTTCAGCCACCAACCCACATTTTCCTTGTTCATCCTTTTACTGCTGATGTAGTGGTAGAAGTTCTTGTTGCGTTTGATATTCCCTGAAAATCTGAACTCCAGCTGGGCTTTGCCTTTCCCAGCACTACCCCTGCATACCTGTGTGATATTTCTGTGTTCATCCTTTGTTTGCTCCTCTTCCTATGCTGCCTTTTCGTGCTGGAGCTCCATCATGTGTTTCATGTCTGCTGAACCAATCTCCTGATGCTTCTTGCTTTTCTAAGTGGCTACATATGCTAGTCTTGCACTTTGATGTTCTTAAAGATCTTTCAGTTCCTGTGTGTTCTTTGGCCCTTCTAGAGATACTTCCCACGGGATCCCGTTTAGTTCCCTGAAAACCTAGCTATAGCTGAGGGTCTACATTCATCTGGACTAGGTGTTTGTTTCAACCACTCTTTCCTCACATTCCTCAGGTTCTCAAACTCCATTGCTCAAAGGCCATTTACACCAAAGCTACCACTGATTACCACAGCTCCAGTTGTTCTTCCTTGCACACAAACAGTAGTCATTTTGGTTTTTCCATATGGGATGTTATGAGAACACTGGAGTGACCACAGGGTATGTGATTACAGGTTCTTCTCCTACATACACTGGGAGCTCATAGCATGTCCTTACAGAAAGCACAAGCAAAAAGCGTACAGCAATACTGCCCTGGTATCTGTCAGTGTGTAGACTGGGGACCACATGAGTAGAAGATGACCTTTAGTATTGCAAGTTTTCACTGCTCTTTGAGCTCCATGGAAATTTTTCTGACTGTGGTAAGGCTTTGACCTGTAAAACCATAAATTGTCTTGCACCTCCCTACTGCCATCCTGAGACTACAGTAGTAGCTTAATATTATATAGATGGTGGCAACGAGAACATTTCCTGTGACAGACTCTTATTTTCCAATTAGTCAGAACAGATCTGTGGATTTTTAGAGAGTCCATATGATGAGGTTTCTGGAAGCTATGGTGTTGAGAACATTGTGATGCACAAAAGATCTTGATTTTGTTCAGTTAGCTACTGGGAACAATGCTCTGTGATAACTTCATGGTGCTATAAACCTTATGTTTAACTTAGGGCTTTTATACTAATAAGTTTATTAGTATTTATACTAATATTTTTGAATAAAAAGCAGATAAAGTGCTAAAGTTACTGATAGCTTTCAACAACCAAAAAAAAAAAAAAGTGCAAGTACTAGCGGTCTGGGCTGTGATTTTCAAGGCAGAACATCAGTTTGGGAAGCTCCTGTCCACTATTAACTCTTCTGTGATTGTGGCAGTACAGATGTGTGCAGGAATGTGCTCTAAACCAGGAAGAAAAAAAAAAAGGGGGGGGGAAAAAAGCTAAAACACCTTTAGAGTTTTTTCTTTGAATTCAGGTTATTTCACAGACGTGGGTTCAAGTGTAGGTATAAACTGATTAAAGTATTAGATCTGCAACATCCGCTATTCTGTGTAGTCTCCAGGTTAAAACATGCTGTGCAAACATGGCACTAAAAACATTATTGATTTTCATGACAGAAAATTTCTAAAATAGCATATAGAAATAGAGTAGGAGCCAAAATATTCCAATTGACTTCTGAATAGTATTAATTGTTACAGAATAAACTAAAAATCTGGAATGGAAAGTCAAGTATTACTTGCATCTGCTCTTGTAAAGGAGTTTATAGTCTGACTTGTTGAAGCTTGACTTTGTATCCTTTGTTGCTGTACCTGCTAGTTTTCATGAATGGATTTAGGCTGAATGACTTGTCTGAAACATGAAATATGCTCAGCTTTTTTCTTTTTTTCTTTCTGAATAACTTTTCATAGTATTGATGGGATAAAGAGGCAGTTTAAGACAGCTGTTAACATAAAATAAGTATGTATATTGTTAGTATTGAATACCCAAATATTAATGTATTCTTAGGTTAAAATTTCCTAAATGCTTCTGGCTTAAAAGAGGACTCCTTGAGTTTCATCACAATTTCACTGCATAGATTGTGACCTTATTGTTGTCAGAAAAGGATCAAATGTTTTTTAAAGGCTGAACAATAAACTAGCTGCCTTATCTAGAAATTTGGTAGCTTTAAATAGATTATGGAGAAACACTTGCAGCTTCCTTTAAAGTGCTATTTGTAAGTTTCTGTTTGCAAACCTCAAGTTGAAAAGAAACAACAGTGCTCAAATTATCATAGAATCATTGTGACTGGACAAGATCAAGTCTAATTTTTGACCTAATACAACCAAGTGCACTTAAACCACACTGCAAACTGCCATGTCTACTTGTTTTTTGAACACTTCTAGGGATGATGACTCCACTACTTCTCTGGGGCACCAGTTCCAATGCTTAACCAGTTTCAGTGAAGAAATTTTTCCTGATATCCAATCCAAGTCATGTATGCAGAGTATAAAGTACCTGGTCCACAGTGGAAAGCATGCTGTGGGTTTGTTCTTGAAAGGTACTGAGTATTAAGCATTCCGCAGAAAACATATATATCTGCTTAGTTTTTAAAAACAGAAGGAGTTCTGTTACTTTGTCATGGCACCGACTCAGGGCCAAGGTACCATGCAGGAACCTTAAATCTATAAAAACTGCTACTGTCATCTCTACAAGTGTTTTAAAGTCAAGAAATCAACTAGATTAAGTGTCCTTTCCTTTTAAGGGAGACTAATGTATTACATATTAGGTATGATGCCTGTTTTTAGCTTTATTGAAACTCTGCTATTTAACTAATTTCCAATGCATCCTACAGCAAGGAATGTTTTTGTGAAGTAGTGAATTTTGATATTCTTTATGGACTGAATTTATTCATATCAAATGCAGGGATTAAGTGTGTATGAGGCAGGGTTTCTTTATTGTGTACTCTGATTTTTTAGTGTGTTTCTTTCTTTCCAGTGATTTCTAGAACTATATAATATCTAAAAAGGTAAATGTTTTTGTTGTTATCCGTTGGTTAATGGTGAGTGCAAATTACATCAGCAAATGTAGTTGGAGTGCGTGCTATGCTAAGCTTTCTGTTTAAAAATTTTGTAATGACATTACATGGATGTAATTACATAGATGTAATGCCTTACTCATTTTAAAATAAAGGAAAAATCTTTTTCTCCCAAACGGGAATTTTTTCCATCTAAAAGATGCATGACAAGAAGTCAATAATTGAGCCCTGGCCGTTTCTCCTATGTGTGTTTAGGAGTTGCTGTTTATATCGAGTGTGTGTTCCTGAACCACAGCTCAGTCCCCAGTTCCACTGCATAATTTGTTTGCCAGAGAACAGGATGACCATGGACACCTATGGATGCCAGATGAAATTTAATTAAAAGTCCATGTGAATGAGTAGGGTATAAGTGGTAATGGCATGAAACGATGAAGAGGGACCAGTGATGCTCTCAGTCCTCAACAGCTGAAAGGAGGCAGAGATAGAAATTCGTGGTGGGAATATGTTGCCATACCAACCAAGTAATTTCTTTAACAGGAGGAAACTGGTAATGAATAACTGCTGAATGGGAATTTCAAGAGAAAAACATGCCATGTGAAGAACCAAAAGGTTACATTTTTGATAATCGACCTTCACCATTCCCCCTGTAAATCCTGCACTGGCAATCTGTCTGTCGGAGCTTCCTGCCATCCTGTACCAGACCCTGCTGTGCCCATCTGCTAATCTGGGAAGTGTGTGCCTGCAGTGTGGTGATGGGTACCAGTCCTGAGCCTGCCTGCAGCCACAGGCTGACCTGAGCCTTGTGTGGATTGTTTCTCAAGGAACTGTGAAAGCCAGATGTAGGTTTCACATGTCTGTCACCCCTAGTAGCTGTTTTGGGTGTTCCCTTCAATCACTGATTAGTGTATTTAATTTTTGTCTTCCCTCTCTTCCAACACAATGTTAAAACTCTGCAGAGAACTGGCATTTTTAAAACCTACTTATTTCTAAACCCTGATTAGCCGTGTCTCCTGAGAGTTGGACAAGTGCTATTTGCATTTGGTCTGTAGCTCCATAAAACCTTCTGATTTTAAAAAAGAAGAGAAAAAAAAATAAAAAGCCATTGAAATTTTGTCTGAAATACTGATTTTTTTTTAATGTCTTACCTCATGCCTTGCAGGAGGACTTAGTAGCACAAGACAGTTGCATTGCTTTATCTCCAGTGCCCTTAAAGCAGTGTTCCGCTTGGACTGTGATCTGTTTGGATCAGTACTCCCACCCATTTGGGTTTGTGCACTTAAGGTATGAGCCACCTCTGGGACCAGAAGAAGCCAGATGTGTTACTAGGGAGTATCTCTGGATAAATTTGCCACTACTGAGTTCTGAGCTGCTACAGTTAGGCTGCTACTGGGCCCTGGCATGGCCAGATATCATAGAATCATAGGATAGTTTGCGTTGGAAGGGACTTTAAAGATTGTTTAGTTTCAGACCCCCTGCCATGGATAGGGACACCTTCCACTAGGTCATGTGCCTCAAAGCCCCATTCATCTTGGCCTGGAACAAATAGCTGTGCTATGCACCTTGTGCAGGTGGCTTGTGTTCCTCTGCTGCCTCCTCTCAATTCCTTTGTCCATCTATTGCGTACACACAAACTTCCACTTCCAGTGCTGATGTTTTAAATGATGACCTCTGCTTTTTTGGATGGGGAGTTGCTTTAGCAAACTGGCCAAATGCAAGACCGTGCTCACCATTCTTAACAAGATTTAATACTCCTTGTGATAATAATCTAACCGTTAGTTGTAGTGGAGGCTAGATCAGGCATTGGAAGAGGTTCTTCCGTTCCTTTGATCTTCGCACCTCCTCCTTTCCCCAGCTTCTCAGTTGCCATCCCTAAGCTGATGCTGGTACCTGTGGGATTGCTCAGTGAGCCAGTTCAGCTTAACAGTCTGACATAAAAGTAGCCTGGAGCGGGAGAAAAACCCAACAAAATTTTGGCTTTCTGAGGAGTCAAGCAAGTGCCAAAGCAGATTCAAAGCAGAAGGGGCATGCAGGGAAGGGGAAGACTGCTGCCCTAATTCATGGATCGTGCTTTTAGTCATGCCATGTGGATGAAACATGCTGTTTAGGCTTTGCCATGCAGTTTGCAGGTGCTAAGCGACTGAACAAGGAAGGCATTTTGACTCCAGCAAAAGACAGCTAAATGACATTACATGAAATAATGGAGCTGCATGACAGCACAGCCTGCCCTTATTAGGCTGATATGGAGATTTCCCTGCAACTCTATTTTTTCTGATGGAATCTGCTGTGCGTATTTTTTTTTCTTTTAAAGCTGTTTTTCTGAGCATGAGAGATCACACAGCAGCAGTTTTCAAACACCATGCAGGGGTGTATCTGAGGCTCATCCTTTATAGAACCTCCATGTAACCTTTGCTGTTTCTGGTGGTGGGGTATATCAACCTTTTGAGCCACAGAACGATCAAGGCCTTTATGAGGGTGATGTATCTGCCTCCTAGAAATCTTCGGAGCATGTCATGCAAACAAAGAAAAAGACCCAACCAAACAAAAAAGGCACAAGAAAATCAAAAATGCAGTGGCAGAGATCTCTTAAAATTTATTGCATCATTATCTCACAGGAAACAGTAAGATCGTCCTGGCATGACTGAGCAAGAACAATGGTCTGAGAGTATCATTATTTATTTTGTCATCCTGCTGATTGCCCCTGGACCTCTCCAGTAGCCAAAGCATCCTCAGCAGTGAGGTATTTTGTTTCAAATACAGTCATTTCAAGGAATGAAGCTTGATCAACATCATGTTTCCTTCTTCAGTATATTCCATAGATAGAATGTGTTCATCTGTGAGATAGTGAGAGTCTGTAAGTGGGAATGGTTACTCCCCCTGGCTTTTGTTTGCTTCTATAAAACTTGACAGAAAAGCCCCTGAGCAGATGACTTGCAAGTTCACACTGAAGAAACATAAAGACTGATCCCTTTCCTTACTGGCCTGGAGGAAAAGCAAACTCCATACAATATATACCCTCTATTCTGAGTGTAATGAGCCAGTAGTTACTGCTCTCTGTAGGAAAACAGGAGACTGCACAGCTCAAGGTACAGCCGATGACATGATTCTGTTTTCGTCTACAGTCATGATTTATTTTTTGGGAGCATTATTAAAGACTAATAATAAAGTATTAATGAAATTCAGGAACTGTCTGGATGCAGTCCTGTGCCGTGTTCTCTAGGACGACTGTGCTTAAGCAGGGAAGTTGAGCCACGTGACCCACTGTGGTCCCTTCCAACATTATCTATTCTGTGATTCTGTAATCTTAATATGCATCCCAAGAAAGGAACTTGAAATTAATAAACTCCCCATTTTTGTTAAAGCAGCTTCATAACCTGGAAGTGATGTATCAAGCATGAAATTGCAGTGTCATAACTTGATCAGAGCCTAGTTGTAGTGAAATGGCTTAAAAATGAAGGTCATGGGCAAATAGCAGAAGGTACTTGATAAAATGAGCGTTTAACATTCAGTGATCAATATGGATAATACTATTATTGGTTGGACACTGTTACTGTTCCATGTAGCATAAAGGTTTTGAAGCATTTGTAGCATCCAGAGTTTTCAGTATGTGCATAAGACTGGTTTTATTATGTATTTCTTGTTCTCAGTATTTTGTTTATCTACAGCACTTTGTGTATTTCTAGAGATGTGTCTTAAAATTCACTTACCGGTTTGCTCTAGGCAAAAAGTGCCTAAACTGAGGCTTTCAAAATAATCCCTGCGAGATGCAGATAAACATATTCACTATGGTCCATCTTCAGTTAAAGGCTCAGTCTAATTCTGAATTTCGAGTTCATCTCCTTCCAAGTAAATCATCTAGTTCACTGCTACCCACCACTTCAAACTTGACCTTGAGGATGTAAAAGAACTTCTCATCATTCTCATAAGCTTGGAGAGGGGAATCAAAAAGGTTGGACTCTGCTGGGCACAGGAAAGCACTCCTGTCACGAATACCCTGAACATCTTAATCTGGTCAGATGTTAACTGGAGAACCTTATCTGAGTTCGGCTGTCAAGGAAGAATGTATGGAGGAGAGTTTATCTGGGCTAACCAGCCTCTAAGTCAGTAACAAATTATTAGATAAAAACAGCTGCTTCCATTGTGCCCTGATAAGAACAAGGAAGTCTGTGGCTTTTGCAAAACCCAGGTATTTCTTTTTTGCTCTTTTCTGGAAGTGAGGTGAATGCTACACTAGATGATGTTCAAATGAACTTTGTGTCCCTAGTAGAAAAAACTAGCTTTTTATCTAATATGTGTAGTTTCATCTTTACTGTGTTGCACTGGCCCATGTGTCATGTTTCCTTGGTCTAAAAATCACACTCAAAATCTGGTCATCAACCCTGTGTATTTCAGTACTCTTCTTAAACCCAAGTGCAGCACTTTTGTAAATACTTAGCAACCTATTCGTTCGATTTCTATACAAATGGCATCTGATTGAGTACATGGCATGACATTTTGAGTGGTTATATCCACTCAAGGAGCTAAGTTGACATGTAACTTTTGCTATGTGGACATGTGATGAAACATACTATGCATTAAAGCAGTTTATGGTTCCAGTCTGGTTGTGTGGGATGAAGTGATAGCAGTAGTGGGCTGATGTATTCAGAATCACCATAACCACCACAGCAAGTCAAGCCAAAGGTCCATGTAGTCACAAGCTCCAGCAGAACCTCCAAAAGTTGAGGAAAACAGGGAAAATGAAAAAGGTCCATGTTGTGTGATCCTTCCTTGGACATAACTTTGATCAGTCAGCAGATTTTAGAAGATTTTAAATCCATTGCTGTACTCGGACCATTGTGTTTAATAGTCACTAATGAACTCTTCCTAGTAAAACTGTTGAATCCATCTTTTAGCTCATTTATCTTTCTGATTTCCAGAACACCTGTGGCAATGTGGTGAATGTAGTCTACATATTTTCAGTTATTTTATAGCTGTTGTCTGCCATTTGCTTTTGTTCTTTTGTTGTGAAGAAGAGTTACCATGTTGGTCAGGATTTTGATGTTTATCATAGAACTTCAGTTGTCATTTTCCAAAACCAAAGCATATTGTGTGCTTTATATATCATAGAATGTTAATTTCTCAGATCGTCCTCATAGCCTTTTTTTTTACAGGAAAGTCCTCAATTTAAGTGAAGTTCATTCATGAAAGATAGGAGATCTTTACCATTTTGTCCATGTCTGTCTTCCATGCAGCATTTAAAAGAATGTATTACACATCTTACACCATCTTCTTAAAGGAAATGTTTTGTTTCCCAAGAGAGCTGATGTAATATAACCCATTACCACCAGAACAGCTACATTTACATGCGTGTCCAGTTTACAGGTCATCATTGTAATGCACGGTAAGCATTAGTTTTCCCATATGCATTTTGTGTTACCACCTTGTCACTCAGTATTGCAAGTTTGTTCTACAAGACTCTGTTGATGGATATCTGATATAACAAATACAAGGATAGTCTCTGAAATGTTATCTAAAAAGCAGAAGTGCCATATGTAAACTGTTCTTTAAAGGGCCAAGAATACTGCATATGCAGTAACATGACCTTTAGTGCCAATCTCTTAATTAACATCAGTCTTCTCACTTAAACAACTTCTGTATGTCAAGTGGCAAGTTCTTTCTTGGCATGGTGCTGCTGAGTGTGAAGCCCTCTTGCCTTGACAGTATAACTCTGTGTACATCATGCTTTGGCCATTACCTACTTACACTTTTCATTGATTCTGGGTTTGGTCGGATGGAAAGTATAGTTTAAAAAATGTTCCTTTCTATGCCTACTTTGAAATGTAAAAAAAACCCCTCAGAAATAAGAGGACTATATGTTTTATATATGAAAAGTGCTAGTAGGTTCAGTGGTTACTTCATTAAATACGTGCATTGTTTTTTGCAAATGCATTGTTTGCAAAGCCAGTGACACTACCAGAGACCATTTGCTGTACAGCTAAATGGTGCTAGATTGTTTGTTGCTATCTCATTGGTTTTAATTGGAACTGTATTGAACTTAAGATTTGCAAAGATCTTAGTTTGTCTTTTAATTAAAAAATTATACTACTTTTCCTGACCTGCTGACTCTGCCTGCTGTTCATCAGGGATCATTTGGATGTAATACATCTTAAATTAAACCTTATGAGTTTCCAGTTACTCAGCTGTTTGTCTTTAACTTCTTCAGCTTCTGAAGTGTAGTTCTCCTTTTCTTCCACCCAATGTTTGTCATTGGCTGTACTGCCCAATCTGCTTTGGGTCCATTTAGTTTGGTGGGTGTGTTTTTCACATCCATGGAGCCTCACCCTTGTGGCACTTTTATGTGGGGAAGGATTTCTGGAGAGGAGGGCTGGCAGGACAAGTAGCATATGTCTCCTTTGCCCTGCCAGGAACAGACATTGCAGCTCATGGAGGCATTGAGTCCTCTACACTGCAGAGTCTTGGCTTCCCAGAGTGTTGAGCCTGACTGGTGAATATGTACAGCAGTGCATTCAGTAAAAAGTTGGATTGTGTCTTCCATGACATCAATAAGAAAGCTTTAATATTACTTGAAGTAGTTTTCCAGAGAAAACAGAGCATCAATCTGTCATTGGTGACCGTGGAATAGCAAGTACAACCTGTTTTCTCATTCACTGATGGCTGTTCATCATGAACACTGAATGAATGGAGAGCTTTGCACAAATGCTAGTGTGCAGTCACATGAATTAAACACACAGGAAAAACATTTTAGGGACAAAGGTACAATGAAGTCGTCTGTGTATGGTCCTGCTGATCCCAGCAGGATTACTCACAGAAGGCACCACTGAAGTGAGTTGATTACACAGGACTCCAGCTGTGTGGCAGATGTCGGTGTCCTTTTTACGTTGCCCTCAGATCCCCACTTCATTTCATCCTCACCACCATGCCATCCCATAGTTTAAGCCAGTACTGCTGCCAGCATGCAGTGTCCTCCCACCTTGTCTTCTCGGTTGACCCCAAGCTCCTTCCTCATCACCAAGAGAACGTTCCTAGTGCATGAGGTTGAGGAATGGGTATACAATAAAAATGAATAATTTTTCGGGAGGAAGATGTTTTCAGTTCACCATTTCCCTGGTGCTACTGTGCAAGTCCCTATGGCAGCATGAGAGAGAAGGCAAGTTGGGGGCAGGGTGGAGCTGGGGTTACTGCCTCTTGTAACGTAACATTTTAATGTCAGTATGCATTGGTGTAATGCAAATGCTGCCCTTGGTTAGAAAGACCAAGATGATGAGTTAATTCCTCGGGCTGGTGGTACCTAGGTCATCTCTTGTTATTATGTGACGATTTTCAGCCTGAAGGCCTGTTCCCCAGTGTTTATTATTTTATAGTTTGCATAAAAAACATATCCCTTTGCTTATTAAAGAGTTGGGGGTTTTTTCATTGGAGGGAAAAGATCAAGCAGAAATGAAAGAAAGATGTAAGAAAAAGAGAAAAGCTTGTCTTTTATTATGAAAATAGATGTTTTAAATTGTTGACTGAACTCAGTGTCACTTCAGAGTAACAATCACAGATTTTCTGTTGTCTGTGCGTAGATTTCCACAGGTTTATGTGAATCAGCAGTTCAAAAACAGAAGGTAAATTGCTGTTCACATGCTGGACAGCCCGATAAAAAGACTTTCTTTTTAATTTTGCAGTTACAAGGTATTAGAAAAATAAAGAAAAAAACTTTTATAGAAAATTTTTTTGTTGTGATTTTCTTTATTTGAGAAACTCTACTTAGATTCTTTTTGCTAACAGATGCGGTTTGTACTGTGTAAGCACCAGCAGCCTTAGCTTTGTATTTCCTGTAATTCTCTTTAAATCTGCTTTTCATGGGTTTCAAGTTATGTCATTCACCTTATGCTTAAGAGGTTGCCTGTGCTTCTTTGAACAGCAAGCTTGATGACGATCTTCCAAAGTCTGTCATTAGGTACTTGACAAAAATCAGTGGTGCAATTGAAGCCGTTAGGGAAAACTTCTAATTGATTTTCTGTTTAAAAGTTATTGACAGCGTGAGATACTGCAGAGTAAGGAACATTTTCAGTTATATCCTGTGTAATTTTAGAGAAGTAGTCAAAATGCTGTTGTTAATTATGGACACTCTAGCTTTCAAGCCTGGATTCCCTCACTCTTCTCAAGACCAGTGGTTCATATCTTAGCAGGTGTTAATTCCTTGCTTCATTTATATGAAATAAGTAAATTGAATACCATGCACTTGGATCTGTGGGTGTGTTTTGGATGAGATCTTAAAAACTCAGATCCTGTTTGTTCTGTGTGGGTGTTAAAGATGTCCCTGTTATGCTATATGCTGTTTGCAAGTTGCTTAGTATCATCTACCCTTTGAGATGACTACATTTGTGCAGTGTTATGTGTACATAGTTGCAAAATATTTTGGGATCCTTCAGAGCAAAAGGTCCTCCATGTGAGTGTCTGTTGTACACATTTATTGTGCCTGTCGCTCTAGAGTTCCACACCATTTGTTATTTCTGTTTATTGCATTCATGGTTGTTACTGTGTTAATCACAAAGTCTCAAAAAGGAATCATCTGTTTAATATTTTGAGCTTGCACAACTTAAGTTTCATCCAGACATTTATAATGATGTGAAAAAAAATTCAGCTGTGAATTGGTCACTGGCCTTCAGAAAGTGATTAGTCATTACTGGGAGCCCTGACTTAACCCAGTTGCTGGTGCAAATTGCAAATATTAAGGACTCCATGGAATAAAAGCCATGCGATATCAGGCAAATATTCAGTTTGTCTGGAAGTCCAGAAATTTACCCTTTTGTGTAGCATTTGTGACTCCTTCTCCTTTGCAATTCCTTGAAGTCAGACATAATTATCATTTATAATAATCCGACTGGGGTGAGTTAGTCCATAATTTGTACTAATACCCAAAGAAAAGCATAATGATAGGTTAATATGGAGGTAATGTGTGAAGCTAAAGACAGCTTGGCCTGAAGATATTTCCATGGCAACAGAAAGGTCCCTACAGATGTCTTCCCTCTGAACCTGATGCTGTTTATTAAAGGCTGTCTGTAGTACAATCTGTAATTATCATTAGGTAAAGAAAGGTTGTGAACGTGGGTGTACTGCTTGGCTGATGCTCTCTGACTGATTTGTTTAGTGCTGGTTTGAAATACAGTTACAAAAGAATATTAAAAACCCGAGATCATTTAGTAGTTTCTCTCTGCAGGTAAACTGAAACTTAATTTGAGACTGTTGGCTAATCCGAGAGTGAGATATCTGAACAGCAGTATGGGGAGGATGGGGAGAAATGTTTTTGAACTCTTTCAGCACTATGATTATTAAAGATAAAAGAACATTAAAAGCATGTTGGACAAATTAAAAAGTGCAGAGCTACAGATAGTAAGGGATGCAATGCACAACAAAACAAGGTTTTGTAAATAGCAAAAAGCTTCTGTAAGTAGAGGGAGACAAAGGGTCTAAAGAAGAAGGCGAGAAAATAATGGATGGTAGAAGAAGATGGGATACTAATCTGTCTTCTGTCTTTATGAAGAAAGTTGATGGGCATCAGCTGTGTAGCACTGTTGAAGGTAACAGCAAGGTGGAAGGAACATGGGGCAGAAAAAGGAACGAACAGGTTAAAGAACTTTCACTAGTTAGAAGCGTTCAGATTTGTAAGCTTAGCATGGAGTTTATTCTGTTCTACACAAGCAACTAACTGAAGCAGTTTTGAGTCCATGAGCAATTACCTTGTAAAAACCATAAAGGACAGGTAAGATCCCAGAAGAGGGCACATAAAGAATAGGTTCTTAAAAGAGAGAAAAAAGGAAGGTCTTGTGATTGTAGATGAGTCAAACAAATTTGGCACCATGAAAGATGCTCAAACACAACTCTTCACAAGCAAGTGGTCATGAGTAAGTATAAGCTGGACATTTTATGACAGTTTTGTAATAAAGCTCATAGAATTTAAGTCTTCTGGTTGGTTACAGCATGGAGGACAAAAAGAAATGTAAGGATGGAATATAGTGAGCTTGTGAAATGGATTTTATGAAATGATTGCTTGATATAGTGATTTGGTGACACTGAAGCTCAGCTGGGATGGAGGAACAACCCAAGTGTTTCTTTGCGACTTCAGTAAGGCTGTGATTAGAATCATATGCAACATCTCAGAAACAGTGTGGGGCTTTATAGAGTATGTATGTTTGTGGATGACTGCAAACATACACAAGCAAGCTTTGTGGATGACCACAGACAAATAGCTGAAATGGTGCTGGTTGTCTGGTGAAGGATGGATCTTGTGGGCTTATCAACTTAGGGATGGTAGGATGCAGTTGAAGATAACCATAGGATCACATAGGGTAGTTGGGGCAGGCAGGCACTTCAGGATATGGTCTGGTCCAGCCCTCTGGTCAAGCAGGACCACCCAGAACAGGTTTCTCAAAACTGTACCCAGTCCATGTTTTTGTATCTCCAAGGATGGAGGCTGTACAACCTCTTTGGGCAACTTGTTCCGGTGTTTGACAGTCCTCATAATACAGAAGTTTCTTCTCTTATGTTTAAATGGAATTGTCTGTGTTTCAGTTTATGCCATTACTTGTCTATTCACTGGGGACCACTGAGAAGGGTCTGTCTTCATCTTCTCTACTCCCTCCCATACGTATTTGTTACAAATTGTAAGATCCCCCTCTCTTCTTATGGATATACAAATGTTGTGGTTTAGGAATGGTATTCTCCAGTTTAGTGCTTCCACTAAAAGCAAGTGCTGTTTGCGCTCCCCTCTCCTATGCAGTGGTACAGAGATGAGAAACGGGAGCACAAAAGCCAAAGATCACGGGTTGAGATGAGAACAATTTCTTGGAGATATCAATGAGATAATAAAATGAACAGCAGCAACAATACTAATAACAAAAGTGTAGAGGAGAAGTGAGCAATTCACCCAGAACCAGTGCCACACTTACTTGACTGGAAGGAACCCCTTCTCTGGGGGAGAGTCCCTTCCCCACTCAGCCAACAAAGTGAGGTGATATAGAATAACCTCCGGGTTCTGGCCATGCCCCCTCCCGGCTACTGCAGAAATTAACCCTGTCCTGGCTGGAACCAAGACAACAAAGCCTGTGAACTTCAAGCTGGACTGGAAGCATTATAGAAGACTAGATTAAAATCAATAAGCTGGAGGTGAAATCCAGAATCATTAATTGGAAGATCAGTACAGAAAAGTGACAATTTTAGAATGGGAAATCAAGTCAGTAAATGCATAGCATAAAATAACTGGATAGAAGAAGCTTGATGGACAAATATTTATTTAGTATAGAAAGGAGAAAAAAGGGTAGCATTCAAATTTTTGAAAAAGGCTGTTTATAGGCAGAAAAATAAATATTTCGTATTCTTTGAGACTGTAATGGGAAGGTTTAGTTTTCCAAGGAAAAAAACATAAAACTTTAGTGATACCTAAGCAGTCTAAACAGGTTGTCTCCTGAGGTCATGAAACCCTAGTTCTCAAAGTTTTAACATTAAATTAAACAAACCTTTCTAAATATACCTGGTTCAACTTTTAGGACAACAAAAGTAATGAGTTTCTGCCTTAATATCACATGCAACCTCTGCTGCTGTGATCTTCTACAAAGGGATTTTTCATTGTTGTGAGGGCAGCTCATCCTTTGAAAATGCGTTATGATGTAGTCTGTCACTGTTACCTTAGAATATGTTTGGGGTTTTTTTATGTTTTGCCTGGATTTTGGTTAAGAACTGAAGCAAATGTAAAAGCCTGAATCAGCTGTCAGAATTAGGGTGATCCTTTAACTCCCTATCCTGTGCACGTCTGATTAGGGACCAACTCTGTCATTACTAGAGGAAAAAAAATTAGCAGTAGTCCATTTTACAGTGTTAATAAATTATGCCCTCATGAGTTTTGCTCACTTATTTGCCTGGAACTGACATTTTAAATTTTAGCTCAGTCAGAAAATGTTAGTTGATATTCATGATAAGGTTCACATCTGCATTTGAAATACAGTGATTTTGGCAGCTAGGTAAACAGCGAGTAAGAGGGGAGGAGAAATGTAGCAAATAGATTTGTGAATTTATTTTTTTATAATATCTTTCATGAATAATGTGGTACAGTGCTCTTCTGTTCATATTGTTAGGCATTTTGCATATTACTCTGTGGTACATGATCTCAGCTGAGATGAGAGCAAGAATACACCAGCCCAATAATAGAAAATCTGGTAAAAGCAGAGGGATGTCTCCATGTACCTCAAGACAACAGCATATCAACCTTTGATTTATTGCTAGCCTGTCTCTGCAAAACTTTGCCAATGCCTAGTCAATGTCTGAAACTTGACTAAAACTAAATAGCAGTGCTGACTGCTTCTACAGCAGTTTACAAAAAAACCCCTGCAACGCAAAAAGACGTAGAAGACAGACAAAAGCTACATACAATTGAGGAAGTACTTTAGCTTTTCTTTCCTTTTTTTTTCTTTTTTTTGTCATCATTTTAACATCTTCTGAAGAAGACTTTTATTGTTTATTAAGTTAATTCCAAATTGTATCTGGGTTAGTGTCTGTGAGGAGAAGAGAAAAACAGTGGTCTTGCAAACAACTGGGGCTTTTTCTCTAGCCTTGTGAACCAGAACTTTTTGCTTTATTTATTTTTTCAGAGCCTGACAAATATTTTTTGCTTGATTTCAACTTGCCATAATTACAAGAAGATTCCTGAGGGGTGTCTATTTTGTTTGAATTAGACAGTGATTGTTGTGCAGCTCTAGAAGTGAGAGAGATCCTGAGGTACTTGCTCAAGGCTAGTCAGTGTCTGAGCTAAGTGATAAGCTGAGGTGCTTGCTTTTTAACCATATCTCATGCTGAATACAGTTTTTTAATGCTGTAAATAGAGATTAAAACACAACCCAAAACTTTATTTGTAAAGCTTTTCTTGGTAAACTGAATGCAGAATGAAGGCGGCACCTGTCTCAGCTTCCATGCTTTATGCAAGTGTAGATACAATGACGGATGCTGCTGTAATCTCTGGCATCTCTAGATGAGGTGACTGATGTTACGTAACCATACAGTCCTTCCTCCCCTAGCAGTGTTTGCAGTGGCAGTTTAGATTTGTATTGCATTGGGATGTAGGAAATTCTATCACAGGACAGGAGCCCCTTCTTGTAGGAGCTGGTCTGGTTTCCAACTCACCCTAACCTCTGAAAAAAACCCTGAGTCATTTATCCTGTAGACAAATCAGTGCAAAAACGTGTTTGTACTTGAGAATGTGGCTTCTTTTAGTTTATTTTCCTAGTTTTCTTCAGTGGAAGTGTGGCTGAATCCATATTTATTTAAACTCCCCATACCAATAGAGCGGTGCAGGAGTGCTTTTCTGAAGGATTTTGATGCCTAGAGGTTGTGCATGACCAAAGCAGAGGCATTTGAATGTGACATTATGTGTTGTGTTTCTTCCTTACTTGTACTTCACAGGTATTAGAGAAATACATTTGGTTTTTTTATACCCTGTTTGTATGTCCCAGTCATAATTATAATCAAAAAAAGAGGTGGTGATATGTGTGGTGTACTTCTTAATGTCTGTGTGAAGTTACAAACATTTATAACAGTGTTACTGTTGGAGTAGTCCTGGAGCAAAATGGGGGACCTGGGACACTGTGGGTCTGTGGATGCTTTTAAGTATTTGCTTAAATAGTCTTTGAAAACAAGAATGCTGTGACAGGCATCCTGTTTCACCCAACTCTCATCTGCTCTTGTGTTTTAGATGCTTAAAGCAAATGTGGTTACTGGTTGCAAATAAAACAAACAAACAAACAAAAACCTACCCCCAAAAAACCCCCACCAAACAAACAAAAAAAAGCCCCAATATTTTTCTTTCAAGTGGTGTGTGCTGCCCTTGCTGTTTTGCACATTCTGTGCTGGCTGTGCATGTCCAATTCAGAGAGATGCTTCTTGGCATTTTACTGTTTGCTGGGTCAGATAAGGTGACTGCTCGGCTTCAAGTGTTACAAAGAAAATAAGCTTCATACACTTGCATTTAAAAGCTCAGAATAGTTTCAAAGTCTGTTGGAGAGGAGCTTTAAGATAGCTTTCTATAGGAGTCACTCTAATAGGTTTCTGAATGGAGTGTCAAACTGCAAGGCATCTGTTACCTAGACAAACTGTGTTTATTACTCCTGCAGAAGCAGAGAAAAGGAATTTGAGAGGAGAATGATACTTAGCAAACAATCAGAGTTGAAAGTGCCTGAACAATGGTGATGCTGTTGAAAATACAGAGTTTTTAAAGAGGTGCAGGGAGATAACACATTTATGTATTGGTGGTGTTTGCTGTACTGTGTGAGTCTGAGTTCGCAATCTAGTTTTTGCAAGGATGACATCTTTACAATGAGTGGGGTTCCAATGTAAAAACCCAAGATATATCTGTCTGCAGGATTGTGGCTATACTATGTTTAAAGTTTAGCTTGACAAATATTGCCTAATGGAAGGTCTTAGAAAAATACTGAACCAATATGTTTCACTTACTAAGACTCCATCTAAGTTTGCTATATCAGGGAGGAGGGAGGAAAAATGAGAGAAGCCCTAAAAGAAGGAACCTGAGGAGCACGTGTCAGTGATACTCCTTTCTTTTTGAAAGAAAGCTACTGAATGTAGTCAAGATGTCTGAGGGTTTTTGTTTGTTTGCTTGCTTACTTGTATTTTTTCAAGCTTTCTCCATTCTTGAATGGACTGTTACAGGAAAAGTCTTCTCTTCTATGCAGGATCTTTGACATAGAAAAGTTGTGAGAAACCAAACGAGTGTAATCCATGAAAGTTTTTTGAGTTTGGATTGCCTTTACAGACAAGCTTCTGGGTTCTTGGTGCGTAGACTTGGTTGAACCCATTCACCAGGGCACAGGGAATATCTAAATGTGTTTGCTCTTGAATCTTCAGCATTTACATTGTATACTTCCCAACTTAAAAGGAAAATTTTAATCTTTGTCCCCTGACTATGCCTGCTTTTAGAATATTTGATTGTGCATGAAAAAGGATCCATCAAGAGTGCCATCCAATTTTTGTGAAGTTTTCAGTTTCAAACTAGTAACTCTTTCTCCTAGATGTGACTGTAGCTGAGATCAGAATAAAAATCCTGTTGCCCACAGAGAGTTGGTAGTGATTAAAAACAGCTCCCAATTTAAAAATTGGCTTCTCCTTGGCAGAGATGTTCTGGTACCAAATTTAATCTCGTTCCTCCTGGTCCAGTAATTGGACTAGCATGTCTGGGAAGAAAGTCAGAGTTTTGGAAGACATTGCATAACAGTGTGAATCAGTAATTGTGGATGAGAATGTGGTTTCAGGGGCAGGAGGTAGTGAGAAGACCATGCTTTTATTATGATTTTAAGTATGGAGTGCAGAGTAGAGCATGGAGAGGCTATGCCATGTGATTTCTGTGGGTGGCAAGAGATAATGTTTAATGTGTGGGAATGGCCTTTAGGGACATAGTCTTTATAATGCTATCTGATTTAAAACTAAAAATATGACATGCTGCAGCCCTCTAAGTTATCTTGTAATTCTGTGCCTTTGAGTCTACTCTAAGAGCCACATGATGGTGTTTGATAGAAATGGATTTAGCTGCTGTTGTAATGGACAATTCCATATCTATTACTCATCTCAGATTTTCTTTCTTCTTTGGCCTTTGTGTCACGAGATATCTTTCTGTGGCATCTCCTATGAGTGCAGTTCATGTCCCTCTGTAACTGCAAACCAAAAGGAACTGGTTGCAGTTCCCACTACTTGTGTCTGGTTCTGGTTAGAAGATAGCATTGATGTTCTCTTCAGAAACTTTGTTATATTTCCTCAAAACATATTAAATATTTCAGTTACTTCAGGATTTTTTTCACTTGGCTTTTAATACCAACTTGGGTAGTGCAGGAGAAATATAAAACCAGTAAAGAAATAGGCTATGTCAGGACAAGAGGTACGTAGATCATATCAAGTTCTGTATGAAGAATGAAAAATAAAGACCATACTTCTTTCAGAACGACTTCTAGACAATTACATTAAAGTGGCTGATTGTTCACTAGGGTGCTAATGGTGATCCAAGTGCTCCCTAGGCCTTTGCTGAGGAACATATCCTCTTGGACAAAACCACATATGTGGGCTGACTCCTAGGAAGAAACTTATGAACCTGCATTAATTAGTGACACATTCTCTTTGAAGAATACTGGAATACCCGAAAGAACAAACTGATGTAAAATTCATGTCGGAGTTTTCTTTAAATGGATCCTTTCCTAATAAGACTGTAAATTCAGTGAATTATGAATGTTGTGTACGGGGGAGGCACAGGGATATAGCGCAGAGGGAATAGAGCTGGAGTGAGGGGATATCTGTATTTTTTGCAAGCCTCTGTGCTGGTTTAAAGGTAAACCAGTGGGAGGAATGAACCTGACTCGAGAGATTACAAATCAGAGTTACAATTTACTAAAAAGATCTCAATAAGTACAATGATACTGAGAAAAACTGGTTTTAACCCACCAAAACAGATGTATAACCCAGCACTCCAGGGCATGAACAGAATGGTGTTTGCTAGCCCCTGTGCTGATTGCCACATGGTCCCCCTGAGTAGAGAGTAAAAGGAAAGGAAACCTGTTGGTGAAGATGATGGTCACAGTCTGGTCAAGAGTGGCAGTCGCAGTCTTGCTGAGGTTCTGGTCCTCCTCTGGATCCAGTGAGTGGTACCAGAAGTCCCAAAACTTGAAGAATATATATGCTCAGGTTCAGGTGGAAATTCCCAGTACCTTCCCCACAGCGGGGAGTTTGATAATGGATGATTTAACTCTCTGAGTCATGGGATATTTTTGAAATCTTTGATGGTCTAGGTCATTGCAACTGCCTATTGTGCCCATCCCTAATGGGCCATTAGCAGACCTGACCCCTCAGGTGGGTGTGAAGGTGCTAATGCCTCCCCAGAGGAGAGTTGTCACAGCTGAGTCATTGGTGTGAAGACAAAGAAACACTCCTCTGCCTGACAGGGTTCTTTAACACCCAGCTTGTAGCCTGAGGTGTCGGGTGTGCCCTGGGCAGCTGCTGCAAATGATCCGTTATTAATAGTTCATCAGAAATGACAAAGAGGATGTAGAATACACAGTTTTGGTTATACCTACATAGTGATAAACTACTCCTGGCCCCTGTAACTAGGACAGCCTTTTTGGTGAGTGATGTCTCGGGAGTATTTAACTCACGGCCAAGATTACCCTAGAACTTCTGTCTTTATAAGTTTGATAATTTTTAGGTATGGTTTAGATTTATTGTCTTAAACTTGCGCCTTGTAAAATGAATGTTTAATGAAATTTGCAAGTATCAAAGGCTTTTGCAAATGAAGATGGTTGATTTCTAAGGTCTTTTTGCCTCTTTAGTTGCAGTGATTTCAATAACTGTCTGAATAGGAAACTTATTTATTTTCTCTGGTGGATAAATCAATGGCAGGATCAAAACACTGAAAAGTGGGGTCCAGTACTGTTACACTTGTCTTGAAGATTGTGACAGAGCAAAGCTCCTTAGTTTTTTTCTACTTGCATACATTTTTGCTATTAGTTTCTGTGCACCTTTTAATTCATTCATTTCCCTGTTAGCAGAAATTCTTTTATCTTGAGTACCAACTAGTCTTACAAGTTGGGAAGTCAGATGTGTCCTATAAACCTAAGAATTTTCCTTGGAAATGCAGTCACTTGGTAGCCTTGGAAGATTTCTCAAAGGTGGAGCTCATTTCAACACTGAAGGATTGCAAAACCGCATTGTGTTTTGTTTTCGGGTCTTTCAAGCCTTTGAAGAGTCTTGGCAGTACTGTACCTCTGAGGTTAGCTGGATCTGAGCTGAGATCATATTTGGGGAAATTGGAAGAATGAGAAATAGGTTAAGTTTGAGGGACAGACTTGTTTCAGTTGTCCATAATTTTCATAAGTTTTAAACAAGCACTGAATTTGCTCTGGGTCTGTAGGTTCTGGTGAAGGCCATTTTGCCTAAGTCAGTTCATTCACCCCCAGTGCAAAAGACATGCGGAAGGTTTCCTGGGAAGTATGTGCCTCTGACTCTTTCCCCCTCCAGTGATTTGTGCTGCAGCAGTTGGAAGGCTGGAGCAGAATAACCTTCCCTGGTTAACTGACATAGAAGAAAGAAATGGAAGGAACCATTATTTTCCTGTCAAGGTTTCCCTGAAACAAAGAAGTGTGGAATTATGCATGCTGAGGGGTGTCTTTGGTACTTTGATTAACAGTGGAGGCCCAATTTTGCCATCAAAAGCTTTCTTAATTATAAGCCCTGTTGAAAAGGCTGCCTTGAACGTTGAAGAAATGATATTACAGAGCACGTCTGTCTTTGCTTAGGTGATCTGCAGGCATTTTGTGGAATTGTTTTATTAAAATCTTTGGAAATACACCGAGAAGAAAAAACTAGAAATACGTTATTTGTTTAATTTTAATTGCAGCAGAAAGCATTGCATCACTGAGGAACTCAAATAGCTGGTCCTGGCATGAGTGTGAGAAAGCTTCCTGCTTTGCTACCTTAGCAAAGCCTGATATTCTTCCCCTACAGCTGGTGACATAATGTGTATCACAGGGTCTTCCTCAAATGAAAGACATCCATCTTGGTTATTTTATGAGTCTGCTGATTAAAGAGATTTTATTGTAATTACTATGACTAAAAGGCTACAGCGGAAGATGGAAATGTTAATTTACAATCTGCTTGCTGACCAAGTGTCATGTGATAATGGATTGGGACAGACTGTGGTTTGCAAATGGACCTGAATATTCAAAGTCACTAATTTGAAGTGGCAGATGAAGTGCCTGCATGTAGGTTTCAAAAGGGACATGTTTGATTAACCAGCTACAGTCCAGCAGTGGTTGTTTGACAGGCTGGTTGAAAAATGTTCACCTTTGGTTTTACACTGGTGACGGCCATGGACATAGTAGAGGAGCAGAGGGAAGAAGCAGAAAGACAGATGGACATGGCTTGTAGGTAAATCTCTGCTTTATAGTAAGCAGACTATGTTCCAGACACACCACAACACTTACATTCCCAATTTGCATTAAACAAATGGGATTTATGTACCTAACTAGATATGTAGATCAGGTCTTTAATTCTATCAATCTCTTAAAGATGTGTATATAGTCACAGATGTAGCTAATTAATTTAAAGCAAAAAAAAGATATATATAGGTTTTTTCCCAGCTGTAGCATGGCCCTGCTCTTTTTTCAGAAGCTTTTATAACTCAGGATGCAAGATGTCAGGCACCCTCACTCTGATATGGTGCCAAAAGATTTGAAAGAGTTTCATAAATGTGGACTCAGGTGTTTCAGACAATAATAGTGGTGGTAGCCTGGTAGCAGTTCAAAAGGGCTTTACTGTTTCTATGGAAATTTTGAAGTAGAATATTCCATAGCAGAGGGATAATCCTTTCTGTAATCCCCCATCTTGGTCTACATGCCCTGTTCAAAATATCTTAATGTATGAACTTACAAAACAATTTATACAAATTTTAGTTCTTTATGTATGCTACTGAAATGTCCTGTATAGGTTAATTTATTTACAGTACTGCTGAGTCTTGTTACAGGCTCTTAATAGGTTACTGGACTGATACTTCAATTGAAACCGCTTGGAACTAACAGTAAACCAAGAGAATATTGATTGTTTAAGTTCTTATTTTGGAAAGTGATATTATGTTACAGAAAGAATAATTCGCTGTGCAGAACACCTCACTGTATTTGTATTGTGGCTTTGAAGTAAAGTTTTTGTATTAGTCACTCTAAGAGCATTGATATATCCAATAACATCATGCAGAACTTCATGGGTTTTTTGAAAAATCTACTATTGTTGTATATGATAATTGAAAAATGAGTAGGACTTAAATTCATGTTCACAATGATAAAGAGGTTTTCACGTAGGCATCATTGCTTTACAGAGTGGTGTATGATATTCCTGTGATATCCTTTAAATGATAATTGAATAGCAAATGATTGATTATGATTAAGCTCCAGAGATGACAGTGGAACTTAGGAGTAGCAGTAGCCTTGTCGCATTAGGTCTGTTCTACACACGGAGGGGGATTGCAAGTTGGGACCAACAAGTGCATATCCAGTGTATATTAGGGATCTGTTTCTGGCCAGTAGTTACCACAATATGTTGTATATTCACTACAGAAGTATTTCCTCCTGAATGTTGTGAGTGGCTACTGAATTTCTGAAGAAGATAGAAAAAATAAGAAGCCAGAGCTGAAAAAGGCATTTTAGTGATTGGCCCCCAAGGAGCAGATGCAGGAGCACAGCTTGAAATCTAATGGGATTAAGAGCTGATTTTATTAGAATTCACTCTCTTTTCTTTTGATCTTTGGCAGGATAATATTAGGGTTTTGCTGGTGTAAAACCAACTGTCATAAGCAGAAATACTTGGAAGTTCTCAAACTCAAGTGTTCATTGGGTTATTGAGAGAAATAGTAATAAGAACTTAGCTAGCTAAAAAGGAAGGACTGGTGCTCGTTGTTTTTTTTTCCCCCTAAAGAGTTTGCAAAGGGAGAAAAAAAAAAAACCAACAGAAAAAGAGATACTCCAGTGAAGTCAATGTTTTATAGATTTTTCAGATGTTCTGCAGGTCACTCAGTAGAAGCTCTGTGATTCAAAGAATAGCCCTGGTCTCAAAAATTTCTTTATAATATATGTCTTTATAGTTATATTTTTATATGTATAGATAAATTAATTAGATAGTATGAATATATACCCAAACTAATATTTGTATATATAATTATATGTAAATATTTAAATTTATATTTTTTACTTTTTGTGTCTGTATCTCTATGTGAATAATTATTGCACTTCTTTTGGTGGATTCTAAAATGAACAGATTTGGGGTATACATTAATACAGACAGATGCATTCTCAGGATTGAGCTTATAAAAAAGCTTTGTCACTCACTGATGTGAGTTTAAAGGCCGAATGAAAAGGACAGAGCAATTTAGGAGGCAATACTAAGGCAAGTGTTTAAATTATGAGGTGCCTGTTTTGGGGTAGGAAAAGGAAATCCTGCTGTGTTTGTTGGGGATTCTGGATTCCACCAAAGTAAACACTAAAGCAAAAGCACTGGTCTCACCTATTCACTACCCTGAAATGTGTGTGGTATGTTCATTGGCTTTGTCACCTCTCTTAATGTTGAGACAAAATGTCAGTGGATCTGTTATAATTTTATTAGGATGTCATTTGCGATACAGCTGATACACCACAGAAAGTAGTTGCTGACCTATATGTAATTATCCTGTGACTGAGAGTGCTGCTGCAGTGGGAAATCTGTGTTCAAGAGACCATGGAGGACATACCAAAAGCTTGTGTCAGTCCTTGAACTAGTCCCAGATTCTGAATGAGAGGCAAAGGGAGAAGGGCAAATAAATCTTGACAACCTGCAGCACCACTGAAGAGCACGTGCATTGTAGTGCCAAATAAAGATGCTTCACCTCGCTGTCATCTCTGTGGACTTTGAAGATATCTGGAGTGCAATTTCTAGCCCTTGATGATATCGGGTAGGTCTCCTGGCCCTCGTCCCAGGCAGCCTGTGGTGAGGCTGCCAGGGGCTTTGTAGAGAGTGGGATTTTGAAGACATGCTTTAGCTGAGTGTATCAAAATGTTATGTAGCCATTTTCTCCCCAGTTTTCCAATTTTTGCAAGTTATTCAAGGTTTTAACATAACTTCAAGTATTTTTATTGTGATGGACGCAACTTTAATGCAAGTGGCCCACAAGGGAGTGGATCCAGCCTTCTTGCTGGACACCATTACTGACACTTTGCATGGCCTCATTGCATCCTCAATCTTGTTTTCACTCTCTGTGAAAGAAAAGGTGATCCTTATTACTGTAAACAAACTTTTGGAGATCTCCAGACAAGTAGTATTCCTAGAGCTTGATGTATGGCTGGTGAATGATGGTGATCAGTATTGTGCACAGCAGCCTTTGACCATAAGATCTCCTGGTCTGCCCAAAGCAGTCTCTTGACACAGCTGTTCTAAGAATGGTGTTCATTGTCCTGTCCCAGCCCCTTCCATAAAAGAGTTTCTCTGTGCAATGATTGTACCAGCACTGTGTCTGGGATAAAAGCAATGATTCATCACCCAAAAATAAGTGCTGTGCTGATTATAGCAGCCAAGTACTCAGTCATCAGTTTCCTCCCTGTTAAGCATTTGCCACCTCTCTGACTGTGGTGTAAGCAGATGGTAGGTGGAGAGAGTTAACCATTGATGAAGTTAGTCATTGCTGAAGCACAGTGGTGGTCGTGTAGCTGCCTAAGGCTTTAAGGACATGTGAGGCCATGTCTGCGGTTCCCCCAGTAATGCTTGTTCTTTTTTTTTTTACTTAGTAATCTTGATGGTTTAAGCAAACAAAAAGCTACAGCTTGTTTTTCTTAGAGATGAGTTTAATGGAAAATAAAATTTGGGTTTCATGTTCACAGTTTACTTTGTCAGAAATTGTTATTTCACAAGGTGGACTGATTCAATGCATTTAATTCAGCTCCAAACTGAACTTGGTCACAGGCATCTATGCCATTTAGTAATCATGCAAGTGTTGTGTTTGTTATCTTTCTATTTGTTTTACAGCTATAGTAATAGTATGTAAATCACAAATTGTATCAGGTTACATTGTGACTTCAGCAATACAAGCTCAGATTAAATATTTTAATTTTCAGTACTTTTTTGACACAATGTAAAACAGAAAAGACAGTAATTCACATATGCTGTACTCATTCTTTCTAATCTCCCATGTATTTTTAATTTTCCTGTTCAAAAATGTCTCTGTTATGAATGCAAATAATGGATATTACTCCATTTTATCAAAGTAATTCATTACTATAGAGATAATTTTATTGTGTTGGTTGCTTCAGAGTTTCCTGTTGAGAATAAATTGAAACACTTCACTGATTTCTGGTATTAAATATTCTCGATAACTGTGGTTTTCTTGGTTGCCCTAAAGGTATTAATACCCTTCCTGGGAAAGCCAGACTGAAGTTAAAATTCAGTATTGTGGACATCTTCAAAGTCTAATGCCTTCTAAAAGCCTACCAATGGTCCCTCATTTAAAGAAGAAATTAGGTCTTTCTGGAGCATCCTCTTGTCAGCTCTGTCTTATTTTGGATGAGTAACATTGTGCTACTTCTGCTCCCTACTGTGCTTTTCATATTTTTACTGCAGCTTCATTCTGACCACATGTACCTTTGGCCAAAAGTTAATCTGGACAAAATGAAGGGGATATTGGCAGATGGAAATCAGAATTTCTAAATGAGACTGTAATTTCTATAGAGGCACTTTGCTTCCCTTTTTCATTATTTACCCCTTTTGCACCTTAGGTCTACAGTTAGGAATTAGAAAGGGCTGAGTATGCAGCTCCCAACCTGAAATTTTGCTTATCTTTTCGGTGTTGTACTTAGGGCAAGAGTTGCCTTTTTTCATCATACAGGTGGCATATTAGAAGAATCACTGAGTGATGTGTTTCCTTACCTTAGCTTTAGCCCATTTCAGTGTATGTATGTAGGCTGGTGGTTGGACCATGTTAATAAGGGGAGGTTTTTTTAGCTGGAAGCCCAAAAGCTCTTTGGCCTTTCCTGGCTCTCCTGAGTATAGACAAATACTAAATTGCTGTAGCTCACGGGTGAGCATTTACATCAGAGATATCTAAATGCAGGGTCAGGGAATATTAGCCCTACTTGAAGTCTGTTTGTGGTACACCATTATGATTGCAGGTGTTAAGGTTTTTTTTTTAACAATATTCAAAGTACACTCTCTCCAAATATTCATTACTTATTGTCATAATAAAAGCAGTTTGACACACTTCTTTCACCATCAGTACATTTTCTGGATTTTATCTTGTGTAATGTAGGTTGATTCATTGACTTCAATTGTAGTGTTTTTTTGAGTTTATTTGGTTAAGTTAACTTAAAATGAACTAAAAAACCAGCTCTTAAAACTCACAGCAAGATTTCAAGAGGCATGTTGACCCATGAATACCATGACGCATTGATAACTGAGTACCTGTCAAATTTCATAAGCTACTTACCTGCTAAGGAAGGAGGTTTGTCTGGATTAAACATACCAGAAATACCATGTCATGATAATTTACACAGATTATATATTCTGGGGTTTAAGACATTGTATTCTGTCTTTTTTTTTTTTTAAATTTTATTTGCATATATCCTTTTTTTTTTTTTTTGAAGAATGGAGTACAGTACTAGTTGTGGTTTCGAGATCACCCTGCTCAGTGATGTCTTTCTCTGTACATGAACACACATCTACAGTGTAAATGGAAGACTCTAGAATTTAAGAGGGTTTACTTTTCCTGATTTTCTTTCTTCCATCCTCTAGCTGTGAGTTAGATGAATTAAAGGAGTTAATCTATTAAAATTTCTATCCGTTTTGTGTCAGTTTTTAATTCTTCCTTAGTTTTTACAGTGTTCTGTGTCATCACTGAAAATGTGTGTGGTAGGAAAATGAGTGGTGTACTTACTATTTATATATCATGGATTTGACCTTTCTGACAGATCTAAAATATTGAAGGCAAGACCCAAAAGCGTCTGTTCCCCAGGAGGATTTGACTGCTTGTTTGAGTATTGCCAGACTAGTTGTTTTACTGGATGAAGCTAATCTGTAAGGGGAATACTGGAAAAAGATGTCTCACATCTTTCACAACCTTTCATGCAGGAGAGGCCTATTGAACTCAACATGAACTTAATGGTACCTTTCCAAGCACCACCAGTTACTGTATTTGTCACCTTTGTTGTATACAGTTGCTATTGCAAGAGCAGCATTAAGTTCTGAGGACTTGTTTCTGTATCTTGGAAGAGTTACAAGGTAAACTAATTTTGCAGAAGTCAGGGTCTTAGCCTCACAATGATAAACATAACCCTATGTACTACTGTTATTCTAGGATTGTAAGGGGGATATGACTTGAAATATCATAATTGTGGTGTGTAATCAATATTTCTAAGATCATATGTCATAATACTGTTCCGTATATAGGAGTCTTTGGAGATAAGTAGGATGAAGGCAAAGCATGAATTAAGTTTTGCTTGCCAAAATTCTCCTTTTCTTAGATTTATATCTTACGTAATGCTATAAAAGGATTGGTTGTTTTGTCTTATTAATGTTCCTAAATCTTTCACATTTGAGTATATCATGACCAGCATTTCAAAGGAGCATCAATGCCTGAAGCAAGGCACCATCTGCAAATTCTGGCCTAAAAAAATGTTCTTTCCCTTTTGAGATTCTGAGTATGAATAGATAACCTGAGATTTCCCTCAATAGATTCACACATTAAGTTTTTTTAGTTTTTTTGACAGCCAGACAACCCTATTGTTTTTACTGTCAGCCCTGTTGGGATGTACTTTTAACAGTCCGAGTGGATCAGTTGGTAAGTTGGCTTTCTTGGCCATTTGGAAAGTGGTTTCCTCAGAACAGGAGTCATTAGTTGGTTCAGCAACAGCCCTGCTCACTCTGAGCAATACCTGCCTCACATGGGACTGGTGTCTGGGCTGATGCGCTGTCTAATGTTATGCTGAACAAATAATACATCATAAAATGAAATAAGCAAGTCTTAGAGGATATATTCACACACAAAACACAGAATTTGGCAAGCGCAATCCTCTTCCTTTAATCTATGTGTGTCAGCTTTATTGTATTCCTTTATGTGCTGCAGCCACTGTAGTTTAGTCTGTGGGCTAGTACAGCTGGATTTGTAAAGTCCAAGTGATGACCTTTCCATATGATCATGAACTTCCTTTAAATTTAATAACATGTAATATCTATGACAGTAAAATAAAACAGTTATTTTCCTTCCCTATAAGAAGAACTCCTGTTTAAAAAGGGAGGGAAGGGGGAAAAAAAGTTGATCAATTTTGTCATTAGATTCCAGGATAATAAGGCAATAAAGCTATCAGTTATATCCTCTGCAGGCATGTGTTATTAGTAGTTGAATATAAATGGCTGTCTAAGCTGTGGAGTTATTGGGTTTGAAGTTAAACAGAGTGCTCAAAAATGCTCAGTGCACTTGAGGAATAGTCCCTTGTATGTCAAAGTTCTTGTTACCATGTAAATGATCAAATACCTCATCTGTCGGTGAAGACCACCTGCATCTATATTAACTGTGAGTCATTCTATAAAATGATTATAAACAGTCTTTTCACAGCACTGTTGTCATGTTAAATGATGCCCATGTCAGCTAGTCGCTTGGACACCTAGTTATAGGCAAGTGTGAATCTGACTTTCCCTCTAATTCTTTACACAGCAAAATAAATGAGCATGGAATATCAGTAGGGATTTCAATGCCAGAATTCAAAAGTGAAATCCTTAAATCTTCTGTTTGACTACAAAAATTTGGAGGACTGTAATGTTTTTTATTAATAATATATTTCTTAAGGCCTAAAACCTTGTTTATGAGCGTGTGGTCTCCTTAAGTGCAGAGCAGCTCAGTGCTGCAATCCTCTAATCAGAACTAGGAGGAGAGGTGTTGTGCGTCTCTCCCATTGAGGTTATCTGACCTGGTGGTTGAGATGTTAAAACTGCTGTGACTCAGACTCTGCTTTAGATGCCCTGAAACTCCGTATTTTAAAGTATAGAAGTAGCAGGTAATGCTCCTACTCTTCTTTACTCAGACGCATGGGTCACTTAACCACTAATGATGTGGAAGACCCTGTGTTCATTTTGCATCAGTGCCTGAAGGTATTCAAGTCTCTCTCCCACAGATGCAAGGAGAGCTCTATTCATGAGGCTTTTTTGTGGTTTATGAGGTGCAGTTATGAGGCTGTTGTTCTGAGATGGGATCTTCTGATGCATCCCTTCAAACTGGTCTGCTTTACAGGTTTTAAGATTTACAGGACAGGAGGGAGAAAGAGAATATTTTGATGATAGTTTACTTACTAGGCAAATTTTCAAGAGTGTTGTTCTCAGCAGGTTTTTTCTCTTAACTGGCTGTTTATTACCAGACAGGTAATTCCTGACATCTTGATTCTGTGAAAGACAGATGATTTTAGCATCTAATTCCTGCTGCGTGCTATTCACAGTCTACCCACATGCCACATTTGGCATTTAAGCCAGAGGTTGCTGGCTGTTCTAGAGGAAGACAGGCTTACACCATCTCAAACACTGATTACAAAATACCCTTCACTGATTTTGTCCAGTGTTTCTGTAAATAATGTGGAATCAGAACTCCAGACTCCCTCCTCAATGTCACTGTTTTCTTACAAAGTGCAAAACAAAGGTCAGTGTGGGACTTGGGTTTCCCAACTGAACCTTCATTTTTTCACAAGGACTTTGGTGCTGGAGTCCGGTGGCAGGTGGTGAAGATGCTGGGTGGCTTAGCCCAGCATCAGCAGGACAGGCACTGGGATGTTGTGCTGCTCTGAGAAACCACTTCCCTGCTAGCTAGGTGCATCTCTATTCAGTGTGATGGAATTTATTTGTTGGGGATTTTTTTTCTTCTTACAAAGTTAAACTGAAGCATTTGAGTCTCTCTAGTGTGCAATTACTGAGGACATAGGAAGCTGTTCTTTTCATCAAAATTTTGTATACCTACTTCAACCTTTGGAAAATTGGCTTGTTCACAGTTGGAGATGCAAGTGGTAGACCTGTTGTTCTTTGCTGGTGCAGAAGTTACTGTGAAGTTTGTTGCTTGAGAAGTACACAGAAGATGAGATTTTTGCTGTGGCCATAGTATCTGTAAAGATGATCCCCTGTGTAGTGGAGCAAATCATGAACTAGATAAGCTGTTGAAACTGCAAGGAGAGTACTGTGAAAGGGTGTCACATATGCCATCAGAGCATGATTTTCTTTTACAGCATCACTGTGCCTCTAAAAAAAATATTTGGGTGGGTGGGAGAGTAGTTGGCTCTGTACCAACCAAAAAGGATGGTCTGTGTCATGGAATGAGAACATTCAGACCAGGTCCAGAGGAGGGCCACAAAAGTAATTGAAGGCCTGGAATAACTCTCCTGTGAACAAAGACTGAGAGAGATGGATTTGTTCATTCTGGAGAAGGGAAGACTCCAGGGAGACCCTATTGCAGCCTTTCAATATTTAAACAGGGCTTATAAGAAAGATGAATAAAGACTTTTTAGCAAGGCATATAGACCCAGCAGAAAGGGCAATGATTTTAAACTAAAAGAACATAGATTTAGATTGGACATAAGAAAGAAATAGTTTATGATGAGGTTGGTGAGACTCTAGAATAGATTGCCCAGAAAAGCTGTGTATTCTCTGTTATTGGAAATGTTTAAGGCCAGGTTAGATGGGGCTTTGAGCAACCTGGTGTAATGAAAGGTGTTCCTGCCCATAGCAGAAGGGTTGGTGGTTTGTCAAGGTCCCTTTTTCAACCCAAACCTTTCTGTGATTTTATGATAAATTTGTGTGTAGATGTGTAGGGTAGTGAAGGTGAAATTGAGCAGATTGGTGAGTGTACTGACATTCAGGAGGTACCTAAGCTAATCAGCACACTTACACTGTGTCCCTGCTGCAGGCAGCCCCACAGAGGATCCATGGCCCTGTTTGCACAGGTGTTGTTCTGTATCAGAATCTGTCTTCTATGTTGCTTCAATGCAGAAGTTGTGATTTATTGAAGCAAGCTTAGGAGATGCCAAACAATTTATGACAATGCTGCACTTTGCAACTTTTAGTTTTTTCATGTTATATTTTCGTGGCTTTAACATGCAATTATATATATTGAAGTTACAGATACATCTTTTTAATTCAGTGGGAAGAGCCCCTAAACCAACATGTGACTTCCCCTATTTAATTTCTAATATATTAAGAGGTGTCAGTACTAATTAGTATGGCAAAATAGCTTAAGTGTAAGACTCATGTGTCAACAAGAGTAATAGTGATTGTGTCCCAGAAGAAGCAGAAATTTGAGTATGTCTATTTAAGATATATTTGTTGTACTTGTCTCTATTTGGCTATGCACAGTAATGATGGTTAGTGGAAAAAGAGAGTGATTCAATTTATAATTTTTTTTAGGTTACCTCATGCACCCCTCCCAAAGTAAATAAGCATGTTGGGTTTGCAAGTCTTCCTTCTGAATCAGAGCAACAAAGCAGCACACGTTCAGGGATCAACTCTTGTGCCTTAAACCGTGCGGCTCCTTGAACGCTAAGGACGAGTATTTGGAAATGCTTGGTAGCTTTGGATCCTTCATGTAAGCTCTGATTGTTGAGTAGGGTGAATATATGTGTCTGTGTATGCATCTAAAAAGGCAAAACTGAGTTCTCAGAGTTGATGGACACACACACTTAAGCACCTTCTGTCTTTGACCTTAACAATAATTTCAACTCCAATATGGGGGGTGATGTTAATGATGTGGCAAGATGTCAGCTCTAAAGCCAGTACCAGCTGCCGTGTCCTGTTCAGTCTAACATGGGTATGTGTGACTGTGCTCACCATGACATCACTTTTGTGACATTACACAACATGACATCACAGGCAATCTATTAATGGCTGTATGTAAAATGAAAGAAAACATTACAGAACCTTTTTTCACCTGCGCAAAGCAAAACATGTTTGGTTTTTTTTTTCCTTCTGGCCCCCTCTGTGCTTGCAAAATGTACTTGTGTGCATCTTTTGCTGAATTTGCTAGATAGGTAATTGCACAACTGCCAGCATTGTCAACTTGTGTCCGCAGAGGCACTATGGTCTACCCCAGCCACCACCAGTGCCTCCCCATGGGGCTGCCAGAGCCTTTTCCCGAGCTTCATGAATCCTCCATACTCCAGTAGGTCTCAGATGGCACCACATGCCATGCCTAGATATGGGAATTGAGCCCAAATTGTTCTGCTTAGTAAAAGAGCCAAGGTTAAACTCTGTACAAAATATTGTTTTAACAAAGAAAAGGGGTGAGGAAGAGGCAGGGAAAGGGGATTTAGGTCAACCAAAAACTTTGGGGAATTGATTTCAAATTCACTAGGTTGTTATAATCAGTAAAGAAGTAACAGAAAGACCAGAAAATAACTGATGTGTCCTTGACTGCCTAAAATTTATCATTAATGGTGGTTCATTTTAATATTTTCTTCTCTTCCTTTATTTTTAAATAGGAACTTCTAAGGAGCTTGAAAATAAAATATTCATTTTGTTGAAAAATAATTCATGCACCACAGTAAATGATTTCTTTTTTCTTTTCCATTTCTTCCACTTTTTCTCTGGAAAAGCAAGAGAAATAGTTTGTGTATAGTTGCCCCTGTCACCATGAGAAAGCATATAAGAAGTTTGCATTAAATTGAAATATAAATGTTCTAAGGGGGCTCAAAAGAATTGTTTTACATACAGCTTATCTTGGGTTGCTAATCTGGTGGTTTATATCTATTACTTGTTGTCAAAACACAACAGTTTTGTCTCTAGCAGAATATAATTTCGGGTATTGTCATATATTCTGAAGTTCATATAAACTTAGGAAATGAAAAGTTATTAAGCAGCTGTTACAAACACCTTTTCTGAACATTGATGTTTGTTCTGTTCAAAGATAATTAATTCTCCAGAAAAAAACTTGGAGTTACATGATAACTAGTAGCATGGTGATCCATACTAGTTTGGTATTAACTCTGTCTGAGGAAAACAAGTAAATACCCAGTTTCTTCTGCTGTGTAACAGTATCATTGTGATATTGTTAGCTACTAAAAAATGATCAGTTTGAGTTCATTTTAGTTCAGTTGCTGAAGCATTTACTGTTTTAAGATTAAAAAAGTATAATGAAACATTGAGTGGGTACAGTTGTCTTGGATTTTGTATGTAAGTATTTAAAATAATGGCAGTTGTTATAGATACACAATGCAGGCTTTATTTTAGAGCTGGAAAAGTATTGTGAATAATGATAGATTTTGTTTTATGCTATTTATATTCAGCCCTTAAAACTCAAAAAGAATAAGATAATAAAAATAGGATTTCGTGGTTAGAATGCATTTAATTTTTTTATTGAGTATGTTTTAGCTCCAGTATTGTGACTTTAAACTTTGATATGGTAGTACTGGAAAAACTCTTGAGATTGTTCCCTACATTTTCCCTTCTGTAAACTGGTAATAGTCTATGTTATGCCCATCTCAAGAAGATTTCTGAAGACTAATCATTGTTCAGTAATCAATAAGTGATTATTATTGCCATAGGATAAGAACTGAAAGTCTTCATGGTCAGTTCCAGAGCATTGTATTAAATGTTCTGTACTGCAGCTTTGTCTGCTGGTCCATATATAGTGTCAGTGGGTTGACATCTCATAATCCATATCCTGTCCTGTGTAGTCTTTAACTGTAAACTTTATAATATATAAAGACTCAAGGAAGGTGGAGAGAGTTAGGTTTTTGTTCTTGGACTTCTCTTCTGTAACAATATGTACTGTAACATACCAAGTCAGTGAGTTGAATCAAAACCCATTCCAGAGACATTGATAATACGTGTATTTTCCAAATATACATATTTGTAGTTCTATAAGAGGACATGCATTTTGGGCATAAAAAGTCAGAAATAACTATTCCAATTCTACCTTTGCAAAAGCCATGCTAAAAGAAAATCAGTAAACCTGAATGATGAAGCAATCTGGGCAGTGTTAGGAAGAGTGTTAGGAAGTTTTGGTCAAACCTTGGTGGGCACTTACTGCAATATGCACTTCTTGCCTTCATTTTATGTGGATGGTTGTTGCGGAGGGACAGGATGTTTCACCAGCGAGTTTTAGGGATATCTGCTGACAGCAGAGGAATGATGAACTTCAGCGGCTTCAGGTCCCATGCCAGACACTGGTGGAGCATTTTGCTTTACTTGGCACAAGCAGTTTTGTGTGATCATTCCAAGCTTGATCCATCTCCTCTTCTCCAGGCTGGGATACGCTTCTTCACATCCAGCCAAGCTTTGCAGCCTTTCCAGCCAACCCCACACCCAGGAAGATGAGTACCATTTCCTTCCCACCCTCCTCTTCATCTCATAGGCCTTCTGGTTGTATCTGAGGTAACATCAGGTAACCTAATGGCTTACTTAGGATTTAAAGTGCCTAGTTTCCTTAATTTGGAGACTCACCTCACATGAACCATTGTAATTCATGTCTCTTTGCTGATGGTATTTCAGCCTTCCCAGCCAGGACTTATTACATCAGTTTCCCCTTTCAGACAGTGCCAGACCCAATCTCTGCATTTTGTCTGCCTTCGTAGGGTTTTTTTTCCAGCCACTGTTGTTCTTTTCACAAAATTGTCTCATTTTCCTTCTTCGAGGGCAGCTCATGTCCTCCTCAGTGCTGCCTGATCCCAGAAGAAGGGCAGTAGTGGGAAGCACGAGAAGGAGTTCAAGGGCGTTGGAGAGACAAACTGCTTGCACCCAGATTAATGAGCTTGGAGTAGAGCCACTCACACTTGGAGGATGAGGGGTTTTGGCTATACAAATTCAGGCTATGGTCCCTCAGTACCAGTGAACACTACCAGGGATGTTTGTTTTACTAGGACCAAAAATAAGTTCAAGGAACAGACACCAGAAAGTACTAGTTTTAGTAAAAATTGATTTAAGTGTTTTCTCTCTGAAGTGAAGAGTTGGTTTTTTTGGTTTTTTTTAAAGCCACTGAAAGGCTTAATTTCAGTCAAACCTAACTAGCTCTACTCAATGCATTTATTTTAGTAGAGAAATGTTGAAATTGAGACACGGTCTCAGTTGCAAGATGAGAAGAACAAAATGAACTTAAACTTCAGCTTGAAGGATAATAAACAGAAGGAGATTCATTTGGGAAAATGAATCCTTCTGGTGGAAATTAAAATGAACAAAGACAGACAAAGAAAGAGAGAAACTCAGCTGCAGTATATGGGTAACATACTAGATGTGAGTTTCAGGCATGGCACCTCCATTGCCACCACTCCTGGTGTTTGTATCTGATAGGTGTAGAATTATTGAAGCACGTCATGGATGTCTTCATACCTCAGAGCAAGATTGAGCAATGGTAATGATTGAAAAGAAGTAACTGCCCAGTCTTACGCCTTTTTCACATCAGTTGTATTTACCAGGTGCACAGAGTCCTCTTTCAGGATCTGGTACTGTTTGCCCAAGGAGGAATAACATGGTAATGTAAGACCAATTTATGAGTGCTGAGCTCTAAGGCTGGTGAGTTTTGCCTGGAACTGGACATGGTGGTTAAAAGGTATCAGTAATAGTTTCATGCATTATTTATCAGTCCTTTTTGCTAACACTTTTGTGAATATTTTGTGATGATGTTCAGAGTAAGAAAATGTTTATCAAAAGTTTGCAACAAAATTTTAACTTGTGGATCTTCAGCAAATTATTAGCTGTAAATTATACTTCAGGCTTTCATTGTTTTTCAGTGTAAGTTGGCTTATGTGGAAATATTGAATGCGTCCATATTAGTTTGAAAAACATCACAGCATATAATTTGAATATTTTCACCTAGAAATGTAAATGCTGCTGAGTACTTTTTTCCAAAACTTATTTTTACTAAGCCTTGCTAATTTGGTGAACCTCTCTACCAACAAACCTCCTTGGTAGGTACTTGTGAAAAATTCTTGATGTATTCCATGGCAGGCAAAGTAACTAGCCTAGACTGACAAAAGATGATAAACTTAAAAATCCCAGTGTATGTCTAGTACAATTTTAGTATTTTCTAATGTAAACGTCAAGGACTTAAATTTATTAAGTTTTTGGATAAATAGAATTAGAAGATTGGGTTTTAAAATTGGGGTAGAGAAAATAAAGAATGAAATTAAATCAAAATGGGAAGAATTACCCCAAAAACGTGGGGGGAAAACTTGAAAAGAGAGCTGAATTCTTGTTGTCTAGGATTTTATAAACTAGCCTTAGTTTAAAATCCAAAAAATAAATCTGATTTGGGGGCAATGCATTATTTTTTTTCCTGGTATTTTACCTTCCTTTTTGCAATTATTTATGGATCTGCCATTTGCTCAGAAATTATTTCACATCTAAAATTGCTTAGTACAAGGAGTAAAAACATATTATTGGCATTCTTTTTATGCTTAAGCAAGTAGTAATCCAAGCATCACACCTCTGTGAGACTTGTTTCCCTTGAAGAGTTGTGTCAACAGATCCTTTGACAGAGCATTCTAGTAACACTACTCATATATAAATAATACATCTAAGCTGAACATCTAGTTTTCTGAATGTGTTTATGATTTAGGAAACAAGAGGGTTGGTTTTGTTGCTTATCAAAAATATCACAGCAGGCCCATGTGGAATTTGAGATAGTGAGAATTTGGCTTCATGTTGAAGAAATGTATCAGTTTTACATTTAATGTACCAGATGGTACAGGGGCTGATTAGTTTATTTTGTATAGAAATCTGTAATCGCTTGTTCTCATTCTGTGCCATTGTAGAAACCCTTTGGTAAATGTGTCAGTTTGGGGACAGGAGAATTAGATGCCAAATGACCTTAATGCTCACTTTGTCTTTGCAAATGTATTATTTAAAAATAAATCATTTCACACTAGATGTGTTTATTGTTAAACATATTTAAAAATTTATGCTGCTTGCATAGGCATCTCCTTTCATTTTGAAGCACATTTCCCCATTCCTAGTTCGAACTGTTACTAAAGGTTGTGGCATCTGGTACTTTTTTATTGTTGAAGTTGGTGTAGTAATACCATAATATGACTGTTCAGGAAAAGTCAGAAAATAGATTTTTACAGTCTTGAAGTTTGAATTTTGCTTGTCTATTAATGAATGGTCGATATGCATTTCATCTCCCCATCTCTTAGTTAATTCTCTTTTTATTTTGGGTTATCTTTTGTATGTTCTACACATTTACCAACACTGTTAATAAAGACCACCTGCGCCTCATAGTATCTGCTGAGTTTCTTTTGTCTCTTCAGACTCACAAAGAGAATAGAAATTCTATTCTTAGGCCTTGGGACTTGGAAACATCCACTTTGAAATCAAACTTCCAAGTGTTACACAGAGATAATGATACATTAAGTGAATCGTGAGTACTTTAAAGTGGATTTCTCTCGGTCTCTCCTGTTGAATCAATTCCAATTTGTTTAAATGCATTTTCATTGAGCCTTTTTTTATTTTAATAATTCCTGGACTTCACCCCCTGTCTTTCTCAGTGCCAATTGCTGCTTCAGTGGGAGTTGTAACAGAGTGTGACTCAACCTTACTTGGGAGTGCCATGGTTTTTTTCCCTGGAACACAAATTTAACCTTGATCCTTGAGGAGCTGTTCATTGAAAACTGACAGTAAGACACTTTTTAATTTCTGCTTCCAGAAAAGAAGCAGAAAGATCCAGATGTCTTGCATTTTACCCTCTTCTTCGGTGTGACATCCAGTACATCCAAGCTGAGCAGTTCTGTCAGCCTGGGAAAGCCTGCAGCAGCAGCCTGGAGCAAAAAGGCACAAATACCTGTTCCAGCTTTTGCATTTAGGAACAAATGTTAAAGTATTTAGTTTAGTTTTATCTTTCAACTGTCTACGTGTTTGCCCTTCTGCCTTTAACAGCTGTCCGTTGCCACTGTACTGGTGCACCTTTCATGTACAGATCAATAATGCACATCTCAAATTGAGCATAGTTGAGTCTTGGATGTGTCATCTTTTCAGGGGATAGCAGAGTGTTTCAAGTAGAGGCTGTTTAGTTCAGTTTTTGCAGGTTGTATGACTTCTTCCTTTTCTCAGAGTATTTTGTTGCTTTGGTTAAAGTGGGGATTTTCAGGCAGAAGCAGTTGTTGTGCATGTAATTTCTCATGATGGGAAGGTGTCTTGAAAAACATCTCTTCCTGTAATTTTAAAGAGAGTTCAGTCCTAGATTAGCAAGATAAGCCAAAAAGGAATGAGTAAAGTGCTGGGTACTTGAGTGCAGCCTACAGGGCTTTTTGAGGTGCCCAAGCTGCTACTTACCCAAGCTGGCTATGTGCCAGCCTTTTGTACTTGACAAGTGCCTAGTTGGAGTGGGACAGGACAAAACCTGATACAGGCAGATATGCTTCGTGGCAACACCAACGGAACTGCAGTTTCAGGGGAATGAAATTTGTACCCTTGTCCACAAGACAGATAAGGAAAATGTTCTGTTTCAATTTTAAAAAGCAAATTGTGTGCAAAAGATGAGCACACCATATCCTAAACTCAGTCAGCATCTCATGGCATTAGAGTTGTAAGCACATCTGTGTGCAATGCAGAAGCAAAATTACTTCTGCTAGAACAAGTGGTTTTGTAATTTAAAACATATTGTTTCCGTTTTACTGTGAAGTGTTAGAAAATCTGTAACCTGCAGAATATTCCTGGTTGTTTAAGTTTCACCCCTCAAGTGCGATGATCAGAGCTGAAACCTGCTCTAGCTGGACACAAGCTCTGCACTGCCTGTCCACAAGACTGCAAACCTGCACTGCTGAGCCTTGGCATGTCAGTACTGCAGTGGCAATGATGTGGTTAAAATTGTGGGTAGCTTTTCAAATGGAGTATGACTTTTCTCATCTCAGTCTCCTTTAGCTGACAAAACAAAATCATCTTGTCTGAAATTTCTCCTGCCAGCGCAGAATGAGGTGGGGCAGCATGATATCAACCAAGAAAAGACTGAGTGATTTGACTGAAGAGTTAAACATTTAGCAATTTATTTTTTAACTTCCTGTCCTCAAAGCCAGCTTATTTTATAAATGCTAAATTTAGTCTGTTCAGTTTCTGTCATCAAGGACAGCTTTTTTGGTATGCTTTCTTACAAAATATTTGACCTTGGGAGATTGCTGCCAGAAAGGAAGACACTTTCAAAACTGACAGCTGATTGTTGGAGGTTTGTAAACTCTGTTGCGCAGTAGCAGTAGAAGTCCACAAAGGCAGAAGGACTCGCTGTAGCTTAGTATCCTGTGAAAATGATGAACTTCAAGGTGTGAGAATGAGTTGCTGAAAACAAAATGATCTTAGCTTTTTCTCTGGTTTAAACCTCAGCTGTGTGGATACTATGAGCTCTTCATGGCTTGGTTATGGGTGGAAGACAATGCCGGTACACGGAGGCGACTGCCATGAGTAGAGTAAGACAGTTGAAAGGGGCTGCTGCAAAATATCTTCACAAATACATTAAGAGGAGGTAGAGTTCAGGGGACTGGAAAGAAGATGAAGAACTGCAGGAAAGGATGTCTGTCGAGCAGATAGGATATTATCAGCCACAACTTCCCATGCTTTGCTTAAGGTATTGTGGCTTGTTATGAGGTTGACTGGCTGTTTTTCCATAATGGTCGGGGAATAAGGCACTAAGGAATGCTTTTTTACTCAGCCAAAAAAAGCTTTGTGAATAGGCAAATCACGTGTTATGTTCCTGGCAGGGCTTATTAATGACAAGCTGATGAAACAGCAGTGAGGAGAATACTGGTGTACAGCTTTAAAAGGGCAGGCACAAAAAGCATGAGCCAAGAGCATTGATTAATAGAGGCTGCAGCTTTATTAAAAAGCCTTTTCTAGCAGGGAACCATCCTAACCTGCCTTCCAGTTCTGTCTCAGACTGGTTTTGAGTGGATGGTGAACAGCATAAGGATGCAACAGCACTGTTGCAGAGAGAGGCATTGCTGAGATTTGCTTCTGTGTCCCAGCTGGTGCCAGGGCTGAAGCTGCCCCTCTCCTTTGTACCAGAGGGCAGGAGCGGTGAGATGAGGGAAGCTACGTGGAGCTGCATGTTGTATTTCCATGGTCTGGGAAATATATCCCAGGTAATAACCCACTGAGTTTCAGGGACCTCAGGCTGAACCCTTTCTAACCCGCCAAATGCTCTGGAAGCTGCCAAACTCTCAACAACAGAGTTTAGACTCCTAAAACCAAAATGAAGTTTGCAAAACCAACACAGACACTTTGAGGAGACAGACAGGAAAAACCTGCTTCAGATGCTCAAACCAGCAATCAGCTGAGCCCACACCACCACAAGAAGACCAGTTGACTAGATGAGGATGGAAAAACAGGACTGGAGGGACAGTAGAAATAAACACACAACCATTTGTTTCTCATCCAATTGACTTTATGAGCTGACAGAATGGCTGAAGGTATACTTCTGAATATCCCAGCCATAGCTTTATTATCTACTCAATTAGAAAAGATTCTAATTCCATTAAATAAAACTAACAACAACACTCATTGTCCAGGGAAATGAACAGTTAATTCTCAGTTAATAACATTAGTGAGAGATGCTAAGAAATAGTGTGCTGAGAATTCAACCATTGCTTTCAGCTTCGTTGCTGTACTTCGTCCTGCAGTTCTTAATTCTGGAATACTCACCATTAGGAGAAGTTTACTTGTACTATCCATTTTCAGAAAATAAGGATAAATTTAGTGTTCAAAGTTTTGATTCATACAGTGATTAAATAGAGTTTTGGCAGCTTAGATAAAATTTGAGATCATGGACAAACATCTATACTGTTCATAGGTCACTGTAAGGGAGTGTGAGTTGTTGGGGTGGATCTTTGTTCACCACCAGCAGAAAAAAATATAACACTTGCTCACAGTTTGTATCTTAAATATGAGACAGACAAACCTGTTTTGATAAGGATCCTCTGTCTTTGTAACATCAACTGACATCAGTCATAATCTGAATTTACAAAAAGAAAGGGCATGCTGAGTCTTAAGAGTTTTGTCAGTGAAAGGAGGTCACTGAAGGGCATGCCAGTTTTCATCCTGTTTGGAGAAATTCATCAAGGGATGGTAAAGTTTCATGCTTAGTTTCACTAATGAAGAATGAAATAATATTATCAACTGCATTACTATAATACACAGAAACTGTGTGGCCCCTCCAGCAGTCTGGACAAGAAGAGAGTACCTAGGGAAAGATGGATACAGACAAGGAATGTACAGACAAAAGTAAATGTGGAAGAGCTGTTAGAAAGTGATTTGTATGATAGTCTGAAGTTACATGATACATTTTGGTTTTTTTAATATTTAAAAGACTAGATATAATTTCTGTAGTAAAACAAAGGCCTGTTCTTAGCACAGTCTAAAAAAAACCTGTAAGCCATGTCCTGTGCTTTGTTACAAAACCCATTAGTTCTATCCACAGAACAAATACTTTGTGTGGCATCAGCTACTTAAGGCTTTGATGTTCTTTTTTACTCTTCCTGTGAGGGAGTTAATGCTGCTTGCTGCAAAGGTAGGTGGGACTTTGGGGCAGATGTGCTCTGACTGCTTTTGAAGTCCATGTGGATTCTTTGTGTCCAGTCTCAGAGGTATCTTGGAAATCAAAAGACTACTGCTACCAGTCTGACATGCATACACTGGGTGCATCAAATCTCTGGTGCCCTCAGAGCCCTTTAGGGTCCTCTGAAGAGCAGCAAAGGACAGCAGCAGTAGGTAATCCATCCTTCGGGTTACAGAATAACACATTGTGTTGCTGAGGCAGGAAGCATTGGGTCAACCTGAAATCTGCTTCTGGCACCCTGCGGAAACCTGAAAGTACAGCAACGTATAGAATTTCCTCCATGGTGGATTTATCTGCCCTATAAATGGAGCTGGCAATTCGTATTGCTTGTAGATGACACTTGTGCAGCCATGCACACAAGGGTATCCCTCATCTCTCTTGTACTCGATTCCATTTATCCCCCTTCTCTCGAACACTGAAGGTAGAAGATGCTGCCTCTCCACCTTGCAGGGTGTCCCTCTCCACCTTGCCTTTCCTCTGGCACCAGTCTGTTTAACTGAGCAGAACCAGTCTGCCCAATTACATATATAGGAGACTTGCCAAGATTTAACAAATTAACTACTTGTGCCATGTGTGGTTATGGTTTTATCTTTATGATGACACAAGGGGGGAATCTCATTATGGACAATAGCCTGGGCAGGGTGTTTCAGAGGAAATTACCAGGAATCATCACTGAGCAATTACAGGAGTGTTTGCCTTCTTGAGGAAGAAATTTTCATAGCCTTGTCCCTTGTAGCTGGTTATGCACTTTGAAAAGTAACCTGGTCTTCACTTCATGCTGTTTCAGAACTTCCCACTCTCTTTATAAAATGGGATTTTTTTCTCTTTTTTATTTCTATTACAACAGAACAGCAGGATTCAGGGTCCAGGTGAACCCTTTATTTGAATGGTTGTCCCTTTATTTTATATTGATTTGTGTTATGTATAGTGGAAGAGACTCACTATTCCAGAGATGTTCTAGACATTCTTGCTTTCAAATGGGGGGGAAATGTCAGATTCAAGAACCAAACTATATCAGCTGAATAGTTGGGATCTACTAGAACATCTCATCTTTCAGCATGCCAGGGATAATAGCCACTTAGGCCGTTATTATTGCAGTTCTTAATATTAGTGTTTCTATTTTCTCTTTGCAACAGAACTCCGTTCTGTGTTGAAATTTAACTCTGAGTCAAAACAAGAAGGCTTTTCCATGAAAGTATTTAACATAGTTGATTATAAAAAAATTAATTCATAGCTGGCTTGATTTTTAGTTTATTTAGAGTAGATGTATTAAAATATTTCTAACTTAAATATTTCTGACTTAATATTTTTAGATAGTAAATATTATAACCTAGAGATCAAGATAATGCATCAAAAGCTGCTTAGGTACTGTAAAAAGATTGCATGCTAGATCTGTATATGGAATAATTGCTTTGGGTCAAGTGAGATTTGAAGTAGCATGGCAAATGTTTTGTATTGAGGTTGGTTTTCTCTATGAGAGCCGTAAGAGCATGTGCATGCCTGTCTGTAGAGAAACTCTGCTGCAGTGCAGTGTCATGGAGGTACTTAGCTGAGGAGCTGAGAACTGTGCTTTGTCTTATTACCAGGTTATCGATGGGCCTTTCTATCCTTGCTCTGCCTGTTGAAAATTACTTGAGAAAACATTTTTAAGGACTAGTTATTAATGGTGTACTGTCAGAATGGAAAGATATATCAAATGAGCTTCTCCAGAGATCTGTCTTTGGCCTAGTGTTATTTAAAAACTCTATTAACCTCTTTGATGATGGAAATAAGGAAAAACTATAAAAATAGCAGATCACAGCAGTCTAAAATAAATTTAGTCCAACCAGCTTCGAAAGAGTTAGCCTAAAGCATAGAATTATTTCATGAACTCAGGAAAATTGTTTTTAATTGGTATGGAAAAATAAAAACAAGTAACAATGGGGAAGGTTATCGAGTGTGCTAGTTCAGAATAATGAATTGCTGTATCCATTGGTGCCTGTAACAGGGCAACCATACAAATGTGGGACTCTGTACAAACTTGTAAGTTCATTATCAATAACCATGCAGAATGCAGAAGTCAGATATTGAACTGAAGGACTGTGAGTAGCGTAAGGCCTTCTGAAAAGTAGTACGGACAAAAGTACAAAGATCATTCTAAAGAGCAAACGAATACTAAGGCTTGCTCTTTTAAAGTTGATGTATGACAGAAAGAAGCAGCTGGGTTTGCCTAGTGTAGAAGAAGGTGGACAAATAAGGTGAAATTACAGTCTTCAAGTGTGCAGAAAGTGGTTTGAGAAATTATGGTAACCATTTTTTCTTCATGTCTGTGTGAAGATGACACAAGAGTAATGCTGTGGTTTAAAGTTAGATGTTGGGAAAAATTGTTCTGTCAGTATAAGTAGTTGTTAAGTGTGAAGATACAAAAAACTTTGTCACTGGCGACTTTGCATAGTGCAAAGAAACAGTGATTTTGTACAGTTAATCCTGACACTTTCTAAGAAATGGAAGTAGAAGTCTTTTTTTTTCCCCTACTCTGTTCAAACTGAACATGTCTGGGCTTTCTAGCATGACTTGTACTTTACAATTATGAGCTGACACAGAAAAGGAAAGAAGTCCTGTGACTTTCATGTCCAAGTTGTGTCATGTGCATTACCAATTGTGTGTGCAAGTCGTCTCTAGCCACATACGTAATTATGTCCTTTTGTACTTCCTCAACAGTCTCCAAACGTCCACAACTACCCAGATATGGATGCTGTACCCTTGTTACTAAACAACATGAAGGCAGACCCCACAGAGGATTCATTATCTACAGACCACTTCCAAACACAGACTGAACCAGTGGACTTGTCAATAAACAAAGCCAGGTCGTCCCCTACAGCAGCTTCATCTTCACCAGTTTCCATGACAGCATCAGCCTCCTCCCCTTCTTCTACTTCTACTTCTTCTTCCTCTAGTCGGCCAGCTTCATCACCCACAGTAATAACGTCAGTGTCCTCAGCGGCATCTGTACCGTCAGTATTAACTCCAGGCCCTCTTGTGGCCTCTGCATCTGGTGTTGGAGGTCAGCAGTTTTTGCACATTATCCATCCAGTACCACCTTCAAGTCCCATGAACTTGCAGTCCAACAAAATGAGTCATGTGCACCGTATCCCTGTGGTGGTACAGTCCGTACCTGTTGTCTATACAGCTGTGAGATCACCTGGGAATATGAACAACACTATAGTAGTACCACTGTTGGAGGATGGGAGAAGCCATGTCAAAGGTAAGGGACATCCAGTTTTGTGCATCTGTGGCGTCTCTGAAACTGGTCTTATATAAGAAAAATATGACATTATAAAGCTGTTTGTTTCCATACTGTGTAGTTTGCTGAAAAGACATATAACTTACACTATAGGGAGGAAACTTTAAAATTCTTATGCAGGATGTTCTTTAAAATAAATATTTCAGTGAAGACTGAAGTCAACAGTGGTGTTAGATGCTTGGATAATTTGTGGCAAGTTTTGTCCTGCATGAAATAAATCCTTCCCAGAAGCTGAAGAAGCGGGACAATGGAATAGTGACAATATGTAAAACATCATAGATGAACATGGAAAACACATCAGGTGTTTCAGGTTTAGCAAGGGGAGGAATGTCAGGGAGATTGTTCTCCAGCAAGGAGAAAGCAATTATTGGGCTATAGGAATGTGCTCAGGAAAGGCTTTTATTATGCTCAAGGAGCAGCAATGCACTACTTTGAATTAAGTTTCTTCTTCCAGTTTAAACAGCAGAAAGGGAAGGAAGCCACACAGAGTGTGTTTGTTGGGAATGAGTTTTGCAGACACAGGACCTGCAAGGAATGTGGAAGTGTGAAGGGAGGAAGAAGGCACATGCCAGAAGGACAGATACACTCTTGAGATGTCCAAAGAACACAGAAAAGGGAGCTGGAAAGCAAGAAAAAGTGAGAATGTTATCATTACCAAGGGAGCAAAAATATTTTAGAGATGGTGAGATGATGGGTGGAGGAAGAAAAGAGAAAACAGATGTGCCCATATACCTTGAACAGCATAGCTTTATAAAGGCGGCATTAGTGACAGAGATGGGAATATATGGAAAGGAATGAGACACTCATTTCAAGGCTCACTGCATGTGAGTGAATACAATACGGTAATTCTCCTCTGAAATGAGGTATTGCTTGAGGTGGAAAGGGAGGGTATTGACATATAACCTTACTTTGGGGCTTATGAGACTGCAGGACGTTTAGTAATATATCTTATAACATCTCTTGTGTACCTAATTGCATAATGAACAGGTTCCTGCAATGTTTTTTCTCACCTCTCATGTCTATTTTTGATAAACTGGCAACTGTGTGTTACTTTACAGGACTACAGTAGTGGGTCATTCTGATGTTTAGTGGCATCTTGTTGTCTATTAGCCTCTGATTCTCCTACTGTTCCCTTAGTATCTGGGTGTGGGCTGTGCCCTCTCAATCGGCTTGGGCATAGGAAATGAACTTGTTGATCTGGGTTTAGTTTTAAGCCTCAAAATAGTGGTTTTAGTTTTATTACACTTCATATAGTGATGTAGTTTTACTTCTTGTGCCATTTTGTCAAGAAATTATAAATAAATGCAGAACTTTTCGCCATGTTGCCTAAGGGAAAATAAAAGGAGAAAGGAAAATTTTAGACCTTGAGCTCATCCAGATATTTTCCCATTCGTTTTCTTTTCAAAGGTGCTAGTTGGCTCTGTTAGTAGTCTCCTCCATAGGAATCATTTCCTGATCTTGTAAAATTGGAACTTCACTTCTCCAGTTTCATCAACAAAATTCCAGAATTTAATGTGCTGTAGGGATTTCACCCATGAACTCTGTGCCTTCTGAGCTGCCCTGACAATATGGCCTTTGTGCTATTTTTGACAGAGGTTATTAACCAGTCTTGCAACACCTATTAACATACAGTTAAAGGAAAAGAAAAAGAGAGTAACAGTTCTTTAATTTATTAATATTTTTTTCTCACCAGTTGTACCCATTTTGCTGTCCCTGATTATTTTGATATAAATGTTCAGGTTAATTTGAATAAATGCAATGGAAGGTAAATACAGGTGGCAGTCCACTCTAGGTACGAGTTTTGCTGGAGTGTGTTTTTCATTCTTTAATGTAAAACAATATTAATAATAAAATGCAAGGCTATAGCACAAATTAACCAATTAAATAAATTTTGTATGTGTGCAGACTAAGTTCCCTTCAGTGGTCAGCTCTTGTGCTGAAAACAAGATTTAAATATACGCAGATCCTAACAGGATGTTGTTGTCAAATTGAATTAGTTACTAATCCTCTACCAGCTGATGGAGAAATGCAGGTTTGGAGTCATATAGAGTCACAACTTTCAACCTCTATGTTAACGTTGGTAATTTTGTGAAACAAAAACATATGCACTCTGAAACAGTCATTCCATGAGACACATAATCTCTCTGTTGCTGCTTTGGTGCTAGTTCAGAGACCGCATTGATGATCCAGGAGTGTCAGTTGGGAGACACTTGAAGTTGTATTTTACATTAGCCTCTATCTCATTCCTTTTCACTCAGTTGAGACTTAGGCACTTGCCCAAACAGAAATTTTTTAATGCTAAAATTAATAAAAATTACATCAGACTTAAGTTCAGACCTCTCCTGTTTTTCTAGGTTTCTAGGTGCTGAGGGGAAAAAATGCGAGAAACAGAAAATAGAGAAAACTGTTTTCCTTGTTATTCCAAATTTTTCTCATGCTGAATTTTCCTTCCAGGTTTGACTACAATAATATAAATTTTAATTTTATTGCAAAACCTTCTCAGGCTGCCACCATACATCTAATCCTGTCTCCAAGTGTTGTGCTTAGGTGGCTTTCTGCTTCCTATGTTGCTTCCCACTCCTCCTCTCTGTCTCTCTCTCTCTCTCTCAGACAAAGCTGTCCTTCTTGTGTCTGCTTGTTTAGGCAGTTGAAGCAAATATTTATTTCTTCATGTTCTGTTTGAATTCTCTCTTCCCTTCAGCACAAGAAATTGCTATCTTGTCTTCTGTTTCCCCTTCATTTTGTATTTCTTTTTTAGTCCTTCCCATCTTGCTGATTGCTCTTTGAGTGCCACTTTCAGCAGCTCTGCTTCATCTTCCCCTCCTTATCTGTTAATAATTCTAACCTATATTGTCATCTCCTCCTCTGCTGGTGTGCATCCTTCTCCATGGTGTCATTCACCGTGGCATTCTTTGTCTCACCATCCTTCATGAGAGTCTCAGATCTCCTTTTGTGATTCCCAATTTGCTGCTCATTTTTGCTATCTGTCCCGTCTCCTCTCTCCCATTTTTTTTCACTTGCAAGGTTTTGCATGGTTTTGAAGAGAAATAGCTCTTGTATACACAAGCTGCCAGCAGCATCCCATTAGGTCCCGTGCCACGTGCTACACCCCAAGGCAGGCAAAGGGAAACGGAGCTGTGGTGCTGCAAAAGCATCCTTATCTCAGAGTGATGCTTTTGTGGAACACAAACCTGATCTAAATCAAAACCAGTACTGAAACATTTTTAGTAACTTAACACCCAATTAGAAGGTAATTAGTGAAGGATATGTTCAATATTGGTACTATAACGCTAGCAATTTACAAAATTTTACCTAGTTCCTACAAGTTCCTAACACCATTCTAGTCCCACAACACTCACATATGTGTGCACGCACACAGTTGCGTTCAGGCTGCCCTGCTGACCACGTACCTTCCCTGCCGTGATATACTGTCTGGGGAGGAGACATTCCAGAGAGGAGACATTCCAGGGAGGTCCCCAGAATGTGTGTGTGTGTGGGGGGGTGTTCTATGTGCTGCTGCCCCCACAGCATCAGCCCAGCTGTGCAAGTTCTCTGCTACAACCTACTGCTCCTGTTATTCCATGCGCACAAAGCATACTGATGTGTTAGGGCTGTTGGGCATGGAGGAGAAGGGAGCTGGGCACAATCCCTGTGGGCAGCACGGGGCGGGGCTGAACCTTCTTCCACCCCTACAACATGGCAAAGAGACAAAGTTTACTTCCTTACTTCCTTCAGTAGTCATTGCTCTGGTCAAGCACAGCCTTAAAAAGTACTTGGAGATTTTTTTCTATGTGGATTACGTGGTGGTGACTAAACATTACTGTCCATTAAAACATTCCATGAAAGAGCATTAAAGTCCCACAAAAACTCTTCCCTTGATTTTTTTTCTCCCTGTTCAGCAATGATTGCTGAAAGGTAATTAGTGGCACAGTAGGTGTCAGCAGCTATAGATAAGATTGCCTGATCATTTTCCTTAATCCCCTATCTTCAGTTGCTCAAAGTCTGTCTTTGTTAACCATGTAAACTGTCATTTTCCATACTGTGTATGAGCTGCAACTATTATTTTTTCCTTTTTTTTTCCTTTTTGTTTTCTTCTTTTTGGAGGAAAAAAACTATGCCACTCTTCCAGAGTCAGAGCATAGAGAAAAAAATGTAGCATTTTCTAGGTTGAAAAAATCCAGCTTTTTCTTTTTTTTTCTTTTTTTTTTTTTTTTTTTTTTTTGTGAAAAACTGTAGAGCCTCAGTGTTTCTATGCCATGAACTTCAAGTTTGGTTTGGACCACTGTCCTTTGCTTTCAGAGGATATCCATGAATACTACTAGCAAGTTGTGTCTCTCTAGCAGCAGGTTTTGCCAAATATAATATCCTTAAAAGTTGTTCTCTGTAGTTCAGAAGAGTTACTCCATTCATTGAAGGGACTTTCAGAATCTCCTTTCTGGTGGTGTTGTACTAGGACCTGTGCAGCTTTGATATCTCTGGGGATTTGGGTTCAAATTTATGGATTCTCATTCTTACAGGTTTTTAAATTTTCAGAAGACTCAAGCACTTTTAAAATCCAGTGGTCAGTACATTATAAATTTAAATTTGCCAACTGAACTTTGTCTGCTTCCCATGTACATAAACAGCTGTAATGACATGGGTTTGGACTATTTTTATTTTACGTCTCTATATAGACCTGGCAGAAATACACAGGTTGTGTCTTTTCACAGTTTGTACATGCCATATTGCTCACTGTGGATGTATTAATAAGTAATAAATACAGTACCTTTTGCTGCGGATTTTTCTGTGACTTAAAATGGGTAGTACCACAAGGTTACATTATCCACTGCCCATGCTGGGGTTTTTTAAGTACAGCCTGTTATTTCTGCCTCCTGTAAAGTTTATTCCACAGAAGTAAATGCAATTTGTAGTACAAAGTTAGAAATTAACAGAATTATTCCATATGTTTAAGGGTCAGATTATATTATCTGTCTGTATAAATTATGCTATGGAAGAGGCTTAATTAAAACCAGTAGTGTTGCCTTTTTTATTTCATGTGAAGTGATTATCATTTCTGCATTTTAGTAGATGGTTATTTTGGATTTGAGCGTTGAGGCTGAGTGTTTCTACTTTAGCTGCAATTTTTTTTGTTGTTATGCACAAAAATCCTTTGCAGCTGTGTGTATTCCAGCCTGCCCACCTTCACCCTATTGCCCCCTAGAATGAATCTCTGTCCCACTGTTTCCTTGGTTCAGCTGGAAGATACATTAGTGGTTCTTGGAAAGGAGAAGCAGGTTGGCAATGGCTAGCCAGGAAGAGAAGTGGTGTCTCAGTTTAAAGGAAACCAAGATGTCTATCATGGAAAGTGAGGTACGCTTCTGGACTAGGAAGGGGTGTCTCTTCCCAAAAACCACTGCAACTTTTGAAATTAAGAGACTTTAATCAGAAAATGTATAGAAAAAGGATGGCAGTTCTTTTCTACAAATATATATATATGTATAACCAAAAACAGAACAGAGCAAACAGCAACAACTTCACCAAAACTTTCAAACAAATCAAGTCCTCCCTCTGCCCCTCTGTGCAGTTCTATTTACAGACAGCAGGAGGTGATGCCACACCTCAGGAGGCAGCAGCTGTGGTGGCTCCAGTGACGCAAAGACAAAGGGCAGGGAGAGGGGCTGGGCTTCAACAAGCCATCTTGTCCTGGCCTCCAGCTCCCAAACCTTGGTGTTGGTAAGGGAGAGAAAAAAAACAAATTCCATGAAAGGTTTTGGAACTATAACAAGCAGAGAGAGAAGAGGCTTGTGTCCAGGGTGGGGCCTGTGTTCCTGAAGGTGGTGCATATATTTAACACCTTGGCTAAATAGTAATTCTTGCCGGAATGGAGAGTTAAAACACAGGCTATAAAATACACTGTGGTATTTGAAACTCTGAAGGAGGTTGATTTAAGACAAAATGAATTAGGTTAACTGTGGAGAGTTCCATAAACGGTCTCCTACTTAAATCTCCAGAAAACTTCTCTTTCTGGTGACTTACTTAGTGACAGGCTTAGACTTCTCCACTATAGAAGCACATGGTCTTTTAAGATTAATCAACAGTGAATTTAACATCATGTGTGTTTTTAACTAGGAGCAGATTTGGAAAAGGGAATGAGGTAGATGCGTATTCCAGCTTCATTTGCAAAGCCCAACATAAGCAGGATGAAGAAATCCATTTTGATACATCCTGAGTCCTTGCACCTTTTGGAAGCTGTTAATTAGTTGTCTTCCACTCCAAGAATGCCTTTAGTCCTTCAGCTCTGTATTGTCACCAGAGCTGAGCTTGGATCTGGTTGCTTTTTTCCCAGATTTGGATCCAACAGAAACACATGCCTAAAACTTCTCATTTATTTTTTATTTGCCTTGGGATTTTATTGTGCCTTGGACCAACATGCTAGAAACTTCCTGTTGTCTAAAATATTTCTGAACTGTTGCAGTGTGTAAGTTGCAGTCTGCTACCATTGTGTAGTGGCTTTGCAATATTTTATTTAATATTAAATATATTCAGTCCTTGTTGTTTTCCTTATTTACTTTTTGTGATAGAGTATGTGTATACTGGATACTCAGTGAGATACAAATTTCAGTAGTCCTAGTAGTTTCTTTTTTTGTATAGATGAGGTCTAGTGGCACTGAAATAGCTTAGAAAGACAAAAGCCTTTTGTTTAAAAAATGGTTTTGTATGTTTATGTATACAACCCAGTGACAGAGATGCTTAAACATGCATATATTACATCCACGCAATCACTCTCACCTCTGTATTTCTCTATACAGCTATGCTTTTACAGGTTTATGTCAAATTATTTGACTGTTGAAATGATTTTAAGTATTTTCTTTGATTGGATCATAGCAATTAATATTCTCTGGTAAATTAGTTACACTCTGCTTTCAGTGCCAATTCCCATTCTCTGTGAACCATAGCTATGCAAGGTGCAGTTAACTGCTCTACCCATATAGTCCCATAAAATCTCAATAAAATCTGAAAACTGTGGAGTATGGGTAATCTTGCTATAAATTGTAATAAAAATTACCCCTGTAGACTCTATATTCTGACCATTACGTTCATGGATACTGCTGCTTTGTACATAAAGTTTTATGAAATAAATCGACCAATTCTACTGCCCCTACTAGGCACCAAGCTGTTTTGATTGAAAATCGGATAGGTGCACTCAGAGCGTTCTTCCAACACACAAATCATTTATAATGAACTTTAAACAGGAAGAAAAATGCTGTATATGTGCTTCATATAGTACAGACCATCTTAGAAGGAGGAAATCATGAATACTGTCATTCTCATGCATTTGTTAGGTCTGTAAAGACAGGATTCTGTTTTCTAGAACACATTAAATAAACCTGAGCACAACACTTTATCTCTGAGGTCGTAATTTCAAATAGCTCCTGTACATCTGCATCTAGAAGTGTTGCCTCCACCACTAAAAAGATGCAGTGATGTCTGTTACATTCTCTTTTGATGCTCTGCTGGGCAAGTTTCTGCTGGTCTCCACTAAAAACGTTTCCATGAAGGGGAATGTTCAGTTGCTTTAGACATCAAGCTGTGGTCTGAGGCTGGGCTTGAACAGTTGTAAAACCTATTTTACAAGAAGGGTGAAATTGAGTTGGTCCCTCTGCTTGGTGTTTGATCTACCCAAGTACATATTTTTATCAGAGACATTTGAGACAGTTCCAGTTTAAGAAAGAGCAAAAGAAGTTGCTGTTGGCCAGCAGTTTCCTTCTTGCAGTATTTCAGGTACTGAACTATTCTGTATGCCAAACTTAGAGTCTAGAGTTATGATTTTGACACAGCAGTGTTCATAATTGTTGGCAGATGATTAGTTTTAATATGATTACTCTGTCCCCTTGTGAATTGCTTCTCCTCATTGGCCCTCTAGGGCCAAAGATTGTTTTCTTTAACATTGCTGCTGGGGACTGAGGCACCTCTTTGGCATTAAGTGAACAGGGGCAGGTGGGAAGAAAGTGGAAGCAAGCAAGCCTGCACAGTGCTCCTGCCATTGTCCCATCTTCAGATACTTCCTGAGATCTCCCCCAGACACTTTTGCTCTTTCCCAGGAAACAAAGGCATTGCCGAACCACATGGCAAAGGCTACTCTCCTTCTCTTCCCACCAAGGACCAGGCCCACCAGGAACTCTGAGCCCCTTTTCTCTTCCAGGGGTGGTGCCCCAGCACCCAGCAAGAGGAGAGAGGGGTACTCACACTGCTGAATTTCCCATGCAGTCCATGGAGGCAAGTAGGCTCAGCACCCCTGAAGGCACCCATCTCCCTCTGATTTGCTGTATGGGAGGGTTGGGGTGGTTCTCTTTGTGGTGCAGGTACCTGAAGACAGCGATGCTTCCCTCCCCTCCAGTGTCACTTAGCTCCTGAGGTCCAGGGCTCTGAGAGAGGATGGGAGCTGATGGAAACACACTGTTAGGTGTTGTTGGGTCATGGAGTTGTTGTGAGTTGCCGATTATTGTTATTATTAGGTTCAACTCAAGATAGTTTCTTGTTCTTTTGCAGTGTTTCTGATGCTGGCAGTTTAATAGCATATCGTGCTACAACATGAGTGCCATACAGTCTTCTTGGCCATATTTTCCATTACTGTCTTTCTAAGAGTTTGGCAGCAAATATCACTTTGTTACTTCAATCCTTTATGCTTTGCAGAGGCAGGGAGACACACGTGTGTAAGCGCAGTACTAATGAGATTCTTGTAGATGTTTATTTTAGCATATAGGGTGATACTTGATTCTCCATTCCTAATGGGAGTAAGAGGAAAGCAGCATTGCTTACAGATAGAGATAATCATTAACCTATTGTATGCCAGCATGCACTGGAAGCCACTGGAGAGATGTTTCTACGAAAAGGCAATCATGACTCTTTCTGGCTTGTTTGAGGCACCTCAAGTTTCTGTTTCATTGAAACTTGCATCACAATGAAAAGCTGTGGCTCTGTTTCCGAGAGTAAACATGTCACCCAAGCATAGATCAGAACTGGCAAGGCCAGAGGGGCTTACCCACCACCCAGGCTGACATCTCACCTAGCAGAGGTTTTGGTATTGGTCTGCCCACTGCAGGACCATGTAACCCTACTTCTGTCTGGCATGTCTTAGTGGGTACATGCCAGGGCCACGTAGAAATCCCACCATGAAGAATCATTTTGATTAGCAGTTTGATAGGGCATCCTTCAAAGAAAGCAGGGTGAGGAGTTTCTATGTGAAACAAAAGCAGATGAACTCTGAATTTGGAAATCCTTTTAAAAAGCAGAAATAGATTTTTAATTATTTTAAGAGAGCAGCTAAGCGTGATTCGGTTTTTGTTGTGGTGTTTTGTATCAGCAGACCCACATGTATGTATGTTTACAAAGTTATTAGCAGAGAAATTAATTTAATGTGGAAAACTGAGGTTTTAAGCTGAACTGAACCAGAGGCATCAGTATTTCAGAACGCTGAAATTTTCTCTCTGCTTTCACACCAGCAAACATCATTTCCTAATGAGTCATTTTGACATCAGTTAATTACTACGTGGCATAGCTATAAAGAGAGGCAAAACTCCTGATGGTTACTTAGTTTTCTCCTGCTCTTAAATATTTCATTCATCTTTAGCCCAAGGGGCTTATATTTGCCTTTAAATCAAAGAGGGTATGTAGAGATGAAATTACTTCTAGTGAGTCTTCATAAGCCTACTGATGGGTTGAGTTTTCATCCCTTTTACTCACAGAAAATTTCACTGAAGTAAATCAGGTTGTAGTAACTGAAAACTGCCAGTGGTGACATCAGTGTGGTGGTGTCTGGCCCTTTTCATGACACCTACAGGCATCCAACTGCAGGATTTCTGACAGCACTTGGCTTTGTCTGACCAGATCAGAATAGTTGAGGTGTGTATCCCTAATTAATCACTGGAAAGAAGCAGAGAGGTTAAAGAGGCATACTTCGGTGAAGCCCAGATACGACAGACAAGGTGACAGCATTTACCTAACAGCTTAGTATCAGCAGCACGTGTATGAGAAGTGAGAGGTGGCATGCTGGGCTCTTGTCAGCCTGGAACGATTTAAATGCACAGTCCTCTGCTTCCCAAGAGTTTTCACAGTATGGACAGGAACACTAGTTTAGAGAGTGAAAAAGGAAAAAAAAAAATACCCTGATGGTGTGGCTGCATGCTCAGGTTACTCCCTTGGGAAGGTAGAGTCTGCGTCCCGTTCCAAGGGGTTCATCTGCCCTTAGCAACCAACAGGCTGGATCCTTCCCAAAGGCTTTGCTTCCATAACATGGCTAATCCTGTACCATGTCAAAACCGGTGCAGCTGTGTGCCAGAAAGCACAAATTCATTCAGTGCTCATTAGAAAGCTGCTGTGCAAGTTTAAATCTCTTCCAGCATTGTAGAACAGGCAATTTTGTCCTCAGAAGCAGGATCAGGTATTGTCTGGCCCCCACAGCCAGAATAAATTTTAAAGCCAAAATCTGTTTAGTTCGATAGAAATAGAAGCAAGCTTGTACTGATCCAGATCAGACGTTTTCCTACTGGCAACTGAGAGGTGGCAGATACAGTATTAATGATGGTAGACTAAGTTCTGTAGTATTTACAGACTGGTGTGTGCCTAACATGAGACTCATTTACACCTCTTACCTTAAAACAAGTGCAGAAAGTGAATTTGCTTGTACTGCCCAAAGGGAAACTCCTTTTTATTACAGTTTGGCAAAGGGGGCATTGAGAAGTGATTGCATATGTGCATGTGCATCATGAGCAATTCTCTGTACTTTCTATAGCAAAAAAAAAGGATCATTGTTTCTTGAGGCTAACAGCAATGTCGTCGCTTGCAGCCTTCAGTACTTGCAGACTTCTTAAATAACTCCCCTGGCTTACCAGTCTATTCAGCACAGAGAGCTAACAGCTTTCTTCTGTAGCTCCTATGCACTCATTCAGTGGCACCTTTGTCCCATGAAAGCAGCAGTCTCTGACTCGTGTCTTTTTGCTCGCCTTGCCTTAACCTCATTCACACTTGACAAAACCATCATATAGTTCTGCTGGACAAATCTTGCCTTTCAAGAGGAATAGCAAGGGCAAGAAAACCGGTTCAGGTTCAGGGCTTGGGCTTTATTAATTGCGTCTGCCTGTGTTAAGGAGGACTCGATTCAGTGATCCTGATGAGTCCCTTCTGGACCCATGGCCCTAAATTCAAGAAAAAGCTTGGTTGTTAGAGCAAGGTACAGCATGAAGGGAGGTTAAAATGCACTGGCATGTTTTGTGGTCTTACCTCCACCTTGATTGTCAGTTGCATTCCATCACTCACTTGTCCTCCACCTTTTTTATCTTATTTGCTAAATTATCTCTTGCCTACATCTCTTCTTCTTTCCCATTTTATGTTCATTAGATCAGTAATTACTTTTAATTCAGTGTTTATGAACTGAGGCTGGTATTTATAAAGCTTGGTGCCAGCAGTTCAACAGTTGTTCTTAGATGTCCAAGAGAAAGTCAAACCTGTTGACATAAGTAGGAGTCATGAACTCTTAATGTATAAAATTCCTGTGTCGCAGTTTGCACACCGCAGTGAGTGGTGAGGAGGAGATATCTGTTACGCTTTTGGCCAATTGGTTATTCACATGGCTCATTTTGGGGAGGAGAATAGCTTTGAAGGCTGTTTTGTCCCTAGCAGCTGCAGCCATGCTGGTGAGAAAACAGGGCAACTTATATCAACTGGCAGTGGTGAAGTTCACCTTGTTGGTTAGTCACTTCAGCTCCCCAGCACCTTGGCCACCCAAATTTGCAAGCTGAAAAGAAGTGACAAATGAAGAGGGAGACACAAAAGGATGTATGTGTGGGCCAACATTAAAAAAAAAAAAAAAAGAATAATCCTTAGATCATTGTCTTAATTAATTACAATCTTTAGATGAGTTCACAGCAAAAATATAACAGAAAATGTCCTTGAATTTCTTGCCTTTGAATTTGGCCACTGATGAATTTTCGTTCCTTGCCTTTTGTCCTCACCATGTTTATGTGTTGCAGCACCTCATGGTGTACTCAAACATTGGTGTTTGATGGGGCAAACTGTGTCCATTGTGTCACATTATCCCTAGGTGCAAAAGTACAAGCCCATTGGCAATATCATGACTGTGTTAGGAGTATGGGGAGTAGGACTTGCCTCACTGAGCAGAAAAAAAAAAGAAGGTAATTGAGAGTTTCATCCTAGCACATTCCTCTAGTAATCTAGAACGAGTACCAAATGTCATAGAAGTCTCAATAATATTTTAAGAGCCAGTAATCTGCAATAATAATGAAATAACATGTCTTATAAGAAACAAAAGTATGTAAGATTTTTCATATGCATTAATACTATCTGTTTTTATGTAGGTGTATTCATGCTTAAGTGATCAGAATTGGTGTGTAACTGTACCACAGAATAAATTATGCAACAACTTTCATAATTTCAAATTAGGCTTAGTTTATGAGCTAAGCTACTTAAAACTTTCACTGTAGTGCAAGTCAGATTAAACCACAGTTAACACATAGTTTTTTGTTAAAATTATTCATTTTGTTAACTCACAGTTAGCTTGTACAAATGTGTCTGCTGTAGCACATTTAAATATTGGGCAGATACAAACATAACTTTTTGTAATGAGATTCACTTTAAAGACAAAAAGAATTACTCAGAGGGTAGTGAGATGCTAGAACAGGTTGTCCAGAAAAGTTGTGGGTGCCCCATCCCTGGAAGTGTTCAAGGCCAGGTTGAGTGGAGCCCTGAGTGACCTGACCTAGCAGAAGGTGTCCCTGCCCCATGGCAGTGGGTTTGGAACTAGGTCATACTGAAGGTCACTTCAAACCCAAGCCTTTCTATGATTCTGTGAAAAAAAAAAATCAAGTATTAATGAAATATGTAATAATAACCTCCTCCTTTTAAGAAAGAACATTAGGGAACAAGGCACAAGTAGCACTTTTTTCCAGTTTTCTGGGGCTAAATCAGATAAGTAGGTAGTTCAGTTGCTCTTAAATCAAATACTAGTTTATTCTTAGTGCTCAGGTACTTATTGAATATCATCATGTGTAAGTCATGATTTTAAGAGTCATGGTCAAAATGGTGCTTATTCTGCCTAAAACAATTAAATGTTTGGAACAATTTCCAAATTGCTGTGTGTTTGTCTCATGTATGTCATTGTTCACTGTCAACAGTCTTTGCTTCAGTAAGCAAAAGGTGTTTAATTTACCATACATGAAAAAATAAAGGTCTAAAAGTAACCAGCATTACTGAAGCACCTAAACTGTGCTAATAGAAGTAGTACTGTGTGACTGTAAATGCACTGTGATTCCAGAACAGGATGTTCCATCAGCTTGCTGAACATATTTTAATAATATTTTCTTTATGAAGTTCTTTTAAAAAAATGCAGCTGAAGGGTAGTTTATAATCAATCACTCACTGGTCTTTTACTCACAATTGATTCGCAGCTAAGACATAAATTAAAATTTAAGACCAACTTTCCCTCAATTCATCACTCGTTGTGGAGCACTTTCTTTTCAAGTGCCCATCTACCCATCAGTGCTGCTGTTAGGGCTGCACAGCTCCTGAAGTATCTACAGCCCTCCTGTTTTTCATTGGAACTCAATGCCTTTTCCAGAGTCAGTGAACACTGTAACATAAGACAAATGGCAAGACGGGAAACTTAACTGTGAGTTTTGAGGTTGCTCCCTAGCTGTGGGCCCACTGAACTGTTTGTTGTCTCCAAAGGGAGCTTGTGATACCTGTTGTCCAGGTTCATGGCTAGCCAGAATTGACTAGGAATGAATACCTTTCTCAAAAATCATGTTGCAAGACCTGGAAAGTGTCCTGTCTCTGACACTGCAGTACAGGAGAGCACAAGCTAACAGTCTGCAACAGTTGGGTCTTTAAATAAATAACTGTGAATTCCCCTATTTCACCCAACTGAACAAAATAAACACATTTTTACACAAATATCTGCCTGTCTCTCCCCTTCCTACACCTCCCTTGCAGGCTCAGACATCTCTCCAGTTTTGCTCTGTACTCCAGCTGCCTTTGGTGTCTCTCAGCACTTACTAATCCTGTGTGGTATTTCATGCGTAAGAAGGAATGCGTCTTTCTCTACATCACCTCTGAGGTTTGTCTGTGGGTCTCTGCCCTGGCACAAGCAACCCCCAGTTCCTCTCATCACTATCCCAAGTCACACTTGTGCCCATATTTTCCCCTTATGCCTGTCTCTTGGTTTCCTCCCTCTCCCCATATGCAAATTATGCTTTCTTCCCTTTGGAGGGCAGCAACCAGCATAGGAGGGAAGGCAGGTCACCTGCTTTCTGCTCTCCTCTCCTCTCCTTTCCTGTCTCTTTTTGGCACAAAACCTGACTTTGGTGGGTTGATTTTGGCTGTCAGTCAGACACATACCCAGATGCTTCCATACTTCCCCTTGTCAACAGAACAGTGAGGAAGATAAAGTGAAAGAACTCATGGGTCAAGATAAAGACAGGGAGATCACTTACCAATTACCATTACAGGCAAAGAGGAATCAATGTGGGGAAAACTAATTTATTGCTAATTAAAAGTATAACAACCCCGTTTTCCAAGGCTCAACTCTACTCCTTCATTCCCAGCTCTTCTCTCTCTCCCATTCCAGGGGGATAGGGAATGGGGACTGTGGTTAGTCCATAATGGCTCTGCTCTGCTGCTCTTCCTTCTCACAGTGTTCCCTTGATCCACTGTGGGTTCCCTATAAATAGCAGTTCCCATCAGGACAGCCTGGTCCACAGTGGTCTCCTCCAGAGACTTCAGGGGAAGAAGGCTTCTGCCCCACTATGCCACTCTCTTCCATCTCCTTTCACACTGGTGCCTGCAAAGGTGTTTCACAGAATCACAGAATTGTAAGGGTTTGAAGAAACCTCTGGAAATCATGTAGTCCAACCCCCTTTCCAGGGCAGGGTCACCTAGAGAAGATCACATACTTGGTTTTCCTCACTCCTCACTTTGGCAGTTGTTATTCCCTTTTCTTAAACCTGTTTTCCCTGAAACACCCTCATTGTGGCTGCAGGGCTCAACCATGTCCTGCATTGGGTTGGTTGGTGCAGCTGGAGCCGGCTGTGTCCAGCACAGGGCAGCCCCGGCCACTCTACACAGATGCCCTTGCAGGTGCCATTGCCAGCACCTGGGCACTTACTCCATTGCCATACAGTGTGCGTACTGTAAGCTATGGATAGATAAAACAATCCTGCAGTTTCTGATCTTCAGATGTTTGTAAGACCTGAGACTACATGATTATTCAAAATAATTTGATGAGGCCTCCCTAACATCAGTCATCTGTACGTTGGTTGCCTGTGTGAAGTTGCACGTGTAATGTGGAGTGAAGGATCCTTCAGATGCTGACATTGGTGTTGAATTGTGTCAGAAATAAGAACAATTAGTGTTTTAAATGCCTAAATTTTAGTTGAATGGAGTGACATGAGTTCCATCCTGGTATCTCATGATGAACACTCAAAATCAGAGGTTGCTCATGAAATTTTGCTGTAGAATGTATTTTTGAGTGTTCTGTGTTGCACAGAGCAGATGTAGCCCTTTCCTTTCACTTTCTGAAGACAGGCAGAGTTAGTAACTTGGGGGTAAACTGAGGTTTTGTTGGATGTTGCATGTGTGGTTGTATTTCGGTACCACCAAGTGCACTGGCACAGCCTCTGTGAATTTGCACATCTGTATGAGCTGGAAGTACTTGCACCCATCTGTGGCACCGCTGGATGACTTTGCCTACCTGTCACCTGATTTGGGAAGCTCAGCGCAAGCGGTGCTATCCGACCAGAGCAGGCGGCTGTGTTGTGCACCCTGATGTTGTTCTGGGACAAGATTAATTTCAGCATGCTCATATTAATCATTATATGTCTCTTTCCAGCACAAATGGACCCCCGAGGCCTATCTCCCAGACAAATTAAAAGTGACAGTGATGATGACGACCTGCCAAATGTGACCTTAGATAGCGTTAATGAAACTGGATCCACAGCGCTCTCCATAGCCAGAGCAGTACAAGAGTAAGTATTGCATTCCCAGAGCAAGATGAGTGTTGCTGAGGTGTTCCCAGGCTGATAGAGGCACCAGTGCCACAGGGGTGTCCTCTCAACTGCAGGCTGCATACAGCCAACATCTCTTTTGTGTAGCTTTGTTCCCTTTAGGAAGAGATGACTGTATCTCTCAACTCTCATTCTCTTTTCCTTTCTTTCTGCCCTCATTATTAGGCTGAATTTCAAATCGAAATTGTTTCTTCCCTTTTATTTACTTGCAAAGCTTGCAGTGGTTTTATATCCTCTCCAAAGAGAGACCAGGTTAGATTTCCACTCAAAAAACATGGAATTTTTTCTTGATGGAAAGCAGCATCAAAAAGTTGATTCTAGTTGCAGTCAGATAGAAACTAGTTACATTTCTCCTGAAGGATAGTGTCATTGGAAGGAAATTAGTGAAGGGCTTTGAATGGTTTTCCTATTGCCATTATTTTTCTGTGTACTTTACTAACTGGACAAACAAATAAGTTCTTAATTTAGTGCCTGTGTTGCTTGCTTGAAAAAAAAGAAACAGTTTGTCATGAACATTAGCAATTTTGTAGATGCATGAGCTTGTTCAGTCACTGTAGCAGCTGGAAGGGAACCAACTGTGAGGTAAATGAGTATTAATATCCCCATTTTATAGGTGAGGAAAATGAGGTTACGCGTAAAGGTCACCCTGTAGGTCTGAAGCAGAGCTGGAAATGGAAGTAGAGCCTTCAGCCACTGAAGCCTTTGCTAGACCCACAAAATACATTACTTTATCTGAGAGGTTCAAAATATTTGCATTCTAGACATTATTAAATAAAAATGCATATAATAAAGGCCATTAGATGTTGTATAAATTATTATAGATGCATTTTCAATATCTTAACATGGTATCTAAAAACTTTCTTCTTTGCTTTTCTGGACATCAGTAACCAAAAGCGCTGATGTTCCTAAGCCATGTTTGAGGAGGGACTGCCTTTTTTTTTTGCATTTTCACCAGCGATAGAGAGAGGTTTTTATGGGGAAGGAAAGGCAAGGTGTTGGCTCTCATTGTGATTAGCAGGCTCCCCTTATGACTATGACAAAAGAAGGGAAGGTTTCTTCGCCAGTGACACTATTGTGTGATAGTCAGCTCCTGTATGTATTTTGAATTTGGTAGTTATGACATGAGACCCTGAAGTGATGAGTGTTTTTTTCTCAGATGATAGCATACATAACAAGCCAGCAAAATAAAACAATCTGTCATGATTTCACTCTAAATGGTTCTGTCTAATTAGTGAAAAAAAAGAGCATGGAGCACTAGCAAATAATTCTGATATAGGACTGCCAGGCAAATACTGTTCTCTGTGATGGATATTGCTTGAACACTTAGAGAATTGGTCAAACCGTGAAAAGCTTTTTTAGCTTTTCTACAGTGCATTCCACAGTTTGTGGAGGTAAATGCATTGAATATTACTTGGCTGGCTCTAGAGCTTAAGAATTAAATCAAGAAATTTAATAATACAACATCAGCTCATCCTTGTTACAGGTTTTATTTAAACAGTAATCTGTTAGTTTATTTCAAAAGCCCCATTAGGAAAATCTAATTTGACTGTGATCTGCAATTTGTCATTTTACTTCGTTCTCAGTCACAGGCAGCACACATACAGCTGCTGAGCTGAAAGGGAATGTTGGCACATTATACCCACTTCACTCAATCCATTTTTTTCTTGATCTGCAATATTGTGCCCGTACAGGCAGCCTCTATTCTGATTGTAGGCATCTAATATGTGCCTTAATATTAGATGTTTAGCAAAGGAGTCCACCAAAAAAGAATCCCACATTCTACATACCTTTGTTGCAGAGAGCAAAGTGCCTTTGAAGCCTTCCAAAGGGAGATCCTGTGTGCTCAATTTCAGCATCTAAACTTAGCAGACAGGAATTTCCTCTGAGGATGTGGAAAGGCACCTACTGTTCAGCTGAATAACTGGGCAGCAGAGGGACAAGCATAGAAAGACTGCTTCAGTAGTCAGTAAAGCATAGGTCCAAGCTAAGTGCCTGCATGAGGCAGGCTGGCCCTCCAGTCTAGACGACTGTCCCACAGAGCGTATTCTTTTCTAAGTGAGCTTGTAAGCTATTTTGAATAGTTACACAGTTAACAACAAAAAATATATTTCTTGCATATACTGACTGGGAAGTACAGCATGTCACATCCAAAGGGATTGCAGCATCCTTTCCTTCAGTACCAGTTGCTGTTGTGCAATCTTGGCTTTGTTAAACACAATACCAGGCCTAGTTTGTAGATCCTAGTAGTAAGTGCCAGACAACAGTTGAGCTTTCCCTGGTTGATTTTCAGACATGTTTTAAATTATTCTGTATAAGGATTATATATATATATATATATATATATATTTGGCTATTGTCACCTCTTCTCCAACAGCAGTAAGGGATTTCAAACCCTATGAAGCTTTCAGTATCCTGTGGTGGGCATTTGCTTTGCATCAATCCTGTGCAGCCCCTCACACAGTGTGTGGGGCTGTGAGGGATTGCCTTTGTGCCTTGCCTTCTGACTTTCCCTGTGCGCTCTCTGGGGGGGTCCAGGATTCATCTTGCCTCTTTAGGCATCTGCATCCAAGCTAGTTATCTCACCTCCCTGCATATGGGCCAGGGAGCAGTTGGTGTGTTCAGATGGTAATTCTTTTGACCTAGTCTAGCTGTCTAGTTTAGGGAGAGAGAGAGAGAGAGAAAGAGAGATTCCAGCCTGTGAGTGCCTGTTCCTCTCTGTTGGCTTCAGACGGTGCAGACAGCTGCCTGGGACACACGTCAGCACTGCAGATCTCTGGTGTGAGGTGAGGTTACAGCAATCCACAGCACCTGACTGGGGAGTCAGTGTGCCAGAAGCTGCAAGTGACAGGATCATAATGAACGCTCCAGCATTTTCTTTTGGATCTAAGTCTGCCAATGCCAAGGTTGTAGCCACAACCTAAAGGAAATCAGCTAGTCCATTTTTGAGGAGAAACTTGTTGTTTTAATACAGCCATTTTTAAGCTCTTTGTCTCAGAAATTACACATATATGGCTGGGTCACAGAACAGTTTGGAATGCCTATATTAAAGCTTTGCTTTTTGTGTCCTCTAAAACTGGAAGGCATCCACCTGTGTTGCTGCTTTGTTTCACGTCCACTGTAGTCTTGCAAGAACAAAATTCTTAGCAGTAAAAATTGTGACAATGGAACACTAAGAGCCATGTGTTTGGTATTAGTTCTTATTTACACAAACAGAATGTAATTTGCTTGCATATTCGTAAAATAACCAAGTATGACTACTTTTTCCCAGGGAAATTGCATTCTTGCTGCTAGCTTTATATTGGCTGAGCTTCCAGACTTCTCTCTCAGTAGTTTTTTTGGAATGACTTCATACTCCTCCTTCAGTTCAACAAACCCAATCAATAATGTAAAGTTATAGATAAACCAAGTCATTATTTCAGGCAGGGTACTTTGGTGAAATTTCTTCATCTGACAGTACTGCTTTATGGCGGTTGCTATGCCTTATGAAATACAGACTAAGAATAATTTATTAATCTCAGATAATATGCTCTGGCTGATAATAAATATTGCAGCATTATGGAGATTTCAGTGGGCTTTGCATTGTAAGCAGCATTTCATCCTTTTTGTAGCATGTTTTACAAACTGAATTTGACATGTAGCTCTCTAACAAAGAGCAGATTTGCCTCTATATGCCTGACACCACTGATGCTAATTACACAGCAAGAATAGCATCATATATTCAGGGTCAAATCTCAGATATGCTCTAGAAATCTTTATGAAGGAGAAGGCATTAGTCAATCCCTAAAAGACCAGTAAAACTTCTTAAGGGTCCCTTGCAGAGGCAACACGTTGTTCCCTCAGCCTGGCAGCCTTTCCATCCTTAGGCAGCCCTGATGCAGCAGGGCTCAGGAACCATCTCCATGGTATGCAGTAATGCAAACCCTGAACAGGGCATCCATCTCCTTATTTCCCTGCACACTTGTGTGGTAAAATGCATTATTTTACAGCATGCGGCTCTCTGTCCTTGAATATGCACATCTTAAAGTCTCCTTTTTGCAGAGGCTAAGGGCAGAAGTGGGAGAGGCAGGTGGTGATTTTTAGTGTGACCTTTTGATCAATGTATCAGTGAAAATCCAGAGATCCAGAAATTCCTCTTTCGCTCTAGACTTTTTTTCTCCTTAGGTGTTGTAGGTGGAGGGAACTGCTATAACGAAACCATTTTTTTCTTTCAAATGTCAAGGAAAAGAGGAACTGTGCTGTGCATATAAACTGATGATGCTTCAGGTAGCATATTGTTTTTCTGGGGTAAGGGAGAGACAGAGGAAATCCTGACTACATACAGCTGCAGTTAATTCAGAGAAATGGGATTTGTCATTTGTGTGTGACCACTGTGACATTTAACGTGAACTCTTCTTTGCACTGAACGGAGTGCCTCTGAATGCTTGTATGAAAATGAGATTAGGGACTTTGACTCCACCCTCATTCTCTTTGGCTACTTTACGTGATTGATACATGGATGCAAACTAGATCACCTTGCTTTATTTTTAAATTCACAAGCTTCTATTACTGCAGTATAGTAGCAGTTGGTTTTGGATACTGCAAGAGCAAAAAATGATTCCACAGAAGACAGACAGCATAGCCACTGTACCAATGTACTCGCTTAAATTAGTATGTGTTTTTCAAGTGTTAATTTTTCTCCCTCCTCTTCTTAAATATAAATCAATTTTGTGGCTTATTTTTATCTCTTTTGAAGTTTGTATCTGTGTTTTCATCAGTCATTCATTTTCTACACTGATCCAGTTTGTTTTCCTGCTTCAGCTGCAAGCATTGCTACTATTGTGCTATTCATTACAGGGAACTTTCACCTTAGTTTTTTCTTTCACTTGCAGACAAAGTACTTTGTCCTGAGCCTCCAAGAAACATAAATGAGCTTGTTTTGGCAGTACTTGTGTGAACTTCACTTCTCTTTCCTCTGGTACATCCGCCCTCTGTGAACAAATTGCTTATTTTAAAACTGGCACACAATTGGATGCTGATTTAACAGGTGGAGAATTGACTAGTGCTCGTCCAGAATTCCTCAGTAAATGATTTTTTTTCATTGGAGAATGCTAATTTGTCTAAAGTGAAGTTGTGGGAATACAACAACTTCAGCTTTACTTTTCTCATGAAAAGTTCCCAAGTCTGGGATGCATTTTTCCATTGCAGTAAGACTAGAGCAGAAGTTGCTGCAATGCACTTTGAGGAAGATTGGACCATACACCCATCCATGGGCCTCCCACCTCCTCACAGGCTGTTACGTGGTAGGGCTTCTCCTTGGCCTCCTCCAGAGTCACTCTACAAACTGAACTGACATTGAGAGAGAGGCATGTATGCTGATATGTAAGTAAAAGACACTGGTGATATAGAGCCCTGCAAGACAAGGGGTCATTTGTCTTATGGTGGATGCCTCCACTGTGTCATTATTTCAGGGATGTTTCAATACTAGTTTTGTTTTACTTTTTGTCAGCAGTCTCAAATAAGTATACTGTGGCAGAAAAGAAGAGGTTTCTGCAATGGAAAGTGTTGCTGAGTTGGAAGCTGACTAGTGACCCAAGGTCACCATTTTGCTGGCAGAGGTATGCTGTATCTCAGCTAGCTTAGGCAACCTCTGGGCAGTGCTGGACTGTCCAATTTGGACATAACCTTGCAGCAGAGTTCATCTCTCACAATACAATCTATCTAAAAGTTAGGCTCAAGTATTTTGGATTTCCTTAGTGGAGAGTGTGCATACTCCAATCATCTCGTCAGTTGTGATCATCTACCTTTTGGAGGTGTCTGTCTTCCCCAGCAACTATAAAGAAACTTGAACAAGTGGTTTTGGGAGAGTGATGAAACTTAACATTGCTGAAACTATATATGAAGAAACCCCCTCTATGTTATTTTCTAAGACCATGCTGGAAGTCTGTGAGTTAAGAGAAACTGAGCTAGTACATCTAAACTTTGGCCTGGTGCACCTACTATAAGAGTGATTTCTCCAACCTACATGCGGTTCAGATAACTCACTGAAGAAGTACTGACTGCCTCTATGGTGTGTTTATATGACATTTGACAAACTTCTTCCTAGCAGAATCTGAATTCTCAGAAACATCAGCTTGTATATAAAAACGAATGTGCTGAAAGCAATATTAAAGACTTCTGTCGAAGAGCTTGAAAGACCTATATACCTTTGGAAATTACTCTTTAGGCACTAAATATGAATCTTGGGTTTTCATAATCCAGTGAACCTATATTATTCTGAAAAGGTTCTTCTTATTTTTCTTTTTTATTTTAATATGTGATATTTGGTGAAAGAAAAGTTTAATAATTTGACAGTTAAGCAGTAAAATCAAAGGATGCCCTTCTGTGCATGCACTAGGATTTTTAGTGTGAAAACTTTCCGGTATATGCCCCAGAGCCTTTTGCCAGGATAACAGATTTCCCATCAGTCAGAGATCATTAGGAATAAGGGCTAGGTAAATGGCAACTGTAGATAAAAAACAGCTCCTACAAAGAAGTTAACATCACTGCCTGCTTTGAAAGGTCTGAACTGCTTAAGTGACAGTGTATCAGGAGATAGGGGTCTTGTCAAATTGTTCCTGAAGAAAGCTAATTTGCAAATAAAAGTGTTTTTAGCTTGGTCTACACAAAATCATGTCTTCCTGTCTCCCCTGTAAGAGTAAGTTTCCATGACTGTTGAGATGATTGTAGAGCAAGGACACATTGCCATTAGGATGTGTGTTCTCTTCTCTTGAATCACTTTTAAAGGGCTAGATGTTGTTCTTAAATACATATTTTACCACACCATTGCTAGGAGTAATATTTTCCTTTTGAGAGAAATATTCAAGTGCATAAGCTGGAAGAACTAAGGAATGCTGGTTCTGTTAAAGTCCAGAGGAGTATTACCATTAACTTTGTTGGTCTAATGAGTAATCCTGAAACTGTAACAGAAGTCAGGATGCTAAAAAGAAAAAAAGTAACTCAACACTTAGGCTATTTTGGGGACCAATATGGTGCAGTGAGAGTTACTTGTAATGTGTATTGACTTTTGTGTCTTTTTCATTTCCTTTATCCATCACAAGCAAACTTTCAAAAATCTTTTCCCCAGCTTCAGTTTAGTGTCTATATTGAATTCACATATAAATATCTTCTCAAAAATGAATGAATGAAATTTGTTAATTAATTTAAATTTTGGTCTTAGAAGTGTCATTATCAAACTTTGCCATTATTGGAATTTAACATTTCTAAACATGTTTACACAAATTTGCTTTGGAATAAAATGCCATGAAACAATTGCATATGATTATCATTCATATAGCACTTTTTATCTTTGGAGTGCTTTACAAACTTTAACTAATTAAATTGTACCGGTCCCCTGTGTAATTATCCACAGCTTAGTGACTTGCTCAAGGCCATGCAGCAAAGCAGAGAATGAGCTGGGATCAGGAACATCTGCCTCTTACTCCCATGCTTAATTCACTACAATGTGTTGCTCCAGAGTGAAGCTTGAGTTGGTAGTTGTTAGATATGTGAAATGCATTTTATGGATAGGGAGGCAGGTATTCTGTAATTGCTTGAAGAGCATGACACTGAAGAATAAATTATAAATAACATTATGAATTACTGCTACCCAGTTACCAGTTTGTACACCTATTTGGTATCTGTTCCCCCAGTGATTTGTTATTCAGCTTTTTATGTATTTTTTTTCCTTTCTAAATCAGCACAAAAAGCAGGTGCAGAGCTGTGTGCCTTTAGAAATTTAGAGCTGTAGCAAATACTCAGTGGGTGTGGATTAGATAGCAGAACACTGGCAGAAAAAGCCACAATAAAATTACCTCAGTGAACTGCTACCTTGACTTACTGATAAGAAAAAGAAAGAGCATTGTCCTCTGCTGTCACTTGAGCCAAAATTACTTCTTGTTTCATTATCTAGATCGGATAAGTTTTTGTCTTTCCTTTTGCATAAGGCTGTTCCTGTAATTTTGTGACAGACAAATATGAAGCACAATTAAATCTTAATAGCGGTGCTTATACTGATTTATGGAAAAATTGTCCTCAGTATTTAGATCAATGCATGCAAAACCACAAAAGTTGTGTAGGTCACGGGCATGTAAACTGCATGCAAAGGAGGGAACTATTAAGAGGGAAACACTGTTCAGCAAGGCATAATGGAATGAGCATGTAAATACAGGGATTAAAAAAAAAAACACCACTTTTTTCCTGCCGTTTTCCTTTTTCCTGCATAATGGGAAAAGATCGTACTAGGTTTTCCCATCTATTAGTTCAATTCTCTTTGACTAGTAGTGACTCCACTACAACCTCATTTCTCACAGCAAGTTCTTTTTGGGCTGAAAATAAAAGAGAAGTGAAAGGAGGTTCCTGGATTATGGATATGGGAGAGTTTTTTCTGTTGAGCCTGTGTGCCAAGGAGGTGTCATTGTCTATGTGAGTGTTGCTACTTTGAAAACATCATGGAAAGGATACTTAGGGCTTAAAGCCACCACACACATGAAATTACTCTAACCAAAATGAAAGAGAAGTGAAGTCTGAAACAAGGACTAAAGCAGGACAGTGGCTGATATTATAGCATCTAATCCTGAAGTAATGATAGTCACAGGTTCCAGGGTCAAACTGTACACCTCCATCATTAGAGCTGTGACAAAAGATGGATCAAGGATGAAGTTTTGGGTCAGGTTTTTATTTATTTATCCTTCTGAGACGTACTGAGTTGCCACAGGATACAGTGGTGCAAGGAAATATGAAAGCTGCGGCAGGCAGGAAATAAAGAAGAGACTAGGGTGGATCAGAGGAGGCAGCAGTGGCCAAACCTCTCTTGCCTAGCCTGTGACGCTTGCTCAAGTGGCATGGAGCAGGCTAGCAGGTACTGAGGTCAGAGACTGCTCATTCTAAGGGCTGTGTACAGTATCTGCTGCTGGCAGAAAAGCCCAGCATTGCAAACAGAGTCTGAAAAATAAATTAACCTGGGAATGACCAGAAGCTGACATCAAGCCCTAAAAGAAACACTTAGTTTATTTACACGTTAGAAGTCAGCAGTCTCAGTCTTGTCAAAATATCTCCCTCAATTATTTGCATGAAAATTACAATATTTAGCATAGCACTGGGATAATGCATGGTAAATCAGGGACACACAATGCTGTCAGGTAGACATAGAAGTCACCAGAGTATTTATCTTAAGAACTGATGACCATTGCTGTTTCTGTAATCAGTTGCTTGTTAGAGCCAAAAAATCAAATTATTTATAAATAAGTTCACAGGAGGAACTAGAATAATGACTGAAATCTCAGTCATAAAAGTTTCAAAAGCACAGTAGCAGGGTAATGTTGTATAATAAATTACTTGCTGAAAATTATTTACCCAGCCGAACAGGCTGATTCCCTTTGCACTCCATATTTCTGCTTCAGAACTACTTGCTGTCTGTATCACCACATCATTTCTGAGATTCTTAGCCACAACTAAAGCATAGTCAGAATAATGAAATGTGAGTTTCCTCTTCCTTGAGAGGAACTACCAAGTACATGTAAGTTTTGTAACTGGTACATCCTTGTCAATACACTGCATGACATAGAAGTCCCACTATCCCCACATGCTTTCAACACATGTCAAGTACTGCAGGTACCCAGGACCAAGATGAGCCATAATAGCATGGGCACTTGAGACAAGATGCAGATTTGCCAGCTTTGGGGGCGGTCTAGTAGAGGTGTTTTGAGGTTATGAAATACATTATTGGCTCCAGCAGTGTTTCCGAGCACCTGCACAAGGCATCAACACTCCCACGATGCAGTCAACACAGAGTTAAAGGCTTTGAAGTTCAACTACAGACCAGTCAACTTCCTAGAGCTGTCCACTTATCTGCTAGGTAGTCCTTGGCTTTAAGTCATCTCTGCTCTCTTTGGAGCTTGGACTGACTGCATTGTTCATTAAAATAGTTTAAAAAAAAAAAAATGGCTCACATTCCCAACTTTCCCATTGTAGTAATTAGGAAATCAAGTACTTTGTTCTCAGTTTGCCTACTTCTGCATGTTGTAAAACCCAGAGCATGCTCTCCTTTTCCTAATAGCCATCACTGCTTAAAAATATTTAAAGATCCCTTTTATGCTAATTCTGTGTTGTTAGGTGTGTTTTAGCCATTTTCATAGAACAGATAAGCTTCAAGCCCCAGAGGCAAGGGTTAGTTATTTCTCCCCATGATTTCTGGGTCGGAGCAGAGACTGAGTGGGAGGCTGCAGCCTTTTGGCTTTCAGGCCAAACAGAGAAGAACATAATAATGTTTTAGGTGTCTGTGAGGTTGACTGGATGATGTCTTGGTGTCTTTTGCTTCAGTGTGTGGATACTGTAAGTTCTAAGTAGAGTTTTAGTTCTCTGCTAAATTTCCCACAGTGAAAAATTCAGCATGAAAATACTTTACGTCAACAACTGTGTTTTTGTCTCCCCTATTGCTTGGTTGCTAAAAAGGGACCCTTATGAAAAGAAGTGTGCAAAATTTAGAGTTACAGCCTCTGGGTAATGTATTGCTGTTTAGATCAGCTATAGGAATAAATAATTTTCCAGTAAGACATAGAAATGATTTAAATTAATTAACATGGAAGAGAACAGTAAATGTTTTGATTTTCAGTTACCATTTCTTCAGTATGTACTGCTTCCAGTTGAGGGCTGATGAGGCAGGAGAGATTTTGTCCCAGTACCCTTTGATTAGGAACTGATAGCTGTGAAATAAAATCTGTACCTGAGGTCACTTGGTCTATTCAGCCTAGAGAAGAGGAGACAGGGGAGACCTCATTGCAGGTACAACTTCCTTGTGAGGGGAAGAGGAGGGGCAGGTACTGATACCTTCTCTGTGGTGACCAGCAAAGGACCTGAGGGAATGGTCTGAAGTTGTGTCAGGAGAGGTTTAGGTTGAGTATTAGGAAGATGTTCTTCACGCAGAGGGTGGTTGGGTGCTGGGACAGGCTCCACAGGGCAGTGGTCCCAGCACCAAGCCTGACAGAGTTCAGGAAGCATTTGGATGATACTCTTGGGCACATGGTGTGACTCTCGGGGATGGTCCTGTGCAGGGCTGAGGGTTGGACTTGATGATCCTTTTGGGTCTCTTCTAACTTAGCATAGTCTGTGGTTCTGTGATACTGTGGGACAGGTACTAGAGATATGTTTCTGAGAAGGAACAGACTACATGGAGAGTGAAATAAGTGTGAGAAAAAAACCACCCTGTATCAAGCAATGGTAGAGGTAATAACTTAGACTTCAAAAACTCTTTTCATCATCTCGTCATCTACGTAGCATATTTCTGTCATTATCAGAAATTCAGCATCTAACAACTAGCAAAAACAGTAAAGAAAGCAAATATTTACTGTACACTTGAAGCAAGGAAATTCCAGAGGTTCACAATAAGCAGTGCAAAATCTTGAGAGAAAATAGATTATTTGTAGGTGTCCAACAGCCAGTAGAAAATGCAGTTATATAAATCAAGAGAAGTTGCTCTGAAAATGTCCTTTTCAACAATTACTATGCCATCCTGGCCATTTTATTTGAGCTTTATAAGAGATCCAAAACATTTTCAGTGCAAATGCATTCAGCTGTTACTGTGCTAGAACTTCTTTTATTTTTCATATTGTTACTTTAATATTTTTCCTAGTTTCTTGGGTGTTGGCCTCAGACTAATTTCATAGTATATTTGAGGTGTCAACCACAGAGAGAAGGACTGAAGGGGGCTATTCATATTCTTGGCTTTCTACAGGCTTTTTTTTTTTTTCCCCCTAATGTGTTGGAAATTTTTCCAAAAACCAGCTGTATGACGCTTCTTGTTTGAGCACATGCGGTAGATCAGATTTTGTCTGTGAAAGGGAACATTCCACGTAGTCCAAATCTCAACCAACTTAGGAGTTTATACAGCTATGACACTGTATATTTTTTGTAATATTCTAGAAGATTATCTGTTTCCCCTGAGTCTCAGTTTCAAGTAAAAAGCATTAAAGTTTATGTTTTTCCAGTGATACGTTGGGAATAATATTACTTAAGCAGCAGAATTCTGGGAGAAGACAGCCTCTATTTCCTCTGAGCAATATCTGTGTGCTATAGATTCTCGTTAATGTTTACTTCTTGGTCGCTGATTATTTTTTAATAAGAAAATATGATCTATCATGATCTAGAATTACAACTGAATGACACCTGGGCCCTTAAGCTTTGACTCTGCTCCCATGCAAGTTAATCACATTGCTCCTAATGACTTCCTTATCATTAAATGGGACTTCTACAGTGCAATTTCAGCTTAAGAAGAGTTTTAAGTGAATGGGAAAATCCTAAAGTGCCTTTCACACTAAGGCTACGTGCCTTACTTTTCAGTAAGTGTTCCTCAAGCTTGTCTAAGTCCCCTTCACTTATTTGGGGTAACTTAAAATTCCTAATTGTCTGTGTTCAATTTCCAGAGAGAGCATGTGGGGCTGTGCCAGGTCAGCTGTTAACCCTTTTCGTTTTTTCAACTCCAGGTATGAAGCATTTTATTGTGTATTATATTGTGTTCTGTTTTATTGACAAAGTCTAGTAGCAGTACTTTTGAGGTTTCTTTCCCTCTTTATGTCATGACTGGGGGTATATTTGTGGCTAGACAAAGTTCAAAGTCAAGTTTTGCAATTGCTTTTTATATTTTGGGGCTGGGAGGGTGGTGGGGAAGCTACATTTTTTATTTTTTTTTCCCTAAGTCCAAATGTCTGAAATACAAATAGGAAAAAACTGTCTTGTCTGATGTTTGATAATGTAGTGTAAAAACGCTCAAAATAGTCTACTGAAATTGAGTAACAAAGTTAATGTGAATCAGTGTAGCTCATGTTATAATGGGTCATTGCCAGTTACCATGAAAGAGTTGGCAAGCAAAGCTGTAAAATGAAGGAACTTTCTTTGCAAAGGTCTCCTTGCTTTTATTTCAAGGAGGGCAACATTTTAAAGCCTTACTGTATAATGTGCCTAGTAGATGCCCTGCAGAGCTTACATGCCAAGCCAGTGTGGGAGTGACTGGCAGGTTTCAGCAAGTGTTGTGATGCCATAAGGGCCCTCAGGTTCACCCCACCTGCCCAAGTAGAAATGATGTCACATGACAGCAGGGGCTTACCAAGCTGATGGGGTTCCTGGTTTTGTTCGATTCATTGCTGTTGTTTTACTAGGTTTGAAAACATGTGCAGTGATATGTCCACTCTTGGTGTGCTTGCTTGCTTGTTTGTCCTCCTCCGTTCTTTTGTTTGTTTTGTGAGCCCCTCAGAAGATTCCTTTGGAGTCACATTCATCGTGTGACAAGTGTAAACCCATCAACTGACTGCTTTATTTACTCTTAGTAATCCCCATGCCCATCTGTAGAATACAGAAGGAAAAACAACTTCACACATTCAATCTAAGCAAATAAGTTGCAGAATAAATTTCTTCACATTTATAAGTACAGCTAAACCTCATAATAAAATTAGGAAGAAGGCATGTTTAAGAGCATTTACATTTTCAAATTGCTAATGAGTAGTCAAATACAGAAATCATTCCTCAAATCTACGATCTCCAATTTGCAGTTAATTGCATTACAACTAGTATATTTATATTAAATTTTGAAGGATCTTATTACTGAAGCATATTCAAAGTAGCAGTAGGAGCAATTTCTCTGTTAAAGCCAATACAAAGCTTCTAAGGTTTCTTTGGCTATGAAATTGAAATGATACATTTATTTTTAAAAAATCCTTAGAATTTTCTTTGATCTGATTGAAGTTATAACTGCAATTTCAGAAATTATTTTGAAGAACCATCTAGTCTCCCAAAATGTTGTATTTCTAAAATACATGTATGTTTCAGTTTCAATTTTTAATGCAGGGTTATTTAGTTGAAACTAACTATAATATTCTGTGTCATCACCAATTATATTAACTTCTATTCTACAGGAAGCATTTTCAAGAAGGAATTTTATGTTGTTTATTTTTTTCTCCTTTTTAAATGTTGTCAATATTTTGCTTAAAAAATTGCTCATAAATTTACATGTAGAGTTTACACATACCATAGTAATGAACGTAAGATCCCCCTGAAAAACATGCATGGTTAGATGTAGATGGCGTAAATCACCTGGAGAAAAGGAGGCTCAGGGGAGGCCTTAATCATTCTCTACAACTACCTGAAAGGAGGTTGTAGCCAGGTGGGTGTCCATCTCTTCTCCCAAGTAGCAAGCAATAGGACAAGAGGACAGTCTTAAGCTGTGCCAGAGGAGGTTTAAGTTAGACATTAGGAGGAATGATTGGGCATTGGAGTGAGCTGCCCAGGGAGGTGGTGGAGTCACAGTCTCTGGACGTGTGCAAGGAAAGAATGGATGTGGCACTGAGTGCCATGGTCCAGTTTACATGGTGGTGATAGGTCATGGATTGGACTTGATGACCTCAGAGGTCCTTTCCAACCCCGTTGATTATGTGATTCTATGATCTCATGTAGCTATTTTAAACCACTGAAAGTACACTCTGACTGGAGTGAGATGAGGCTGAAATGTGGTATTTGGCAAGACAAATAGATTCTAATGAAAACCAGAAATTTGGAAGAGAGCTATAGTGTTTCTACATGTTTTTTTTTAAATAAAGGACCAGATTGATCAAGAAAGTCACACCTGTCAAACTTCACTTAGGCCATGTGGACCTGCCTGTAGAGTGAAAGGTGGAAACGAGATCAATGAGATAAATATTTAAGTCAGTGTATTATTTGAAAGTGTGAGTTCTTACAGTGCACTTAAAACTGCTGACACTGCTAGGAGTATTCCTCACAGCTGGTCCTGCTTCATGGGATATGGCGCTGTTGCAGTTCAGGAACAGTAACTGCTTGTCAGAAGTAAATTCTGCTACAATTAAATGCAACAGTATGAGTTGATATATTTCATTTGAATGAAATGTCATGCCTACCCATGTTTGGAGTTTTTTCATTTTTGTATTACTAAAGTTATCTTTTTCCATTAAACTGCAAAAATGTTATTCTCCCATAAAATTGCATTCAAAATTATGGTATTGTAGTTTTGAAGGTGTGAAAACAGATACTTAAATTTCTTTGTGATGGTGGGAGAACAGAAAGGATCACCAAGTCTTGAAGAAACATTTTTTGTAGGCATTTTGCCTTTTTTTTTTTTCTCTTTAATTGGGTTCATGAAATCTACTAAAAGCTGTTATGTTTTACTCAAACCTAATTCCACACAAAACTTTTACATCTGCTGACCTCTCTGGATGGCCACAGGCTGGGACTGGTGCTTCAGTTCATACACATCTAACTGCTCATTTGCCGTAAAATGTTAAGCATTTTGTCCATGCTACCTCCCCTGTTTCACCAGGACAAAGTGATAATATGTGTGATTTCATGTACCGGTGGGCACAATGTGCCTCTTCATCCTCAGTGTCTCACAAACGGTACTGCTTTTGCTCTTGTATAATTTACCACTGTTCTTTTTAGCACCTTGTCCACAGGCTCAGCCAGATGGGAGATGTTTGGCAGCTGGAGGACCCAGATGCCAAATTCTGGAATATAGCTTTCCTGCATTGGCCTGTGGGTTCATGGCTGGCTTCTTGGCTTGCACCTCTGCCGGCTTCTTGGCTAGCTCTTTAGCTGGCAGCTGTAGCACTGCCTCTGGGGCTATGTTCAGGTCAAGCTGCTGTGGAATTGGATGACTTTTCCTGATCTGAATTATCCTGCCGGACACCATTTTCACCTTAGTTTGCTTTGTCTCTCCACTATTCAAAGACAAACATTTGTAGTATTCTGTTTTATTTCTGTCATTTGTAAGACTAATTTGAAGCAGTCGTTCTCATTGTCACTAGTTCAAAGAAAAAATAAGCACTGCAGTGCAGAGTGCAGTGTTTCGCTTGTTAGGATTCCCATTAAGTCAGTAAGAATATTGAGGCCCAAGTCTGTACTTGCAATTCATCTCCAGGACAGAATTGTTAACTACAGAGCACAGGATTTAAAAAATGTATTTCTTATGTCTAAAATTTGATTGCTTTCAGCCAAAAGTGGATCTAGCATCTGTCAAACAGAAAAAAAACCCACATTTGCAGAGCCAATTTGGATAATTTTTAAAGAAAAGAGTAAAGAGTAATGATTATGATAATAAATAGAAAGTTAATGGTAACAATTAAGAGCACTGCCAGAGGAAAAAATGCTTGATCTGCTTTTTGCCTGGTTTGGAATGTCCTCTTTTCATGTTTTAGTTTTAGCTCAGGTTTGGTTTTGGTTTTTGGTGGGTTTTTTTGGTTGGTTTTTTTTTTTGTTGTTGGTTTGTTTTGAGTTTTTTCATACAGGAGGTAATGAAAAATTAATGTATTTAGGATAGCCAAAGCATTTGAAGTAATTCCCTAATCTACATATTTTCCTTCATGCAGCACAGTACATAAACATTACTTTCAGTGAGAAAAACTGCAAAATCAGGAGGTCACTAAGACTGGATTCTTACAGTAAAGTGCAGATTAGTCATACCTGCTAGGAAATTTTCATTCCCTCTCTCAGCTGTAATGAGACTAGGTTGTGCTATCCTGGAGGCACTGGTATCTCTTACACACTCACAACACTATTTTCATGCTTGAGCAAGTACCACTTGTGCCTCACTGTGAACACAAACTTCTACCTATGTGTTAAGGTTAAGCGTTGCAGGTTGATCTGACCTCTGAGGAAGAGCACTTGAATTCTTCATTATGATCGCTGAAGAGAATTGCAGTTCTCAGGAGCAACCAAAAAGGAGGCCCTACCTATCTAGTTTAGGTGTATACTTCATGGTGGCCAAGGAACCATAAGTGCTTCCATGGGAATACAGCCCATTTACATTAGGTAAGTCGTTATGGACTATATAAGGAACCAGTAGGAAATAAAAGCATCAGTTTCCCTCAGAGATAATCTGCATAGCCCTTTTTGTATGATAATGGAGCAGAGATGATTCTTTTGACAAACAAGCTGGCAGCAGCAACAGCAATATTGCCACCTTTGCAGATGAGCTTCATTAACTAGCTCATCAAAAAACTCGGAGACCTGAGGTGTAGGTTCTCAGCACAACCATCAAAGGGCTGTTTTAATCATTGGGATCCTTGGTGCAGACTTAATCAGATGAGATAATTGGGGAGCAGGAGAATGTCTCATCTCCTTTCCTGCTGAAGATGAGCTATTACATAGACAGGAGCATAGAAGTCATGGGATGCAAAGGAGAATAGATAAGAAGAACCTGTATCCTTCCAGGGCATGGACAGGGCTGGTACCATAGGCTCCATTCCCTGGAACAGCATCAGGCTGTGGAGACTGAAATAGAGCTTTCCCTGTTCCCCTCTGAGAGCTGTGTCCAGATTTCTAGTACAGAGCCAGAATCCCCCTTTTCTGCCCAAACTTCTAGCCTCATGGTTCTTGAATTCCTAGTTGCAGAGTAGCCTCACTTCCATGGACACTTATGCAGAAGACCCTGTGTTATTGTAGCCAGAGTATTCTGGGGTGATGATCCTTCTCTGGGTGAATTACCTGACTGCAGGGCAATAACACCTTGCCAGTGCTACCACCATCAGAACTCTGCCTGCCTTTTGGGGCTTTTTTGCGATACACAGACAAAATTCAGGACATGGCCCTGCCTGTGGGTGGAAAATGAGCGGCTACCATAATGAGTATGTGTGAATGTGTGCCTTTCTGGTTGGTACCCAGAGAAGCTCCATCTTAACAGTGAAGGACCTCATGGATTTAGGGACATGCTGTGTAGGACTGTTCATGGGTCAGTGGGTAGGAATGTGGTCATGGACCTAGGAAGGCTTTTGGGTGTCTGCCTCCCAAATCAGGGTTTCAACATGTCAGTTTACATACTTCCCTATGTATTTCACTTTCCAAAATGTGTTTTCTTCTTTCAAATTAGCAAGCTTTCAGTGCTTTTTAATGTAGTAGAATTAAAGATGTTACTCCATTATCTAGACTATTCCTTTTCCCTGATCACCTGTTTCTGTGTTTTTGCCAGTCAAAGGATGGGTCTGATTGTTTCTAATTTTTGCATCTCAGCCACAATTTCTACCCCATCAAAGAGACTCTTGTCACTTTTTGTGTCCCAGAGGTTTTGGAAATCATATATGAGGTTGAGCTAATTCTCTTTTTTATTTATTTTCTTTTTCTGAAAGCACCTATGGTTGTTGTCCCTTATTCATTCTTTTCAATCAGAGAAACAATGTGTGTTGTTAAAAAGGGAAAATAAACAACTACAAAGCTGTTTTTCCCTTCTCTTACACCTCCAATACATTCTGTAACCCAGTTACTGTAATTGTTTTTAAACTTTTTTTAGACATGCATACTGTCAAGAGGTTGTGGTAAAACAAGTGTTTCTCATAAGGCCAATGAGATGAAAAAAGGGATGAAAAAATGACAGAGCAAACAGAAAATCCCATGTTTTGTTTATCAACATTTTATTTTATTTTATTTTATTTTATTTGCCTAATGGCAGATTCTTGGAGAAAGGATCGTTTTACTTCAGTGAAAGACTGGCTTAAGGTTTGCTGATTCCCAAGTCGAAAAGAAGGCACAGTTTCCAATTTGCAGGCTATTCAGTGTGTGTGATGAACTGAAGTCATTTGCGGATTTCTGTGTTGCATTTTGACATGATTAAAAGTTTTAAGTCTATTGATTTCATGCTGGGGATTAATGATGCTGAATGAAAGAGCATCAAAGAATAACACATGTTTACATGCTCAATTAAAATACTTTAAAAAAGAGTCAGAGTACCTATTATTGGATAGGAATGCGATAAGAGCAGCATAGGACCAATCATGCATTCTACGTCAATAGTAAAATGAATTAATTTCTTTAGGCTTAGAAAGAAGAAAAACAAAGATTTTATAAGGATTGACTGTACCTTTCTGAATGCTTAACATTCATGTTTGACTTGGTTTTTTTTGGAAGAGTGGATTAAAGAGGTTTCATTATCAGTTACTACAGATCTGTTTTACTGAATGCTTAGTTTCTGGGAATTAATGAGACGATCTTTTAACTGGGGAACTTGATGGTAACAGCAATTTTAATAAAGGACAAGACCCAAAGATGAACTGCAGACATGAGATACAGTAAAGATGGTGTTTGCTGCTTTGAATTTGCATAATACTTTTAGATCTGTTTGCCTTAGCATATTAGTTCAAAAATGTATAGTTATCATAAAATGTTCATAGTGCTAATTGGTTTGTATCTGCTCTCTGCAAATGTTCCCAATGACTGTCTAGATTCATGGATCATATCTAGTGTTGCTGTTAGGCATCACATTCTTTTTGCCTAGATAATAGGTGGAAAAGACCTATTTGCTTGCTAAATCCACCCTGTCGCAAGCATGTTATAGACTCTTCCAATAGTATTAAACTGTTAGCACCCCTGATGTTTGCCAGAATGCCAGGGAGGAAATTTATTTGTGGTATATCTGTGGAGAAGGATGTTTTAATGATCAAGTTAGCATGTGAAATACTTGATGCACATGCAATATTCCTACTGAGCTAGGGAGAAGTTTAAATGTGCAGTTTAATGCAGCTGAGTAAATGTGTGACAAGGCCGGCTCATGCGCCCATTCCTTTTTTCTCTGCTGATGCTCTGATCCAGATTAGCATATGTGAGATGAATCCAGCATCAGTCCGGTACACACTACAATTAATTTGTCTCAGAATGGGTTAAATTATTATCCTGGGTTTGAGGCACCAGAAAGGGGTTTGACAGCATGAGGTTAATTTTTTTTTCTCCCATTTCCATTGCTTAATACAAGACCTGAAGCCCTTAGTTACAGAACAAAGTATCTGAGCAGTAACCAAGCTTGTGCAAACCCAAGAGAAGAGTAATGACTGTTCCTTGCAAGCTTCCTGCCTCAGTGCAGGTGCAGGAATCAGGAGGTCTTGAATAATTCATAAGGTGCAAATTAGCTCCAGCTTGCTCCCACTGCTCAAATTTTGCTTCTGCTTACCTACCTAGTTGCTAGAAAGAACAGAATAAAGAATGCTTGGAAAACTATGGAGAGAAAGGCAAAGAGTGTTACAGTTTAAAGGCCAAACTCACAGAGACTCCTGAATGCTGGGTGTTTGAAGGCTCAGTGCTTATTGAGGAACTGGACTTTGCATTGATTATTCATGGAGTGTTTTCTCAGGAAGAAGGAAGCTCTGGGGACCCATTCCATTGCTCAGAGAGGGAAAAACTTCCTTTTCAGAATTAGGTTTTTCCTGCTTTTATTGTTATTGTTTCTAAAAATTATCGGGTAAAAAAAAGTCTTAAAAGTTCATTTAAAGCCTCTTAAGGTATTTGAGGGAGTATATATTTATGGTGTCACTTGACTCAAGGGTCTAGAGAAATATGATGAGAGATTTTGGATGTTAGGATGGTTACTGCTTTGAGTAAATATGTATTCCAAGGCTTGTATGAAACTAGTTATATATGGAAATGCAGTGTGCGATTAACTTGTATTTTTGTCATTTAAAAGGCAGCATTCCTCTCCTTTAAATACTATTAGCAATGGTTACCTTTTCTCTTGAGTTACTTACCTGCTTTTTCTGCCCAGAAAAATAAAATGAAAAGGTGAGTGGTGTTTAATTCTTCTGCGCAACATTGCAGCTCACCCAAATATCAAGTGAAAGGTCTTGCTGAGCACTGTTGTGGGAGAAGGGAATTCCTGACACAGATCTTGAAACAGTTCGTGTGTCGCTGTGCAGTACAGAGAGGAGCCAGCCTGAAAAAGGCATGTTGTTTCTGCCGTATATCCCTTTGACATATCTCATGTGGGAGATGGAAACATCTAACATCTCCAGCAGGAGCAGGAACAAGGTAGCTGGTTCTCCCTGTTGGCAGGTGTTCAGATGGAGAAAAACTCTCCTAATGTTTTTGCTGTGCTGAATATGAAAAGAGAAGAGCAGGAGGAAAAAAGCTTCCTTTTAGTGGATTTTGGAGTTTTCTGTTTTTTCATTTGTTTTGGTTTTATGTTTGTGGGTTTTTTTCAGTATATACCCCTTCTTTCTCCATTACCTTCTACCCTACCCCCTGTTGGCTCTCTTGTCCAGCAACTATATCACATTGCCATCGTCTGTTTTTGTATTTCCCTCACTTGGATAGCTGGAATAGGAGCTGGCTCTCGTTTCTAGCTGATTCTGTCATTTCCGCTAGGCCCCAGCTTGGGCAAGTTCCAAGACCAACAGGTGATCCTTGTAGCTGCAAAGCAGCAGGAAGAAGGTTGTGCATGGAGGAGACGGTGCACCAGAGGGGCTGCCTGGCCCTGCTCCATCTTGCTGTATAATTAACGTCCCCCTCCCCAACCCTCCCATACTGAGCAGAAAATCTGTGCAGAACAGCTCAGCTGTGGCAGCCATCGTAGGGAAAATGGTAATAAAGAGTCCTGGAAGAATATCGGCTGTGTGAGCGCAGAGATGCACTCCGTCTTACAGAGAAACCATGGTTGATCCTATGTAAGAACAGGGGCAAAATTGCATTATCTGCTGTAAAGTAATATGCACTCTGTCAACCACTGCAGGAAAGTAAGCATTTCAATAAATTTTGGTATTATGGTTATAGGCTTTCTTATTTGTATAGGAACTAGTTTGGAATGAAGTGATAATTCAGTTAAGCTTTTCTTTACCAGAAGTAACTTGCAAAGTCATGGGGAAATTATTGGGGCAGAGAGTTAACTCTGGTTGGGAAGGGCTGTCTTCAGCTGTAGGACTGGGGGTGGAGCAGGAGTCATGCATGCTCTGCATTCTCTGGGTGTCTGCAGTGGGGAGGCATGACTGTGCAGGGCTTCACAGGGATGATTTTTAGAACACTTGAAAAACTTCCAGGAATTCTCAGGATGGCCTCAAAGAGCTATTTTTTTGTCAGAGGAAACTATTAAAGCATTTGTTGTTGTTTTGTTTTGTGGGTTTCTTTTAAGAAAACAAAGTTATATTTACATGACAGTGGCTTAGCAAAACCAGTTTCAAAACATACCTCCAAGACATAGTTTAATCTCTTGGCATATACCATAATGTGAGATAATGTGTCCCTGAAAACCCTAACTGCATGTTTGTATTTGTGAGGCAGGCTGATGCTTTAAGATAGAGAAATGGTAGCCTTAATCCTCTGAAAAATAGATGGTATGTCAAATTCTTTCTGCTCGGTACACATGGAAGCCAGATTGCTTCTTCTGCCTGCGGGCTCAGTGCTAGTGGTTTGAAAGCTGAAGGTTTCGTATAGACGTGTTTTGTATGTACTTCTGTAGGGAGCTGGACTCTCTCAATACACCACAGCACATCTCCACAGCAAAGGGAGTCTGTTAGGAGAAGTGAATTGGGAAACCTCCATCAGCTCTTCTGGTGAAATTGAAGTGCTGCAGCAGATCTGCACAGCAGCAAGCATCACCTTGCCTGGCTGTTGAGAAACACAAACAGCAACGAGATCAAACTTTTTGAATTATCAATGTATTTAGTAATGCTTCTAGCAGCTATCTGTCTGCAATCCTTTTGAGTAAGCCAGCAATTATTTCTCTGTCTCGTGTTCCACAGTTTGTCAGCCATCTAACGGGGAGGAAGCACCCTAGCCAGGGGTGCATTGCATCTCAGGGATACTTTGTCTGTGTGCAAACCTAAAGGTGGTGCAAGACCTGAATTGGCAGCAGATTGTTCCTGAATGCACACTTTACTTCCCTTGGACATGTGTCCCCATGCTAAAATGGTGCAATGGACACTAGCATCTCAGGGATTTTTTTTCCCTTGTGCCCCTTCCTTTCTTCGTGCTGGTTTACTCATTTTGTCCCCTTCCACAACCTCTGGTATATGAGGCTATTAGCAGGGAGTGAGGTGTTTCTGTCAAAACATTTCAAGTTTTTCTCTCCTCTCTATCTTGGGAGACCATCTTAATCCCTACCTTTTCAGTGGGTCCTGGACAAACCTGGAATAGTCCCTCTGTCAGCTTCCACTGTTCCTCTTGCTTGCCTTTGAGTTACGGGACAGGGAGAATGATTTCTTTCTCAGATGCTCACCTGTGGCTCTAGTGACTTTGATAAAGCCCCATGGGCACAGCAGGATGAACCAGAAGCTTTATATGTAGGGTGATGAGGGATCCCAGTGACTGTTTCGTCAGGAAGTAGCAGTACCTGTTGGGGAGGCTGGAGAATGAACGGGATACTTGCCACCTGCATTTGGCTCAGTACAGCCTGGTCTGGGCAAAAGCCCTCCAAAGAGTGCTGCAGGCAGGAGAAAAGCATCCTTGAGCAGCCCCTGTGAATTCAAGTTTTCCAGTGCCTTTGGCAGACAGCCTGAAGCAGATCCATTCCTTATGCCAGGCCCGTGGAGTGTTACCCCTCACCGTTCTTCCTCGTGTTGCGGCACATACCTTACTATTATTAATAGTCTGAAGGTGCCAACAGCATGTTTTGTTCTGGACGGGATGTGGTTGCCCAGAGTGCAGGGAACTGTGTGGCAATTGGTTTTGTGCTGGTATATGGATTTGGTGAGCACTGTAGTTTCTCCTGGTCACTTTTTTTCAATTCACCTTCCTCTTTCTGCTTGCTCCCTGGGCTGTCCTCACCACACTCAGCAGGTGAAATATGCTGCAATCCCTCCAGCAGAAGAGAGGGAAGAGCTACTGGGACACAGAGGTACATGGTAGCCGCAGGCTTACACGGTATCATAGCATCTCACTGGGAGTAGGTCACTTACGCCAAGTGGACTGCACAGTTCCCGAAACAGTGAGCCCTAAAAATTAAGAGAAGAGTGAACGAGAGGAACAAGTCAGCAGTGAGTTCTTGTAGCTTGTGCTGTGAGTGTGCAGAGTCCCATAGCGTGGTTTGTTGGTGCGTTATGTAGTGTGTAGGGAAAAGAGCTGTGCATTTAGCCTCGTGTATCTTGGCCCAAAGTCATCGACTTTATTGTACCATCACTGTGAAATCAATGAAAGCTTCAAAATCTGTGGCTACTGTTTGTTGAATCCTTAATAGGCGTATTAACTTTGGAACTGACAAAACTTTCAAATACATCTGTTTTCAGGCTGCAGAACTTTCACACAAAAAAAGATGCGGATTAGCATGCAAGCAAACAGCACTTTTGGAAAAAGCAGTGGATTTGGAAAGCATATTAACAAAATGTCCAGTCATGGGGTTTTCTCTGGACTCAGTGTGGAATAAGAAGAGGCAGCATGCAGTGAACCTCAGGTCCCCCAGATTCGTTTCTGTTTAATGTTATTCCTATAACCCATATACTTCCTCCTGTTACACCACCTCCTCCTGTTTTTCACCTCTGTGTACTTCTACTGTTTCACTGCGTATTAACTTATTGTAACACAGTTTGTCTTTTAAACTACTTTTTGAAGTACCTAATGCTCTTTTGGGTGCTATAGAAATGATAATAATAATAATTTTCCAGGTGTACTGTATCAAGTTGTTCTTGTGTGTTGCACAGACACAAAGTAAGGGTGACTGCTGAATGCTGATAACTCAGCTGTAAGGTAAACCTCTAACACAGAAAGGGAAACAGTCTGGTTTATTTATGTGTACACTCAGAAACAATGTCTGCCTTCCAGTATACCTGTGCTTTTTAAGATAGCACATTTCACTTGCATGCAGTATTGCCAAAGGTCAGTAATAATCGGGGCTAAATTGCTTACAACACAATGGTAATGAAACACTCTCATTACACACCAGTCCTCATTTTCATTGTTAATCCGATGTTGTTTTAACTTCTCACTGGTTTCTCCCTTACAAATGTGGTAGTGAGACAGCCAGGCTGAGCCATCTGCTGCTGGTGCTTGAGAGGTGCAAAAAGGCACTGCAAGGAAAATTGATTGACTGCAGTTGACTGTATTAGGGAGAGACCTTACTTGAACTGGCAGTAACTGGAGGGAAGTGTGAACTGGCTTTAATTCTCTACGAGACCTCTGAATATTAAGGATGTACACAGCAGTTGGGAGGACACATTCAGAGTCCAGTCATGTTCGAGATCACATCCCCTTGGCTTTCTCATTGTCTGTGTTGTTGTTTGCAGCTGAGAGGAATTCTCTAGCTTTTGGATTTAGTGTTGATATGTAATTGGGTGGAGAATTAATGTAAACTTAAAATAATTTAGTTTCACAGTCCTTAGCTTTAAATTATTTAGCTTTGTGTCTCTGGTATCTCCCAAAAGCCCTGCCATTACTGATCGTTTGACTGCCTTTATTAGCTTATATTTTTCCCTAAAAGCGAGGCCTCATGTACAGTGTAATTATCCAGCAGTGCTGATTAATGGCATAATTCCCTTTTTCTGTAAAACTGCTGTGTAAATTATTTTCATTTCATAAAAATTACTCATCAGGCAATTTTGTGGAGGTTTTTCTTTTTTTTCGTTTGTTTGTTTTTAAGGTTCCCCCTTCTCAACCACCCTCTCTATTGCCATGTCATGATAATGTTGTTAAATACATGTGTGTATGGTCTGGGTACAAGCACTAAACCCTACAGTGATTTCAGTGGAGAAAATTAAAGTACTTTCCATGGTAGCGTTACTTCTACCATCAGACCTGATGAGTAAAAGTAGCTAAGATAGGCTTTTCTTAAGCAGAGGTGTTTTTGGAGATAACTATCTCAACAGCAAGATCAAGGAGAGTTCTGTTGAGCTAGCTATTGAAATCTTTACCACTTCTCAACCTTTCAGATTTCCTGTTGCTGCTTACAGTGTGCTTTCAGGAACCTCAGCAGCTTACATGTCCCATTCTTTTTTTTTCTGCTGCCTTGGCAATGGCTCCTCACCCTTCCTCTAGCCTCTCGCAGTGAGACTGAGAAGCCCACCCACCACCTTCCCATGCCCCTAGATATTCCTTCATGCTCCTTACACCTGCTTCCTTGGACTATGAAATATGCTTGAATAGGAAATGGTACTATGCTCATCAGCTTGTCATCTGCATTTGACCTGCATAAAACAATGGACAGCATACAGTGAAGAGCCCTTCCTTGTTCGACTAAAGGATAGCCTGGATATTGCAAGTTGAACCTTTTCCTTTCTGACAAGAGTGTTCCCTTTAGTCTCTTTTTTAAAGGTGTCCTTTGTCGCATGTGCCATATTATTTGTAAGCACCCCGAGCCATGTAGAGTTGGGAGGTCAACCTAGTGCGGTTGGCATAAGAACCAGTCTACCTATCCTCTGATATGGGAGTCCTTCACTAAAGCAGACATCCAAGACCTGGTTTCAAATGGGCATGTTTCACTAGTGTGTGTATAGAAACAACCGACCAAAGTCTAAAATTCTTCCTACTGAGTCCGTCCAAACAAACTCATTAACCTGAGTAGTGTTTACCAACAGAGCAGAAAAACAAGGTTGCTATAGAGGGGTTCTTTCTCTGAAATACCTACTTTCCATCCTTCTATCCAACTTTATAGCACAAAAAAAAATAAAATATCAATTGTTTTAATTAGTCTCTGAGGCTAATTCTTGACCTTAATGTTTAACATCCATATATGGCCCTGCCCTTTGTGGACTTGTGTAATCCTCCTCTGAGCACATTAATGCTCTCGGCCTCTGTAGTATGCAGTGGCAGTGAGTTCTAAGTATGTGTTACACGAAAAAAAAAGTTCCTCCCTCTGTTTAAGTCCCCAGTTCTTAGAAAAAGTAGTGAATAATCACTTCCTATCGCTACATTCTTGACCATGCAGAGCTCTGCTATCTCCCCTCAGTTATCTCACAAATTTGGCATTCCCAGGGTAACACATTTGTGGGCCAGCTGTCAAAGATTTGGCTGAAATACTTTTCATGGGGAGCCCTTTCACTGTGTGCTCTCTTCTTGAGACCAAATTAATCCTAGATCTGCCATTGTTTGAGTATGTTACTAAGAATAGGATAAATCAAAGAAACATGCTTACTGTGTTCTGTCACTCTTTACATTCAGAACATCACTACAAATCATTTCTTGTGGCAGAAATAGTTGCAAAGCATAAAACTGCTGAAATATCAGTCATTTAGCTGCTCTCACCATTTGCTTCTAATGAGATGGTAGCTTGTTCAACTCTCTCATTTCTAGGTATGACAGAATTATGCTCATTGCTGTTCTGTTGCTTGAGCTGTTGGCACATCCCTATAGAGCTCTTCATTTCTGCAGTGCCAGGAAGAGCTAGGATTACTGTACAGTTGTTACAATTATTTTCAAATATCTCTTTAGCCTGTATTTCTGGAACTATTTTATTGGTTTTTTACATTTTGTTTAATCCCGTGCACCTGTGCTTTTAGACTATACGTCCTTTTGCTGATACCCTGTGTGCTGCTGTGAGCTGCAGCAATGAGCAGATAAACTTAGACAAATAAGTATCTTTAACAACTTAAAAATAAGTTGATGCAATATGTTTAAAAATGCAAATGTGTATTTTGCATTAGATATTTTCCTGAGTTTTAGACTTTCACCACTTGTGTTCAAAATGATCCTGATACATTTTTATCCTGGTTTTCCTAGTCTCAGTGACCTTAACAGCCAGTGTCTTTGTTGACACATGGCTTGGCAAATAAAGGCTGAAATAGTAAATGGGCTGTCCTCTTTGATGTGTTTCATAACTGTTTTCCATCAGCCATTTGCAATACTGATTTTAAATGTTTGATTATACTCAAAGTCATTAGAAAGCTATTACATATGTCTGCCTTACAAGCAAGAGAACTAACCCCTTCATACACTTCTCCCCTTCCCCCAATTTCACTGTAACATTGTGACTGATAATACTTTCTCATATTGATTGGTTTTATTATCACAGCATAGAGATCTTGAAATCTCCATAGTCCTTCGACTAAGAGTGGCTGTTGAGGACAGATGTTTGCAGGATGTTAGGGGACATTACCGTTCAGAGCACCAGAAACCCTGTGTTTCCCTCTATGCTGTTTCAGTACACCTCCATACCTCAGAAGGGATTTGAATCAGTATGTGTACTAAAGAGTTGCTTTACTTTAGCAGTCTTTTCCTTATAATTGTGGGGGAAGAACTGTTGCTCTGCAGTAAAGATCTGTTTAATTGTAACAGAGGTAGATCTGTAAACCATGTTAAGTCATAAAGGTCACAGCTTCTGTGAAAAGTTTCTCTATTAATAGTCTGTAAGTATTTTGTTTCTGCCAAGCTTAGAACTAAATTAGTTCCTCATTACAAGTCTAATACATTAAAGTCAAAGGTGTATGAGCATGCCCTGTGTTGCCTCCAGACACCTTCCTTGGTCCCTCACTCAGACTGCATTTTCATAAATGCACACATATGGTAAATGTGAATAGACAAATGACTAAGCAATTTGTTGAGCAATCAAACAACTTGTAGAACAAATAAGTCTTTTAATTTCCTTCCCTTTTTCCCCCTTCTTAAGGACATTTTGCAAACGTCTACCTTTTTCACCAGCTGTGTGGGACTGGTTGCCATGATTTCTCAGTATCACCTGTTGCTCTCAGTGCAGCAGCTCAAGCTACTGTCATGGATAAATAGATATTAGGTGCTTCTCTTGGTATGACTCCTTTCATCAGTAGCATTCACTCTGCATTTAATGGAGACAAGTGGGCTTTTCCAGCCCATTTTAAAACACATATGTCTAAGGGGTGAATTATCCAAAGAATGGCTAGTTTCTCCCTGGGTCTGTCTTTCCTTTGGCCATCGAAGGAGTCTAAGTGAATCACTTAACTAAGTTAGAACAGAGAAAAAGGAGTTTTGAAGAGGTTGTTACAAACGTAGTGGAGATATAAGGTAAAGATACCATCCTCAAGAAAAGAACCTGTCTTTGAAAATTTTTATGTGAATTGTAATCCTAAATGCCAAAACTTAGCAAAACCCAGAGAAAGCCAGGAAAATAGAAATTGAAGAATGAGTCATCCTGAATCACATACACATTTGCATTCAATAGGTATATGGGACTGTGACTCAGGATTTATCTGCTATATGCCACCCTTGTTATCATAGATTTCTTATGCCCTGTTTTTTAAGGATGGTCCAATCACCCATATTTTCCATTTCTTTCCATTCCATATTGCTATTATATTAAAAAAAAGGAAATAAAAAAAGATAAAAAAATTGGGCAGTTCATTATTCTGTGTGTCATTCCTTTGTCTGAAGAATGGTAGTAACATTGTCCATCAGCCTCACTTGGGTATTGAGAATAAATTCATAAATCTGAACTCTGTTCAGATTTTATGTTGATTCTCATAGTAAAACCTATAAATTATAGATAAACCTGATAGTAATTGAGAATAAAGAGAAGATGAAGGTTTACTGCTTTGTTTGCTCTCTGTTTGCTCCCTCTAGTAGCACAAAAATGAATTGTTTATTACTGTAGTCCTAAAGTGAGACCAGTGCTGATTTCTGCTGCTCTCATAAATTGTGTTGGGCCCTTGACACAGTTTTTAAAATGGCCATGGTTCACATGTCATTTCTGAATCGTAACTGTGTTAGGCCCAAAAGTAAAGATTTTGATCCCGGTGGTGGAAGTGCACTCATGCAAGCAAGCCTTGCACCTTCAGAGAACGTCTTTAATTTTTGTGGTGACCTGTGTGGACACAAGTTTGACCATTTAGATCCACTTGCAGGATTTAACATTTAGATCCACCAATTTCAGGGTTTTACCCACATGCAACGTAGAACTGTGTATGTCAGTGTTGGGTAGTTGGGGCTTTCTCCTTAAAAAGCATTGGGATAGTGTGAGCATGGTCTTCTAGAAGGCACTTTGTGTCTGGGATGCTTCATTTCTGATGTGACAATAATATATGTGGGTGGAAGTCTTCATTTGTTGACTTGGCATTCAGGTGCTTTAGCAGTGACATAACTTGGTGATATTAGTCCCTTTTCCAAAAGTAGTAGGGATAACTTGATTGCACAGATGAGTGGACAAATCTAATGGTCAGAGTGCAATCCCTGTTCCTAGTCATGGGTATTCATGACTTCTCTTGTGCAGGTTTCCATTGTTAGCTGAGTTCTGGTGAATCATGCCAGGGAGGGCACAGGCACATGTTAGTTCCCTAACCTGCTTCTCCACAGGGTTAGAGGTGTCAGTGGCTTGGGACAGAGAGGGGAGAAAGCAAAATTGCTGCCTTTATTGGATGCCTGTGGTTGCATCATTTCAGGTGTATGGTAAGACCACAATGTCAGGTAATGATCATACAGTTGTTGGTGGAGGTCAAGTAACTGCTTTGGTCTGTTTTCAGACTCCATATAGTTGTCTGATCTTGCAGTAGAACTAAGTCAGAGATGAATTCAGAAGTTAAATTTTGTATTTCTTTTCTTCTTACACACTTATATATTTATTTTGGTACTTGTGTCAGTCTGCTAGTCTAAAATCCCTGGTTCTCAGAATCCTTTTTCTCTTGTTCCTATGCTTCTTATAGAAGGATAAGGATGAAGATAGATACCTTTTTGTAGTTTTCTATGTTTTTGTAGTCTGTATCATTGAAGAAGACCATGTGTATGCCTCATAGCAAGGCAGCTAGATCCACACTTATCAGCTTCACCAGCATTTGGATATCTGTGGCCTCAAATTGGCATGAACTGTGTGGCTTTTAAGAAGAAAACTGAAGTCCCTGAGTTGTGAAGATAGCTCGAACATAACATGTGGATGTGTTAGAGCACCACATTGAAGTACCTCCCGGCTGTAACTATTCCAATTCAGCTGTTTCCTGAATGCTCTCTGATATCCCCGAGTGTCCCAGCCGGTAGAGATGTGACCATGGCAACACATGTATGTGGGAATCCTCAAAATGCTGACAATATGTGTGAACTTATAGTCTAGTTGCTTTTAAAATACATTTATCGGAAACTTCACAGAGGGGACTGATCCAGCTGAACTGGAATTGTTTGCCCAACTAAAGTGCTCAAATGCTCACAGAATCAGCCTCTAATTGCAGCAGTTTACAAATGTTAAGGAATTATGCATGCATGGACTTTTAGAAATCTCTGTTTAAGATATTTCCATATTTCACTTTTATTCATGCGAATATCAGAGATGTGATCATGACAAAGAATGTGGTGAAAAATACTAGAGAGCTGGAGGAGGTATGGTACCCTACCTAATACCCACTGGGGGCAAGACACTAGCAGCAGAATGGGGGAAGGATATATTTGCCAAGACCAGTGGCCGAGTAGCAAACCGAAAGGTAAATATTAGGAGAAGAGAAAAGGAGAGGCATTCAGACAAGGTGGTTTTGCTTGAGCAATAGCTTATGTCTTAAGTTTTATGATGCGTAAAGTAGCCTCAGCTCGTATAATACACTCCACCAGCATTTTGTCAATATACTGTGTCCAAAGAGTGAGATTTTTAAAATTGTTCAGTGCTTTAAAGCCATTTTCTTTAGATTTTTTTCTCCAGTTCAAATTCGTTATGGAATGGCACCTTTTTGTTCAATTTCTTCAGTGTCTCTTCTTTTTTCTCTGTCCTTTGCCCCTCCCTTTTGACAGGCTGTGGTTAGCCAAAAAGAAGCACTGTTTTCTAACAACGATCCAAGTGACTGATAGGGGAAGGGGGAGGGGGGGGAAATCTTTCTTTCTTTTTTTCCACTTCAGACCTCAATTGTTCGGTATGCTTTGAAGAACCTTGTAGTTTGACTGCAGGAATGGCTTGATTCCTTTTAGTGAAAACACCTTCCAGTCATCTTCCCCAAACTGTGCAGCTTGGAGCACTGAAGTCTATTTTGGGGGAAGAGAAGGTAGGGTAGAATTGTTTGGAGGGTTAAGGAACAAAGACTAGGAAAATAAGGAAGGGGAAAACCAAAATCTAAAGGAGGCTGCTGCCACCTAGAGTCAAAACACTGTTGGCGTTTTTGTATTGGCATTCAATTAATCTATGAAAACAATAGTGGAAGAAAATCCCTCAGAGCAATAGAACTGCTTTCTTTGCTTTTCATTTCAGCGGTAATAATGGGAACTTCTAAAAGTATTTTTGATTTTTAGTAAGTGTGGGGGGGGGAGTTGTACATGCAATCTCAGTATATTAATTCAGATTAAAATTTTCTCATCATAAGTGAAAATTGTGAGTTAACATGCACAGTGCTAAAAGGAGGACAACAATTTATATGGAAGTAAACACTGTTGATGGGGCCAGGTGCCTCTGCTCTCCGGCTTTGGGGCAAGCAGAAGCTCCCACTATTGTGTTTTCGTGAGGACTGGGAAACAAGCTTCGTAACAGCACAGCTACTGCATAAAACAGTACATCCCTTTCAGTTCCTGATGGCATTAGAAATCCCATTGCATGAAGGAGTAGAGGTATGGCATTTCAAGCAGAAAAGGTAACAGTCTGTCCTGACTCGAATGTGTGAGAATGTCCCATCCCTAATGTATGGCTTTCAGGGTGGTGGAACAGCCTCATTTTCCTAGGTGGGTTGTCGATGGGGCCAGGGGAAAGAGAACAAATGTCAGGTGGGGGAGAGCAGGACTAGGCTCGGCATGGCATGCACAGGTTTGAAATATTGTTCTCTAATATTTGGTTCTGTGTGTGCTTTCAGAAGAGATACCTATTGCCATTACAGGATTGTTATGTCTCTATAGTGTATCCTACTTTCAGGGCCTGGATGTAACTGTTAATTGGAAAAAACATTTTGAGTAAGTTCATGTATTTCCATTCTCTATATAAAAGGTTGTATTTCAATTAGCCTCCTTTTCACTTGTGTCATTCAATACTATTTTAATTTTCAGCTGTTCAATTTTGACCTCTTGGTTTTAGTCAATAAAATGTGTAAACACTTTGTGTTTGGGAGCCACATTTTAGCCAGATAAATAGAGACACTTGTGCCTGTATGTGCAGCATTCCCTAATTTAAAATCAGAAAGTGCTCTTTGTCCTTTTCTTTGGCTCTGGCGGCATTTCTTTGACCTACGAACAGAAAGGAATATGATTCTGTTTTCACAGAAGTTCAGCTTAGGATCAAGCGTTTCACATACTTTGATAAATCTGCTCAGCCACTTTTTAAAAAGAGGGCTGTCAAAAATTACTTTATAGTTTTACTCTTTCTTTTTTTTCCTCAGTTCTTTGAGTTATCCTATTCTGAGTCTTAAAAATAACTTCACATTCATTAGTAGTTTTGTCTTTTTCCATTTTCCCCCAGCATGCTCTTGTCTTGTTATGGCAGCCTAGACACAACTATTAAGAAGTTAAATTCACAAAGTATGTGAACTCTTTTTCCTGTCATCTCCTTTGAACTACTTGATCTCTGTATTTAATTCTGAGGTCTAAAATTAAACCCTTGTACTGTATCTTTCTCTCTACCTTGCTCAATTCTACACAGCTCTGAAAGGAGAATTAGGCATATGACAGATTACTCATACTATTTTTCTTTGTAGTTGCTGCAATTAAAAAGATTCACCAAAAACTTTTTGAGGGTTTTGGGGGGATTAAAATTCTCTGCTTGCTGGCCTAACATGGTTGCCTCCTTCAATCTCCTTTTTTGTCTTTTGGTTTAATAGAGTTTTAAACTAAGACAAGATTTCTGTTTACTTTCTTATTTGGGCATAGACATCTCATAATTTATGAGCGGGATCTGGGTTTTTAAAAAATAGGTAAATTAGTTTGCTTGTATTCTCTGATGGATAGATCATTTAGTCATTAATAAATTTGTTGCATTCTTTGAAGTAAGAGCTTTACATGGAAAAAGGTGTGGAGGGGAAGAATATTATTCGCAGAAGGTATTTACCTGGATTTTAGATTTCTGTATGCTTGCTTTGTTCTTTATGCTGACAGTTCTACCCATCCTCATTTACAATGGGTTTTCCTGTGTGGCATTCACATAGTGTAATAGCATTAGATTATACATACAGCCTGTGGGTCTCATCTTGTAAATGCTACTGTCATGCATTTGCTGAGAACATGACATTATTTCAAGGAACTGTGATGAATTTAGTGCATTTACAAATCTGAACAAGACCTGAGAGGAGCAGCAAACTGGTTAGGTTGCTGGAGGAGGGCAGAGTAAAAGAGTTAAATACCTTTGGTGTGGTTAAACAACAGTTTAGGGGAGCGCATGTCTTGGAAATGTAGAGAAGAGAAGATGGTACAAGAAAGAATCAATTAAGACTGGAAAGTATTAGGTAAAAGCAGTGACAGCGATTCAACCTTCAGTTTAAAAACTTTCTTTTACATCGCAACATATGCTGAAGAAATCCCTCTTTAGATTACTTAAATGAAACAAATAATTACGAGGATCCTTTATGAGTGGGAACCGGAAGAAATTATGACAGTGGGCTCTCCATTTGTGGTGTGTTAAATTTGAGGAAATCTTCCAGTCCTGTTGAAAGCAGTAGCTTGCATGACTGCTGTGTCTTAGTACATCCCCCTTTCTCCTGTCAACACGTCCTGCAGGACCTTTGTTATTACTGGTGATGTCCCTGTGTATTTGCCTTCAGGAGAGAGGATGAGGTGTCAGTTGAAGCATATGTAATTCAAAATTCTGCTACCTTGCAATTTGTCTTGTCTGTGCAGGGAAAAAGAGCGTGACCCATGCTGTGTGCATGTCTCCCTGTACTTGCACCATGTTAATCCATGTTTCTACGTCTGTTGTCTCACTGATAGTCTGGGCAGTTTTAGTTGTAGACCTCAACCCAGGCAAACCTGCAAAGGTAATAGGGAGGAATGTTTGAAGTGGTAGTTCCACGGAAATAAATAGGAAGTTGGTAGCCAGTGTGACCAGCATTTCCCCCCAAGATAGTGGTGTGTTAGTAGAGTTGCATTCTTTTAATTTGACTCTTCTACATGTCATAATCTGAGCCATTAGAGACTTTACTAGTTTAATTCTTTTTTTTCCTATGATACTCAGTGTACAGCTCTTCACCAAGATGCCCTGTTAGGTTTTGGTTAACTCAGGTAAAAAAAATATTTATATTACCATGTCTCCATTTAAATAGGCACTACTGTCCTTGAAATGTCAAATAAAATATGACATGTCAATTACTGTATGTCAAGCACATGATGTATTTTCAGCCCTTGCTGATTTAGATGGGTTTTGACGTGTGCTTGACGTATTCTAATGGTGCTTCTTCCGTTCAGCAAATGTCTTGAAAACAACACTGAATGGTACATAAATCACAGCATCACCTTTTTCAGGGACTTATGCCAGAACATGAAGTAGCAGCTTTGAGTTCCTCTGAATATTTGATCAATAATGGCTCTTTTGTCCCAGAGGTGGGAGCCTGCAGTTTCTGGCAGGTTTGCCAGCAGAGCAGATGCAGTCTAATCACACAACTGTTTTACTCAATTATTTTTCAATCATTACTTTAGAAAATGAAAATTTAACATTTTCTTAAGGGATATTTTGAAAATCCCATGCCAGTATTTGGCTTGCATTTTGTGTGTCAATGTGTAGAAAAGCATGAAGTAGGACCATAGGCCTCATCGCCATACGGTGTTAGAAAGGATTTCTTCCTAACCACGTTCCCCTGAAACACAACCTATATTAATGATGAAACACTCAGTTACTATCATTGCAAAAAGTTAGTTGCATTTGCTGACTTACAGAAGAGTCAGAAATGGGGACAGGTTACTTTCTGATCTTTTGTACTACGTACTTTGGGCTAGTTATGTCTAACACTTATTCTTCTGCCTGGAAAACTTGTACATTCATACAGCCGTGTGGTTCAGCCACTTCCCAGAAAGATGACACACCTTGATACTAAGATGGCAGGAGGAAGAGGAAAGGAAGGAGGAAGGAGTAGGATGCCCACACTTTCCAAATCAGGAGCTAATCCGCAAAAGTAGTAAGGAGCGGAACTAAGAATGCCCAGAAGATCATTTGCAGAACTCTGGGGCTTCAAGCTATGTTACCCTCCTTTCCCTATCTTCGTTCTGTTATGATGTAACACATTGCTTTAATGAGAAGCTGTGCAATTAATTTGACTGTTCTTTCAAATGGTATTGTTGAGGACTGCGGGCTTTGAAGTAATGTGGGAATACATAAGAGCTGTCCTTCAAAATGGTTTTTAGATCCAGTGTTTTCAGATGGGTAGAGTCAGGCTTCGCCCTTCAGAAATACAAGCTCACCCACGGCACATCTGTGTAAACCATGTCTCTGCTCTTTGAACTCGAGAGGCTGAAATAAAAGCAGCCTGTCACAAAACCAGATGAATACTGGGTTATTTTTTGGTATTGCTCAATTCTTTGTCACAGAAATTATTTACTATCCTGATGTGAAACAGAGAGCAGTACAGTATGTGCTGCTCTTTTGGCAGATATTCTGTGATTTTACATACCATCTTCCCGCCTGTGTTTTCCAGAAGAGATTTGGCAGACTTCAAATATGAAAAGATACAAGAGTTCCACCTGCCAGGCCACTGGCAACTGCAAAAGTGAAAGATGTTTTGAAAACCACTGTAATTTATTGACCATAAAACACGTTGAAATTCAGACATCTTGTTTTTGTAGGAAAGACCCTAACAAAAGCAAGAAATAACTGGTCAGGGAACATGGCTGTTTAATGCTACCTTGGGCAAATATGTTGGCAGAGGTGCTACAGCTTTATTTTGTGCCTGCTGCATGCGAGTGGGAGGGTGGGTATCCCTGTCGGCATCCCCCAGCTGCTTCCTGTATGGCAGGAGAGGGACTTCATCAGGCCACAAGATGCTTCTACATCACACTTAGTTAACATTATTACTATTAAAAAATCAATTCTATCAATATTGAAGACTTTTCTACCTACATATGTATAACAAGCTACATTGCGTTTGAGTGGCCAAATATGAGACGTAAATGAGAAATGGATTTTGTGGCTGCTGTTTCAGCTAATACGAAACTCAGAACAGACCTCCACTTACCCAGGCAGAGGTGGAAGAGGTGGCCTTGGAAATGGGAGTTTCCAAAGAGAATTCAAGAGTATAATTGAAGTGAGTGGCTTCCCAACAGCAGTATTTCTGAAAAAATGCATAAGGACTGTCTTCGTTTAAAAAGACAGATGTCGTCCAATGAAGGCGGGAACCTTCCCAGAACAGAAAGAAGACCCCTCCTTCCAAATTACTATAACTTCAAAATTAGGAGTCTTTCAGGCAAAAATGTAGAGAAAGGAATGACAGTTCTCTACCAAAAAAAAATATGTAGAACAAAACAGAACAAACAACAACAGCAGCTTTCCCACAGCCAAGTGCCACCTCCCGTTTTGGTGCGGTTACAGCCACGGCTGGCAGGGATGCCCACGCACTGTGGGGTGATGGGGAGCCAGGAGCGCTGCCGAGTGCCGGGGCTTGTGTGGCCGTGGTGGGGGCTGCGACAGCGGTGGAGATGGTCTGGAACCTTCCCACGGGCAGCACGAGGACCCTCGCACCCTTTCCCAGGGTGGGAGGAGGTTGGAAACGCCCCCACGGACAGCGCTGGCTCCCAGTGAGTCCGGAGCGAGCTCCAGTGGTGATGGCAGTCTGCAGGGAAGATGAAATGGGAAGTGCACTGTCGCGAGGGGTGGTGAGCCGAGACCCTCCTGGAGCTGCTGTGAGCCCCAGCAAGGCAGCAGCTGCGTGCCAAAGCTGATAGGACAGGAGGCATGTGGACTGGCAAAGAGAAATGTGGAGAACCTCTCCAACACTGATCTCCCAGCCAGGAAAGTGACCGAATCCTGCCCAAGTCCAAAACTCACAGCACGTGCTCCCCCTACTACCTCCGGGCCAACGCCTAGGCCATGGCTAAACTGGGAGTGGCGCTTTCCCCCCAAGCAAGGTGGTATGCAAGGACTACCAGCTACCCTTTTGTGTAGCTTAATTGCTGGCTATTTATTTAAGGCAGTGCAGCTCCAGCTCCCAGTGAGCCACCCCCTCTGCCTCCTAGCCTGCCAGCATCTTCACGATGGTTATGGGAAAAATTCACCAAGAAGCCTAAACCCATAGCGGGGCACATCAAGTTCTCTGTCCAAGTTGTGCTCTTGTGTCAAACTCTACTTCAGTCTGCAACGACAGTCCTCCTCACTCCATCCCTCTTGTGTAGGATTAAATATGTAACAGGGGCAAAGAAATGAGAACTGATGGAAGGGAAGACCCCTGCTATCTCTTCCCCCCAAAATGTATTTCTTCATCTCTGAGTGGGTGTCACAAGGTGAGCAGCCACCCTCACATCCAAGGCAGTGTCATAAGGGGCACCTGCCCAAAGTGGATGGTATGGGACCTATTTCCAGGGTGAGATGTCTTGCTTGTTTTATTCAGGCAGTTGCTTTCAATGGTCATGGTTGTCTCATCTGATCCTGTGCTGAATGCCACTCTAATGTCTCTCTCCATCTGCCTAGCACTTTCTCTCATTTACTGTAGTTAAAGCAATATCATTCTGTTTTACTGGGAATTTTGGATTGGGTTTGGGGGGTTTTTTGTGACTCTTCCAAATGAACAATTGTGACAGCAAAATGCTTTGATAATTATCCCTTTTTACTGCATGCAAAGGCTCCAAATGTTTTAGGAAATTATGGGTGTTTTTTGATCTTTAAAGTTCTGGTATGTTCCATCCCATTTAACAAAACAAAGCAAAACAACATATGTGCAGGGTTGAGTTTTGCAAGATTTTAACAGACTGATTTCTTCAGTAAAAGCTTGAGTGTAAGCACACTGGTTGTTCTTAACTGCTATATTGGCAACACTAGCTGATGCTTTATTTGGGAACTGATACTGTTTGTAAAATACCATATAGTAAACAGACAGAGATTTTAACAGATTAGGAAAGGGAAAATATTCAGAACTGGGTGTAGAGGATTTTTCCGATTTTCCTTCTTCCAAAGAGAAAATATAAAAAGTAGAATTAAAGAAGTCTTAATGTGGATTTATGTTATTAAGCCAAACATCCTGTTGGTGAAGATTTGAGAGACTAAAGGTTTCAGGGAAGAAATATAAATTCCAGAGATGAATGAACTGGATCCTGGGTCAGCACAACTCATGGTGGGCTAATATATGCATGGAAACTGTGGCAAGCCAAGAGACCACTGGGTCCTGGATGGTGCTCCTGACTGCACATTTAACGTACTTGTAATTCAGAGCACTGTGTTCTAGCCACTCAGTTGTGTTGACCTTTGCTAATGAGCAACATGCATAAATTAACAAGGTGAATGGAGTGGCCCGTTATCATTATCCCTTGATTCTCAGCATTGCAGGAGAGGCAGTTGGGAAGGATATGCCAGCTTCAGAGAGAGCAGATTCTCTGTGCTTCTTTGTAAGGTTTCCTTTGTAATGTCAGTGTGCTTCCAAGCATGAAAACGAATTAAATACATCAAGTATTGATAACAAGGCCATAAAAATATTCTTTAGCACTAAATAGGACAAGGAGTATCATGTGGATGAAAGATGTCTGATCTCCATTTCTAAGATGTCTGTATGAAATTCTGCTGGTGCCAGGATGATTTTTCTGCATAGGTGGAAACTCAGTTCCTTCCCTCCTCCCTGAAACAATTTTGAGTCAAAGGAAAAAATGTGCTAATCTAAAAAAGGGTGGCTACTCTACCCCCTGTGAAAAAGTGTTCATTTAACTGCTGTAATACATGACTGTGAATTCTCTTCCTTTTGTTGGGCAGCATTGTTTTAAATACTTAAAGAATTCTTGCGGGATGAACCAAAATAAAGCTGATTTCATAAAGCCTGCAAGCCATTTTTTGCTTGTTGCTGATATTTAGGGAAGGGCCAGGTCAAAAATCTGACAAATCTTGCAAAGTTTGTTCCAGTCAGTATGTTTTTATGCTTTTTTGAATACAACATAAAATTTCTATTGGAAAGAGCATAATAATTTTGCTAAAATATTTGACATCCCAAAGGGAGACATACAGCATTTATCCAGTGGGAAGACATTTCTTGTGAGGAGAATGCATTGTGTTAACATTTCAAAAAATGTGAAGATGCAAATTTATTTAAATCTCACCCAGTTTAAATCCTCCCATAAATTTACATGCATTTATAGTTAATATATAACACCCAAGTTCTCTGTCGTGTTTTGCCTGAGTGGGGCTAGAGCATGCAGAGAGTGAAATCTTGACCCTTTATTTTGATGGCAAAAAACTGTCAGAATTTTGTTCTTGCCTTTCTAAAGAGGAATATTTTCATCCTAAAAATGACTGTACTTCTTCCTGACTGAGAAAGCCACAGTGAGTTGTTCAAGTGGAGAAACATGAGAGCAAGCCACCTTGACCCAGTGAAGTCCAGAGCAGTAGAGTTGCTTGTCTACCAGCCTAATAGTGTTCTTGAAAAGGTGTTATGGGGTATTCATCAGAAAGAATAGACTTTGTACTTTTGAGTGCAACTGTAACAATTCCTATGGCAAACAGATCTGTTAAAGATGTGTTTCCTTAGATTTCCTAGTGCAAAACATATCTTAGGTCGTATGCAGTCTGCTTAGAGAAAAAATTTTGCTCTTAATCAAACCTTGCCCTGCCCATGAGCACTAGAAGTTTTAAATACAGTTCTGCCTTGGTGAGAGTGTTAAGAGGACCAGTTGATGAAAATGACAATACTCTTGCATAATTGACTACACGTGGAAAGACGCTCGTACCCACAGTTACAGAGCGCAGATTGAGTATTTGCTGGGTGAAATTTTAATAATGAAGAGAAGGAATGGTTGGCCACATGATCCAACCAATCTGTGCAAGGCCAGTAAAAAGTACAGTAACTCTTCCAGCATGTGTTCCTCCCTTTCAGAAGTTACATGTCAGAGTGGTTTCTACAGCATTCAGGGACACTTCACATCCCAGTGTGCAGATGAAGCCACTACAAATCTTTCAAGTACTAGCAAATACAGTGAAACTGCAACTCTAAATTTCTACCTGTGTAAATATTGTACTGAGTGACAACACCTGCCCCTGTGATTCTCTAGAGAGACAGTTCCCAGCTGTGTAATTGGCAGCAAGTCTGGGGGAAGAGGGGAGAACGATAAAGGACAGGAAGAGAAAAGAAGTGGCAGTCCTTAGGAATGGAGTATGAGAAGTTGGACCTCTTGAAGCCCAGAACATTGCTTCAGGTGAGACTATCTTATAAATAGGTGTGGAAAGTCACAGATGCAAGGAGAAGTAGTGTGGTTTCTTCATACTACAGTAGAGTATTAGTACTCTATTCATGTATTGAGGCCTTACTGTGCTTATTTTGCTTTGCAAACACAAAACAGCCAGAAAGATGTAGCAAGGCTCTTGTAACCTAAATGAATAAATACTTAACTGACATGCATGACTGTAAAGCCAGGTACAAGTTAGCATATTGAATATAAAAGCTGGCATCTTATATAGCATAAATACATCAGGATTCCTCATTGTTAACAAAAATGCTTAGTAACACAATCTGTATGGCTTCTGAGGTATAGTAACAGTTTTGATTTATAGGATATTTTTCTCATGTTCTTTTATTTTAAAAAAAATTCCTTTCAATGGGAGGGGACACTCTGGAAGGAAAAAAAGAAGGCAAAACTATAAGTCTCAAAATTTATTGATCATACAGTAGTGCTACAAAAAGAACCCCAAATTTCTGAAGTATGATCTTGTGCTCTAACTTTTTTGTCCCCAAATGAATTAAACTATTTAGTTCCTTTTTCCTAGCCAGACCAAGTAGGTATGATACTTACATTATCTCTGCAGGAGATGAATTCTTTGCAATATATGCTCTTTCACAGGAGCTTGTAGAGGGCTGTGGGGTATAAAAAATTGGTTTTCTGAGATGGCATTCTGTTGAGGGTGGGGGGTTGTCTTTACATATATATAAGCACCAAAATATACACTTCAGTGGGGTCAACCATTTAGTAGTTAACAAAATCTGCTTGATGACACGGAATATGACAGATGACCACCTATAATTGCATTACACAGAGGTATCCAGGGTAATCAAATATTTAACTTACCAGTAATAAGCCCTCTGAACAGGAAGAAAGTAAAGGTCATTCACATGAGCTTTAGTCCCAGTGGAAGCAATGTCCTCATTTAATATCACTGACTTGGCAAGATGTTAGTGACAATTCTGTCAGCTAAGGATACAGAAGAGGGAATTTTTAATCATCACTGCAGTGATCAGTTCCACATTTGTTAGTCTGACCAACAAGAGGAGGTGGATGCTCAGGTGAGAGTCATCATTGTACGGAGTCATCAGTGTACAGATGCTGGGACTGACTACTGTATTGTACAGTGTGAAAAATCAAAATTAGAGTTAGGAGAAGAAAGTGAAATCTGGAGAGCAAGGTACAACATACAGGGAATCCTGTACTAGAAAGTGGACCATCTGTGCTCTTTCTACAAGTAATCAGAACAAACGTGAAAGGCATGAATATATATACATACTCATTTCCACCAAATTTCAGCTCAGTACGTGTCTGCAGCAGAGTAGTCTTTATTTTCTTTTTCTAAATTTTTTTCTTCTGAGAATACTGGTATTGCCAAGGTTTGTATGCATATGTGTTCCCAGAAAAACACAAAGAAAAAGTATGAATCAGAAAGAAACAGGTGAGGTAAGAAGCAGGACCCTGTGCTCTCAGAGCTGAGTTGTAGGTGCTCGGTTACCCAATTTTATGCTCTGTTTAGAAGGAGACAAAGAAGAAAGAACGGACTCGGCATTGATGCACCGTCTGTCTGGAAGGAGAGTTAGGATGGCTGGTGCTAGAGATCCTGTGTGAATGATCACTGCTGTTCTGCCAGCTCTGAAAGGGAATGAAATAAGATGCTCTTACTCTGCTAGAACAGGTTTCAGGTATGAACTAGCATGCATCAAACATGTTTGGCACACAGGATTTCAGGAATTATTCCTGCTTTCAGGAAGACGTACAATGCTTTGTCTTCAGATCGAAAGAACGGACATTTGCTCATGCACTTTATTCCACCTGCAAGTTCATTGTGAAGATACATTTTTTCCACTGCTTGGGATTTCTTTGTTTTCATGGATTTTCACTTCAGCTCAGAAAAACATTGGGCTAAAGCAAAGTAAGTTAATTTTGGGTTTTTTTAAAAAGAAAGAAATTCAGGTTTATGTTAGCTCATGGCCACTCAGTTATCTTTCATTATAATGTGTGGACGCATGTATTTATGAATATAAGTGTTTTGTAAGAACTATTTAGAAAAAGTGAGCATTCATTAGAAACTCCCTTTTGGATGTGAGTGTGGCTGAGCACTGGAACACATCACCCAGAGAAATGCCTTTTTTTTTCCCATCTTTGAACATTTTCAGACTTGAACAGGACAAGACTCTGAACTACCTGGTCTAGCTCTGAAGCTAACCCTGCTGAGCAGAAAATTCATAGGTCCCTCTCCAGATGAGTTTTTCTATTAATCTTTTTTCCACAGCAATATGACATATTACAAAAAGATGTGTTAATGTGGGTTTCAACATCCAGAACAGTCTTTGCACTGTGTTCAGCCATCCTGATACACTGGAAGGGTTGATGTTGCAGTTGTGCATCTTTTGTATGGTACACGTGTTAGAAAACAATACTTCTGAAACATAGTTAAACAACTGCTGTTTGTCACCTCAAAATCTATGACAAAATATAAGGACAAATGTCTTACTTAATGTGAATTCGTCTATCCCAACCAAGGGAAATGCAGAGAGCAGTGAAACATAATTATGTTTAAAATTACTAAAAGGGTTTTGTCTGTGTGTAAAACATCATAGCCTTCCCTTCAAATGTTTATAAAATTTTTACAGGTAGAAACAAGCTCTTTATCTCCTGCCTTGCTAGAAGAAATGTGAAATTCATCTTTGTTAAGGAGCATCTCGGTAATTCCATAGGCATGGTCTGGGAGTTGGTGTTGCCCATGTTTGGTTGCTGCTGGATGTAGTGGTGCAAGTTGTCATACAGCCATGAACTTTCTCAAAACCAGGAATAAACATTTTAATAATATAGGCGATGCTTATGTGCAGGGTAGTTAACAGGTAATTACTTTGGTTTTTTACACAATAGCTCTCGAGGGCAACATTTTCTTGGTTAATAAAGGTAGAATAGATGGAAAGTTTTGGGTGCATTTTTCTTTTCAGTGGCATTTCCAAGTTCATCAAAGATTTGATTTATGGGTTTTCCCTGTCAGAAGTGTGCTTTGCAGTCCTCCAGTCATCAGATCTGGGGGACATGCTGGAGCATATCATAGGTACTTTCTGGCCTAGCTTCCTTTCCTTCGGCGGCCAGCATAGGGGAGCACATGAAAGAGGAAAATGTGGTGTGTCTGTGGGTCTCAGCCCAGTGTGGAGCTGGGATACACCTCAGGACAGCACAGTTCTAGGGAACTCGAAATTGCTTCTGGATCCCACAGTACAAATACAGATTAGGAGGATCAAGCAAATGTCTCCTTCCACGTCTCATCTTAACACAGCTGATAACAGAGGTGATGAGTAATTCTGGTAAGCTGTGCTGTGGTTGACATTTATGCTTTTCCTAGTAGACCCCAAAGTTCTTTCCCTCTGCCAGAAGTTTGTTACATGTATAGTTGTGCTTCCAGTTCCACCCCAGCCAGAGTGATGTTGTGATGCATGCGGGTTTTGCAAAGCAGCTTGAAAGTCTATCTGGTCTCAGTAGTAGATGTTGCAGATAAAGTCATGGTCAAAGATGTGGAGGGTGTTTTGTTTGCCGACCACCCAGAGCAGAGGTACAAGAGCATGGGAATGGCCGCAGGGAGTTGGAGCAGAGGATCCTCTTCACTGGGGTGTTGCCTCTGGCAGCAGCCAGCAGTGGACACCTGGAACAGAGCATAATAGGACTGACTTACTGTGCTCCTACTCCCATCTGCCCATCTGCTCCCAGTGCAATTTTGCTCTGTCTCCAGCTCAAGCACTTTCTGAATCAAATTGATTCAAATAATCTTTTACTTCTGTCTTGTTTATCCATGTAATTTTCCCATTTAATATGTGTGCTGTTTGTGTATGCTGTCAGATTTGTCCTTTCTTCTTGACAACAAATATAATTTCCTGTATAACATCTCCTTAAAGTATAGTGATTGAATTAACTACTGCTAATAAAGGAGTTGCACATAATTTCCTTTTATGAGCACCTTAAGTACTGCTTGATATGTTTAAATGTCTGGCATTCCTAAGGCAGCTGTTTGCTTTTCCTGAAACATTAATTAGAATCTAAGAATCAGAGAAGACAAAAAATATATATCTATATATGCATGTGCATCTGTTTATGAGCAGGAGACAGCAGAAACTTTGCATTAAAAAAAAAGCAGTAGGTAAATGTTTGAGTGAAGACCTTTATCAGGAGAGGACACTGATATTTCAGTATTTTATAGCAAAAAACTACTATGTTTTTATATAGTAGGATATTCACATCTCACTACTAAGAGGAGTTTTATAAACTGTAATGAAAAATAATCCATGTCATACTTCTTCAGGATCTAATGTGTAGTGTTTACAATGATATTTTCACCAATAGCCTGAGCAGGAAGGTAACATTACATGACCTATCAGAAAATGAAATTGTATTATGTGAAATGCTTCTACAAAAGAAAGTAACCGAGAGCTGGAATATGGGAAATGTGATTCAAAGCCCCTTTCCAAAAAGGCACAGAGTACCCATATCATGCCTATTAGTGTCTGAGACTTGAGGTTTTAACTGTAGAGGATACTTTGTCTTAAGTGAGAGTAGCTCTCTGAATTCATGGTGTGCTGCTGTGGATGTGCTCACTCAGTTTAGAAACTTACCACAGGGGCCAGTCAAAGGTGTTGGGATCGTGGTTGTCTCTGCTTCCCACTGTCCTTGGTGGAGAGCTGCTCTGTGAGCTGCACAGCTTCACCCAGAGGAGGACTGACAGCTGCCGTGGGTATGTGTGTGCATGCTGCTCAGTGTGCTCAAGGGGTGCCATCCCACCACTGGATACAAGGGCCAGGATTTTCAAAAATAATGCAGAAAGCTTCACTTGTGCCTACAGTTAGTCACTTAACGGCTCTAGTTTCTGTAAATGTTAAGCAACCAAAATTCATGATGCCTCTTTCCGCAGCCCAGGTTCCCTTTGAATGCCAAGCAAATGCTAGAAATCCAAATATTTTCTTCAGCCGCTCATTGCCATCTGAATGCAGGCATGTTATATTCTAGTTTTCTGCTTTTGTTTAATTTTTCTGCACTTTTAGTTACTACCACTTACAGGTTGACCCAGAAGCTTTGCATGTCTCATAAAGTATTCACATTGCTAAATTTATACACATTTGTTTATTTGAATATTGTATGTTTACATATTTTCCCTTTAAAAACAAATAAAACCGCTAAATATCTGCATGTCCGAAATTGACCTGAGGGTGGGAAATGAGTGTTTGCCTCTTTTTTCTACGCTACATTGCCAAAACACACTGTCAGCTCCTAAGCATTTACCATGGTCATATCTCCCAGTTTTTGTTTTCAGCCTGTCTAGTTGTTTTTCTTTCTGTGTGTTATATACTCAAGTATCACAAGAAGCAGCTTCTCTGTGGAGCAAAAGCTGGATTTTCCAGTTGTTCCTGGTGCTGATTGCTTACATCCATGTTTGCAATTTCTTCATGCATATTCTAAATTTCCGTGGAAGCTTTGGTAATCACAGTTAGTTGCCACTGAAAGGGGTGACGATGCTCCCCTGACCCGTGGCCACAGATTCCCGTCCTCTCCCAAGTGTCAATGTGGGTACTTGGCAGACTCCAACACTTAGGGAGGTAAACCACCAAAAGCTTCTCAGGTTTCTTTTTTTGCAAAATTGATTTTTTGTCATTGTGGGTCCCTGCACTGGCTTGCTACAGGATCAGACAAGTGCCTGTGCCTGCACAATGGAAAGCAATTGGGATGGCACTGTTTTGATATGCCATTTTAGCCAAATGGCCTGCTTTGCAACCTAGAGACTGAGAAACACGGGAGGACCACAACTGGTGTTGTGCCCATCTTGTGGGACATGGTCTGACCTGCTGAGCCTCTCATCCAAGCTGAGCAGATGCTGCATGGGGCTGAGTCAGCCTGGTTTTCTTCTCATGGTAGCCAGAGTGAAGGGAACCTAGCTGATTCATGCCTGGGTCTTAGCCCAAAGGGAAGATAGCGTCTCTTTTTAGCTGCCGTGGACTGTTAAGGTGCAGCCACAAGTCTTTCAATTAACTACAGGGCCAGCTAGGGAGGAAGGTAATGCAGTTCAAGTGCTGTAAAGGAGAGATGTATGATAAGGTGGCAGGGAACACAAACTGGTCTATACCTGTTGGCCATGGGTCACTATGTTTTCTGTGAGGTCTTTAGAGGCAGGCAGGATGCATAGCCAGGGAGTCTGAGCTTATAGTTGGGTGGCCAAGGAAAAGTAAAGAGGGCAAATCACAAGCATGAAGATGCAACATTGGGACGCTGTTTGGGTTTGTACAGCAAAGAGAAAAGCGTGGCTTGCTGCATGCCACCGGCTCCTTGCTGGCTGTGTCAGCCAGCCCTTCACTGGCTCACTGGGATCACAGCAGCACCCAGAACCTTGTACTTTGGTGGCCGAAGGTAACCCTGTGTATTGGCTGCAGAGTGATGAGCGCACTTGAGCAGACTGTTTGTTGGGAGCAGCCAGCATGCAGGGACTTGTGCATGGTGTGTTGGTGGTGTGTCACGAGACTGAACACAGTTCAAGGCTTTAATAAACATACCATGCTCCCCAGACAGTTTCCTGGGCACCTCTGCTCTTCATTTTGCTCAGGCAACACAGGAACGGTATAAAAAGATCCATTACATGTGGTTTTGAACAGTGTTAATACATATGCCAAGGACCATTCACAGTCTGTGTAGAACAGAGGCGAAACACCTAGGAGGTCATGGGCAGCATTCGTAGAAAGGAAAAATAATCCTGCATTACCTGCATGTTCCAATCCCTGTCTCATGCAGAGCAGACTACATTCAGCAGAACTCGATGGCCATCTACTGGCAAAGCCTCAGTTGGTGTTATACTTTGCAGACTTTTTTACATCAGAGAGACAAGCACTTGGCTAATGTGTGAATTGCAAAGATGTATGTTTTCACTTCTAGCTGGAAATAACACAGCTGAATTTTTACAAATCACGCTAAATGCTCATATTGGTTTTACTCCTTTTACCCTAGCAGCTGTACTGACTACAGGTGTTGCAGCTGCTCATGGAGGCAACCAGAGGTCTCCTAGGATTCCTGTTAAGTGTAATAATTTCTAGACTAACACAGAAATTACACTGGTTTTAGAAATTGTGTGGCTTATTCAGTTATTTTCCCCCCTGTGGAATAGGTAAGGTCCTTCACTTTTTAGAAATGCAGCAGCATTGATCATGTGCTACCTTCATGGTGCTGCTTTATGCCACCCTCTCCTTTATAAATACCTGGGAAAGCACAGAGCAGTTCCTAGCAATGTGATCACTTTCTTGTATGTGACAAATAGCTTTTATGAGGTGCTGACTCTTCTTAAGGCTCATTTTGTCTCCAGGCTGGAAATTGCAATAGCATTATAAGCTTGATCCTCCTCCTATTTAAATGAGCTGTACTATCCAGGATCTAAAAGCTCTGTTGCAAAATAGGCTTTTAAGACAGCTCATAAATCACATACAGTGAGAATGATGCACAAATATTTATTTTTAAAGATAAAGATTTTCTGGTCTTGAGCACTGGATTTTATATGTTCAGTATTGAGTTTTTAACAATTGATTTACACATTTGCTTTTATTTTGGCCGATGGGATGCTTAAAAAAAACCCAGCTGGAGTAGTGAGACTATTCTCAGTGAATCATCTAACCCAAGACTTTTATTTGCTTTGAGATGGAGAAGCTTAAATGCAATTCCTAAGACATTTCTGTAAGAGCTAAATGTATCTGTATTCCAGGCATATAGTTGCTAATGAGGTCTTACTCTCTTGCGAGTAACCTTTCTCTAGTTAATGCTGATATCACGGCCCTTTGTCCACTTCTTTCTTAATTTCAGAAATTCTCTACAAACCCGTTTACACTTATCATATTTTAGGCAAAAATAATTAAACTGAAAAATCTTTTGGCTGAAGGTGAAATATAAACATATACAAAGTGTTAAGAGAAACAGGGGTCAGAAAGAAAGTACCTTTTTTTCTTGTAATAGTGCTTTAAATTAGGGTTATATTGGAAAAACACTTAAACAAAAGAAAAATGTGTAATTTGGACTGCCATTAATTCAAGGCCTAAAGATTTGCATGCAGAGATTTAGAACATCTGTGAAATCACATGCTAACTGTGTGAGATGTTTTATGCAAAGCATTAACTCAATATGAATAATCCTCATCAAACTCTGGAGATCTCTAGAAGTCAAGTTTAAGCTGGAACGGCTATAGCTGCAACAGGAGTGGCTGTTGTAACAGGAGGTTGCAAATTGGTGTTAACACAGGAGCTTTGCAGCAGATGTATCGATATCAGTGCTTCTTTCAAATGCCTTTCTTAGTATCACAGCTTCCCCAAAGGTTTATGCTTGCTCCTTTTCATTCAAATTGATCTTAAGAGTCTAAAAGAGCTGACTAATGAATCTGTAGCTCATTTACCTTGAATGTCAATAAATCTGGGAAGCCCCAGAAACCTGATGAAGGCCAATGTTGTTCCAGTATTTAAAGTAGCTAAACAGGTTAGTATAACTGTGGGTGAATGTGATTACTGCGCGATACAATCATAGTGGGGGTGATAAGATGATCAGTTAATAATGATTTATGTCTGGGTAGTATAATTACTGTAAGTCAATGAGGGTTTGGATCTTGGCCTACAAATTTGATAATAGTTTATCTAACCAAGCCAAATGCATTGCTGTAGCAGGCTTTTTTCAAGTTTTAGACTCTGTGTTCTATATTTAGAAACTCAAGCAATGCAACTTCAGTATTTTATTTTTAATTGCTTAAAATTGGCATAAACTGATAAGCCTTAGGACATTGCTGTAAACAGAGTATCTTCGATGGGCATTCATATTTCTGTGGGGATTGTTCTGTGGCCCTATGCTAGTAAACTTTATCAGTGGTCTGAAAGGAAAATAAAATTAATTGGCTTGCAAGTGATAGATTGAGAACTTTTAAATAAGAAAGTGGAAAAATCACTGCTGCAAGGTGATATGGATCTGTTAGCAGTCTGTATTCAAGCAAACAACAGATGTTTGGCCAAATGCAAGGATCCATAGTCCAGATCTAGGTACTGAAAATACTTTTTCATAAAAGGTTTCAGGCTTTTTATCTATTTAAACTTGTCAAGGAGAAGTTATGGAGGCTATATATAAAGCTGTTTAGAATACAGGGTTCAGTGAGCTTGTACCTGGACACATGTCAAATAGAAATAGTGCTCGATAAAGCCAGGCTAGTTCATTATTGGAGCAGTATTTTGAGGGTCATGGTGCTTTTTTAGGGCAATAAACACCTCTAAATCAAGACTTCAGTTATTGCATACTGCAAAATATGCTCTACTTTAAGCACTGCTTGTGTCAAATATGTGCTGTGAATTCCATTGTAGAAAGGGAAATAATTAATTGTCTATGTCACTTTTGTCTCACTCATATGTTACAGTTGATTATTTGGGTCCCTCTTGCTTCATTGTTTTGCTTCTGTTCTGTTTTTCAGTTCAATTTCACCATTCAGTATTGAGAGCACAAGGCGTCAGAGAAGGTCTGAGTCTCCAGACTCCAGGAAGCGGCGCATCCATCGGTGTGACTTTGAGGGATGCAACAAAGTATACACAAAAAGTTCTCACCTGAAGGCTCACCGGAGAACGCACACAGGTAAGACTTTGCTGGCTCTATGTACCGTGGTTAAGACAAGCAAGTTCCTTTCTGCCTAATTTAGGGCATATAGAACTTGTTGTCCTACACTAAGGGTTAAAGGTCTGTGTCTAACAGGGGTGTCTGGAAGTGCATCAGCACTGGTGTTCTGATGCAGATCAAGAGCATCCCCATCATCCCTCTGTGGCAGCAGGAGAGTGGTGTCAGCACAAACCAGACTCCTCTCAGATGAAACTAAACAGAAAAGTGGCCTCCAGGGACACACACCTACTGTACTTCAACAAACAATGGGTGGTCATTGCTTGGGACCAATCAAGCTAGTCCAAAGAAAACCCTCAAGAAGAGCATCTAGTGTGGTCATGAATCTTCAGCAGTGGTTTTTTTCACTCTACAGATCTCCTAATGAGCTACTGCTTGCTTTTACAGATGTAGCCTTTGAATGACAGGTTCTCATGAAAGTCTTCAGTTCAACTCAAGTGTAAACTCAGGTCCTCAGTAGGTCTTTCTGAAGGCTTTCAGAGGCACCTCTGCCATACTGGAGAGGGAAGTCAGTCACTGTATGAGAATAGGTTGTTCTGGATCCCTACAACAGAGGTGCAAGAGAGGTGCCTGGAGGAGCTAGGTCCCATTCAGTGTTGATAATGCTTTACACTTAATCAATACCTGGTGTCCTTATTACCTTTATAAACTGCTATTAGTCTATGTGACAGGCACGTATGGGTAGTTGAAGCAGTGATGTTGTAATAGTTGTAATTTTATTGTGGATAAACTCAGGAGCAGCAATTTGAAGTCATGAAGAACAGTTTAAAAAGGAATTGAGTGGATGGCTAGAAAGGCAGTGGACAGAACACTCTGAGTCTCAGTGCTAATCCTTACTCTGCTACTCATTTGCTTAAATTAAATTTATTGATCTCTCTGCTCTTAATGGACTTCAGCATTCTTGTAACTCCTTGGAGAAAAGACGGTGTTTATCTAGCATGTAGCAGAACGTTGTTCTTTGCCGAGAATCTGCTGGCACTTTCTGTGGTGTGATGTACTCTAAAGAGTATGAGATATTATTTTAAAAAATTAAGTGATGGCTTCTCCATTTCAATTGAGACCGTGTCTCCATCACTCTTTCCAATATGTCTTTTGGTTGGTAGGACTTTTGTTGAGAGGAATTCTGAACAAGGCTCCATCCTAGTACCCCCTACTAAACCATTTTCTGTAAGGTAAGAGTCCCTTCCTTAAACAGCAAAAATGTTCTGGTGATCTGGAAATTTCATTACATTTTCCTCCAAGTCAATTTTCCTAGTTTCTCCATATCTTGCTCTCTCATGATTTGTAATGTTTTGTCTTAATTCTTTTTTCTTCTTCCCTATTCTTTCCCATCCTCAGTGTGGTCTGGTCTTTCATCCTTACCCTTCTAATACATTTTATATACCCTTACCCTTTTCACCTTGTTCTCTTTCATTCTTGTTCTCCTTCTTTTATCCCAGTTTAACCCTACTCTGTCCCTTTCCTTCTTCCTACCCTGATTTCTGTGTCGTTTCCTTTTCTTGTCTGTATTGCCCTCAGAGCATTATATGGCTGTAGCAGATTCAAAGATAGAGAGCCCAACAGAGACATAAAAACTGTAGAGTGTTTGGTTTGAACCAAAAATACCATTTATCTGCTTATGCCATAGGGGAGTCACTCTTTCTAGCCTGCAAAACTGGCGACCAGCCCAGAAGTATAAGCAATCATTGTCTAAGGAGCTGAGTTACAAAACTAGATGTGAACAACCTTAGAAATGTCACACCCAAGTTAGCTCAGAGACAGAGAAGGCTCTTCTCTGCCATGACATTTTAAAACATTGAGAAGTACATTTGTCATAAGTCTGTACTTATTTAGTCATCTCATGGGGCAGACCAGCACTTGCAGGTAATGCACCCAAATCAACATTAGATAGTCAACACTGCTGAATCTCAGGCTGTGCACTTAGAGTGCTCAAAACTAGACACTGAAGGCTTGAAAAGGGTGTAGGTAATTACAGCTTTAGCATCTGTAACTCTCCAGGCAGCACGAAGGGAGTATGTCTACCTGCTATAATCGTAGAATCCATCTCCCCAGCCTTGGTTCCCTGGCAGCTGGGTGTCAGGGCTGTGTTATCTGTCTGGGATCTCTAGGTAGTCAGAGGAGAGGGATTGGCACCTCTGGGGCATGTTATTCCCTCTTCAGGTATACCCAGGGATTGGCTTCGAAAGGTGCTTCTCTTCCACTGCTGAGTATGCAGGAGGAAGCCTGGATACCTGCCGGGCTGTTAACTGGCTGAAATGAATTCCCACGCCAAAAGACAGCTGCCTAAGCTATCTTGCACTCGTGCTGAAAGTTGGTTTATTACTTCAGAGAAAAAGAAAAATAACTTCAAATCAAAACCCGTCATTAAAAGGTCAGCTGATAACTGCTTTATATTGACATTTCAGCAGGCATGATGAAAGAAGTGTAGTGAGAAGGTGAGTGCTGAATTTAGCCAGCGGATCCAGTGAGAAAAATCTGTATCATGCTGTTAAAATTAAATGTGTTTTACAGAATGCTTCTCAGGTCTTGGTAAGAAGTTCGTATATTCAGACTTACGTGTAGCATTGGCCATGAGCGTACTCCATGTACTCATCTCATCTTACATTTTTTATCTTGAGCTTTACTTTTGCTTCAGGCAAAAGAAGTAAATTATTCACGTATGACCCACAGTAATTAGTGCAGTTTTGGATAAGTATAAATGAAGTATGACAGCTATGCACGCAAGGGTGAGCAAGTTTCAGTAGGAAACTTTCTGAGAAAAGATCACAGAAACTCAGCATTGCATAATCTGGACTTTTTTTTTCAGGCAGGCTGATCGTGCTCACAGTTGTTTACCTAAGAAGGATGTGTTTGAGAACGTTTGGGGTTTTTTCATTTACTTGATGATCTTAAAGGTCTTTTGCAACCTAAATGATTTTCTGTGTGTACCAATGAAAACATTCACATTAGTCTGGATACAGCAGAAAAAATAATGCGGTACTTTGACAGGATGAACAGCTTTGTTGGTTGGGAGGTATATTTCTTTTCATCTAAATTAAAAATGAAAAAAAAATAATGTAGATGGTAACAGTTTCATTTAATTCTCTTGGAGTAACTCCTAGCTTTCTAAAGTATACTATTGTCTAGCTTCCCAATACTTGTCACCAGTGTCGTCAAATCTTAGTGTATTGGTGTGGGCATAGAGTCCACTGGGGGGCGAACTTGAATTACATATCATCTCTCCGACCAGAAAAACTGCAAGTGAAACCTATAATAGTTAGAGCATTTCATAAATCACAAGCACTGGTATTAAATTTCCCTTTCTAGTATCAGCTTCTTGTTGTTGTTTTGCCAGATCATCAAATAAAGCTATCAGGAGGTATCGGGTGTGATGGAGAGCCTTCGGGGCTCGCAGGCAATCTCGCAGCTCAGGTTTATCAACTCTTTCTGCAAGGAGAAACGGTGAGGAATTGGCTCACCGGAGTTGTGTTGAGTTAGTTTCTGCTTCAGTGAACTTAAAGAAAATTACTAATGTGTGACTCCTCCTCTTTAAAAATGGAAAAACCAGCAGCCATGTGTTGCATTCCTGGTTCATGTACATCTGCATTTCACTTGACATAGGTGCTGGTGTCAGCCCCAGGAATGGGGAGAGTGTAACTGCTGTTCCTGTGAGGTCTGCACCCATGCAGCCCAGTTTGTTGCTTTTACTTGGAAGATGGAGAGGGAAACAACTGTAGCGCTATGTATGATCTGTAATGGCTGTTTCAGGCCTTTTCCAGGCAGTACTAAAGTTGCCAGTGACACTTCCAGTAGGACAGCTGAGCCTTACAGACTCAGTAATAGTGGTTCCTTCCACTGTGTGAACATCTAAACATCTGAAGATGCTTGCAGTTAAATCCAGTTCTACCCTCTTACCATATGGAGAAGGCCAAGGAGTTTAAAACATTGTGTGAATAACCCTGAAGAAGTCAACAAAGAAAGAAGATGCCTGCTTTGAGGTTACATGGGACATAATTTCACAATGTCTGCTACACAGAGATTGTTCCCTGTCTCTCACCTCCACAGGATTTCCTTTTACTGTAGTAGTAATCAGCATTCTGTATTTTTGTGCAACCTTATTTCAGTCATTAGTTATAAATTTCTGGAAGAATGTGACAGAGAGGCTTTCTGGGGTCAATGGCAGCAAAAGCCTAGGATTTCGCATGAAGTGGAAATAGATTTAATCCATGAGCATGGGGCATTGTATGTCCGGAGCCGTGGCTTTGCTCCTGCATCAGAGGAGTGGAGGAGGGCAAGGTCTGTAACCAGAGCACCTTCTGTGGGACACACATACTGGGCTGCAACTGCTGCTCTTCATCCATGAGCCCACACTGGGTCTGAATCACCATTGCCAGTGCTGCTGCTGCCGAAGATGGGGCTGCTTTGTCAGGTTCTTACAGAGACAGGCTGAATATAGCCCCCAGGCCAAGTGAATTTTTTACTGTTTGGCGCTTTGTCCTTGATCAACGCCTATATCATTCCTGAGAGATGAGAGCAAATACCTTTGCCACAGATGTAATGAAGCCTATTTGTCAGTGTCAGGGGGTCTTCAGCAGTGTTACGTGGAGACAGTAAACATCTCAGGAGTACAAATTTGTACCTGAGAAAATGACAGCATTCCCTCCTCAAGATGTTCCTTTGTAGCTAGGTTGAGACACCACCCTAGAAGAAAGAGGGCTAGTGAGTACATGAGTGTTTTATTTAGTCTGTGCTTTTTCAAACATTGCATTCCTCTCACTCACTGTTGCTCCATATATTATTTTAATATGAAAGGGCCCCTGTCATTAGTCTTTGTTCACGTTTTCCTTTGAGCACTTTCAGAATGGACTTAAGAAGTCCGAGGCACCAAAAAAGTTATTTTTGTTCTGTATGCTTTTAAATTTCATTCATTACCTATTGTTTTCTTAAGGTCTGTTTAGTGCCTTTTGCTAACTATAAGCTCCAGAGAGATATTTACAGGTTTGTCACCCCTTCTTTAAACAAATATTGGGAAGAAGCAACAAGTTTTAAATAATCTTTCTGGATTTCAATTGAACTGTGTAGAATTTTGGTCTACTTTAAAATCAACACCTCTTTGTCACCTGTCCTCCAAACTCAGTCTTCAAAAGCCCAGCTTTTCTTTCTTGTGTCTTATGTGCTCCTGATTCATGAGTGCTCCATCCTCCACGTAAATCTGTCGGGTAAAGAAACCTTCAACAGCAGGTTCATATGCTGTTCCAGAAACTGGGAATTTAAATAAACAAAGCCAATTTAAAAATTAATTTGCCTTAAGTAAAATAGGAGGTTCTGTTTGTATTGGGTGATGCTTTTATTTTTTAAGAAATACTTTCTTTTAGTGTTTAAGATTTGCTGCCAATTTCAATAAACAGTAGAGCTTTCCAATGTGAAAATGAGTATATTTCACACAAGTTTTCCTTTCTAGCTTTTCTGCCCCTTCTTCATGCAGTTTCTCTTTAGAAGATAAACGGATTATTTAATAAATGAAGCCTCAGCCTATTCCCGTTGATGTGATGGGGTTCACATTTCAGGACAGAAATATATTTAAAAGCAGATGACTGCTGGTGCAATATGTACCAGAGTATAAAGGCAGGCTTACACATGTCACGGCAGCCTAGTAAGGTGCTGTAGAAATGGGAACCTCTCTATGTAGTGAATTAGTTGTCAGAGTCCAGCTGGTTATGGGCAAGTGTCCATAGCAGAAGAAGCTTGTACATCCAGTTCTCTTCCAATAGGCACTCTGTGGAAAGAGAAATGATTTTGTTTCTGGCACATTTTGCAAGCTCTGAATTCACCTTATGCACAGGGAGTCATTCCTGTTCATTGTAGGTCTGATGCTGTGCCGATATGGAAGAGTGCCCATGTGGTTATTCCAAGATACTTTGATGGGAAAGCAAGTCTAATTGCATCTGTGATTACTTTCAGTCTCTAGGTTATGTAAAATATTTGCAACAGTGCCCCTTGACTTTGTAAATATGGGGTGCATATGTGTTTTGTCTGTGTGTGGCACAAGGGAATAATGATAATTTCATTATGCAGAATAGAATTTTCTCTAAACCAGCCATTTAGTACTTAATGCTCTACCTCCAAAGAACTGCAGTTCATCCGAGGTCTCAGGCATGATTGTGGTCTACCATGTGTAGCCCTGAAGTGGTATGACGGTGAGAAAGACCTCTTTACTCCCATTACTTCTAAAATGCTTTCCCAGATGTTGCACTCAGACCTGGAGTACAGGGTTTCCAAGTACTTTAACTCTTGCAGCCCACTCAGTCCTCGACAGAGGGAACAGGATAGCAACTTAATACTGAAATGCCCAGTACTGGTGATACCCCCCATCTTTCGCCAACTGTGTCTGAAGTTGCTCTTGCCCATCCTGTCCTTGTCAGAGCAACCTTCCATCGGAAATACAGTCTTTGAGAGTGGAATATGCACAAAACTGCAAGTAAGCTTTACAAAGGCCTTTGTTTTAATGTTTTATTCAGGTTCTGTTTCTTTCATGCGTAAAAGGAAACAAGAGGTAGGTCCTGAAATTTAGCATTTTCAGTCTTCACTTTCTTGCAAATAAATGGTTAGAAACCTGGGTAATTTTTACAAAAACTTCTTATTTTATGGGAAACTAAGAAGATCATATGACACTTATGTAGGAGGAGTTATTTTCTACTCAGTTAATATTTTTCTTTAGTATTATATATTTATTCTGCTTTTTATTGTGATAAAAATTGGTATCTCTTCATTTGCGAAGTGTACTTCCATTCACAGTTCACTTAAATGGGAGGTAGGTTTCTTAATGCTCTGTTTCTGTAGACAGCCAGCACAACCATGTTCCATCATCTGCTTAAGCCTGACTTCTAGCACAGTGCAAACAACAAATAATCAGTTGTGCAAAACTGTGAGAGAGAAAGGTCATCCCTTGAGGCCTTTTTGTCTGTTTGTTTTGGGTGGGTTTTTTATTTCTTTGGCAGGTTGGTTTTGTTGTTTTGTTTTTTACAGGTAGTAGAAGCTTTATACTGAGAAACATGATTATTTCTCTTGATAAACATGGTGGAACAATGCCTGGAGCATCCAGAAGGAGTGACAGTACCAGTATTGTAGGCAGATGGAAAGGGAAGTGTTGCTTGTTTGGTGTCTCCCTTGTAGTTATGGACCACAGTGGAGGAAAGTTGTTCTATTTAGGGAGGCCAGATTAAAACCCAAGTCTGCAGCACCCCAGATAAAGAGAGTAAGTGTGCAGTTCTGCTGGTACCCTCCATACAGTTGGCTGCTGATGGAAGTACAGATCTGTTGCATCACCTTCTCCGAATACTTTTGTGAATGAAGGCTGCTTTAAGAGGCAAAATCTCAGCATTTCCCCACAGCACTGGAAATTCGACAGTCCCATATATTTGCTGTATCTGAAGGGAAGAAGAAAACTTCATGCCATCTTCCACTACCAATATATCTATAAGTTAAGTGTGTATATATATATATATATATATATGCACTTAACACATTCTTAAATATTGATATATGTACTACATTATGCAGGAAACAAATTTCAGGAAGGTTAAAAAAATGCTATTTGTCATACGCTGTCAGGATTTGGTCTGGCTCCTGGACTGAGGTGCACAGGAAGAGATCTTTTACATTTCCAAATATTTTACTTTTTCTGCTTTTACAGGAGTTAAAATTTATCATTTTGCATCAACAGTGCCTTTGGCAATGTATGTAACTAATCCTTGTCCCAGAGCATTAATTCATTCGTATGTCACACAGCACTTGGTATGGTCCATTGTGGGTCAAAGTCTCTGCAAAAGTCCAAAAAAAGAAAATGTGGAAGAGAAGTTTCTTGGATTCTCCCTCTTTCTTTCTTTCCTGTACATGTGGTGACAGAACAGGGCAGAGACCAATGTAATGGATTTGCCTTCTTTAATTACAGAGAATTGAATTTTGTGGGTTGGTCACAAAGGCTATTTTTCTGGGATTTGTATTAAAATGGTATCAAACTGAGACAGCTATGTACCTACAGGGGCATGTGGGACAGTTGCAGAAGGAGAGAGGTAGGGTTGCTGAACTAGTACTCTACTAGGATGGCAAACAGGACCCAAGCTCATCTGTGCAGTGAAATGAAAAGGTAGCTGTGTGTTGTGATGTGGGAAAAGGACTCGCACCTGAATTATCAGAAGTAGAGCTTGTAAATAACTAGTTCAAAGCTGCCAAAGTATAAAGTAGTTCTGACTCTTCTTCTAGAGTGGAGGTTGTCACTGTATTTTTGAATTCAAGAAACTGTTTTGTTCTCGGTTTTCACCTGAAGAAGCCATCTCCCTGTGCTTTGCCTGAGTCAGACCGAGAACAAGAAATAAAAAACCTGAATTTCAAGACGTTTCCCAGGCAGCACAATATGTTCCTGTTCTGCTCGTAGAAATTGTTTTGCCAGACTTGCTCAAGTGATATGAAACTAATCTCTTCCTGGAAAGATATTTTATTTGCATATTTTGACAATACTGAAACAAAAAAGTCAAATTGCCTGTGTTCACCAAAAAGATACAGTGAATTAGTAACTAAATAATTGAATTGGATTTTTGCGTCAGTGATTGAAAATATTTCAGGCTTCTAAAGGGATGAAACTAAGATCTAGCACTTTCATTACAGACAATAAGGTGTTCCTAATATGTAAGTCTTAGCCTTGCTGCTCACTCTGCAGTTTTGGAAAGGCTGCTGATGCTTGCTGTTTTGGTTTTCCTACCTGCCAAATGAACATAATATTTGCTACACAGTGCTACTACAAAGACAGACTTTTATGAGGGATTACATTTTCGAAAAAGCTTTATAAGGCACTTAGAAGTTGTAAAGTGCTTTATAAGTGCTCTGTTTTTTTCATTTAAAAATTATACTAATAAGAATATCACAAAAAATGTAAGAATTGTCATTTTTGCCTTTCCCCTGTGTCTAAAAGCTAAGCTCCCCTCTTCCTCTGGGAGCACCTGAGGATGTTCATTATCAGATAGTGGTTTTGCTGTAAGAAGAGTATTTTCTGCCTGAAATTTCTTATTTTTAGTAGAAATGCAAAATCTAATTAGCCATCATTTGTGGTTTTCAAGGTATGATTTCCCCTTGTAGAGAAAGGTGTCAGTATGGGTGAAATGTGACTGCCCCATATGTTTCAGAACAGTTCGGGTGTTTACGTGGGAGCTGAAGCCAGCTGGCATAAATACTATGCATTACATATATTGGATAATATCATGTAGCAGAAACCAAACCAGGAGTCACCAGGAGATGTCCTCAACCCTGCAAGCTGCAGATCTTTTCACCTTGACTAGTAAATGTAGCATGCTGGTTTAGTATTTTCTTTCTACTTGTTTTGGGCTAAATCCTTAGCACCTCACTCTGGTTTTGTGTGGGGAATACTCTTCCAAGAGTAACGACAGTAGAAACTTGGGATATAAAGATGTGTCTGTATATAGCAAACCTGGGCACATACCACCTATTAAACTGTGCAGATTTGACTCAAACCCATCGTATTTTGTGAATGGAGTGAGGGGTGGCATCTCCCACATGGTCCCAGCCACCCAGTCTGCAAACACTACACAAATGTATATATCATGTTTTGTTTCCAAGTGCTTTCTGACTTTGTTTCTCTCAAAAGTGGAGTTTCCACATGTGGCTCTTTCACAGAGTGATGAAAGCTTAAATACAGAAAAAAATCTGACTAGATGGTTAAACCTTTACCTCTGTACAGTCCCTTATGTTTATTTTCAAGTTGACTCTTACGTGGAATAAAATTATTACCAGTGTTTTAGGACATTGAGTACCATTGCAGACAGGGGCTGCAAAGAAGTGATGTAATAACTGAGAGTCATGGTGACACTTCCATGTGCAGAAAAAATGGATAGATGACATAGGGACATGGTACTCACCTGTAATACCAGGAAGTGGGGGGTGGAATTTATACCAGAGAAAGAGAACAGTTTACAACTTGAGCACTGGCATATTTTCTGTCCTAGTAGTATACAGTATTACCTCATGGTTACTTAATGACATGGTTGCCAAGAGCCTGCTAAACTGCTTAATAAAAGTAATACACAAATAATACTCAGATGAAAGGATCTGCAAGTGCACAGGGAGTACATAGGGCATCTGCAGTTGCAGTAAATAAAGTTCCTTGCCTAAGGAACATAAGGCCAGCTCTGTTTCCTGAAGTTCCAGATCAGTTTCCTTGCTGGCAGAATAACCTATAACTATTTACATGGTGGTTTTGTGGTGCTTGTCTTTGAAGCACCTGGCATGAAATACCATGATACCAGCTACTTGATGGGCACAGGATAGCTACTGAGGAGCATACCATGTGGGAAATTCTGCATGGCAGAGAATGCACCCTGGTCCCTTCATCTGTTACATGGCACGATCTTGTGCTCATACCTACAAAGAGCTTTTTTAATAAGGAATATGTCAATGTCACTGGGTTGTAAAGTAAAAGTTTGAGAGAGATTTATTTCCTTGGATGAAGGATCTTCAGATTTCAGAGTACAGGAATAAAGATACGGGAAGACAGATGTTGGGCTGTGTGAAGGGTGGAAAATCTTGGAATCATTAGCTGAACAGTGGTCATTATTCAGCATTATTAATGCAATGTTTTATGAGTTTTGGAAGATTTAATGAGCAACAGTTGTAACCATATTCTTAAGTGCCTAAGTGAGAGGAGTCATGGTAGTGTAGGAAAAATAATATGGTAAAAGTAATTAATTTGGATTGTGGCATCTGGACTACAAGAGGCAAGGTTTTGAAGGGCTCTTAGAAAGAGATGTTTTGTTACTAAAAGATTAAAAAATTACTAGTTCTATTTGGGACATTGAGTCATACCTTTAAAACTCCATAATTAACTTCTCCAAACAATAGTAAATATTCATTTTTTTACAGAGAATTGTATAGAAGAACTTCTTCATGCTCCAGGATCCCACTTGATTTATGTCAATGCCTATTGTGGTGTACTGTTCACTATCCATGTATTGCAAGATAAAGCTATAGAATAGTATCAGAATACAGTTTTTCTGTGTTTGGCGATACTTTTGTCATGTTTCAGGACAAAGAATAAAGCTCTCAAAGGCAGGTGGACAAAGAATAAAGCTCTCAAAGGCAGGTGCAAAAGTAGAAGGTCAGCTCCTGTGAAAATGTTCAGAGCTTCAGGCATCTGGTTTTTAAATCGGTAGCTTCTTTAAATCTAAAACTTCACAGATTCACACGATTGAAGTAACAGAGTTTTAACTTTTTCCAATTTTCCTTTTCTCCTCCTCTTAATTGCTGCATGTTTTTTAGTCTCCCTCTGCATCTCGCTTTGCTGCCATTTTCCAAAACTTGTCTACGGTTTTGACTTGAACTTCATTTCCTGTGTTTCCACCGCCCTGGGCAAGACTCACACCACCTGCTTTTGCTCCTCAGAGCTGAATGAGAATTTAAGTGTCTGAGGAGTCAAAACGTGCCCACACTTTGAGCCTGAAAGTTTCTTAAACACTTAAACTCAAGTACTTGCACAGGGAAAGAAGTGTCTGAGTCAAAAGGGTTGAGTATTTGACTTCAACTCCACTGCAATCCGGTCTTGAAATGGAGAGAGAAATATAGAGATATATATGCACTGGGATTAGGTTCTTCCAATTAACAAACTAGTTTTGTCCATCTCCCCACTCACCACATTCTGGATTGCTCTGCTGAGGTCCAGCTCCTCTCTGTTGAGTGTACTGAGAATTTCAGCTATGAGTGCTCAAGCTGATCCGCCAAAGCTGGTGTGTGATATCTGACACGAGCTTTTTAGCTTCTCGCAATTTTGCTCCTGCTGGTCCTTTTTCCATCCTTTGAATTCCTGGGTCTTCTGGTTTTGGCAAACTCAGTGGTTAGTCTTTGTGTCTGGGATGTCACCAAAAAAAAGGTTGAGTTAGTATATGAAGAACATTTTTTTTTCTAGCACTTGTCCATGCACACATAATGTAGCTGTTTTAACGGAAAAGTTAGTAGTATTATTCTTTCCCTAAAAATGAGGGTTGTGTAAAATGTAGATTAATCTTAATGAACGATCATATTTTCCACAGTTTTCTTTACATAGGCTTTTTTAAGGTGCATATGAGTAAATGACATCAGAGTAATGCTACTTTGGCTGTTTTTTTCCTTCTTATACTAAATATATATATTTAATTGAAAGTAATGAAAGATCCTCTTGGGTTGAGCTTGTAAGAGTGATTCTCCTTCAGTGGTGTAAATAGCTTGCAAGGAATGTAGTCAGTCCTGTCTCTTTCACATACCTCTATAAGGGCTGGGTAAGCAGGACTCATTGAGGAAGGTTGCTGGAAGCAACACATGGGAACTCCAGCTGAGCGATCTGCACTCACATCTTTCCATCAGATGACTTTCTTTTCTTGCCTGGACTGATACTGTTTTAGTGGATGAACAAACTATTTCTGGTATTTCTCTTACAAACTGTCACTGCCTGCATTGGGTTATCCGTCTGTTTTCTACAGAGGGAAAGAAGATTTGGGATTCTGTGTACCAAGGGGAAAGATTTCATGGATCTCTCTAATATCATTATCAGTGATCTGGACAAGGGGATCAAGTGCACCCTCAGTCAATTTGCAGATGACACCAAGTTGGGCAGGAGTGTCAATCTGCTGGAGGGTTGAAAGGTTCTGCAGAGGGATCTGAAGAGGCTGGATTGATGAGCTGAGGACAATTGTATGAGGTTCAACAAGGCCAGGTGTCACGTCCTCCACTTGGGTCACAACACCATGCAGAGCTACAGGTTGGGGGATGAGTGGCTGGAAAGCTGCCTGGCAGAAAAGAACCTGGGGGTGCTGGTTGACAACTAGCTGAGCATGAGGCATCAGTGTGCCCAGGTGGCCAAGAAGGCCAAGGGCATCCTGGCCTGTATCAGAAATAGTGTGGCCAGCAGGACCAGGGCAGTGACTGTCCCACTGTATTCGGCACTGGTGAGGCTGCACCTCGAATCATGTGTTTAGTTTTGAGCCCCTCACAACAAAAAGGACATTGAGGTGCTGGAGCATGTCTAGAGAAGGGCAACAAAGCTGGTGAATGGTCTGGAGCACAAGTCTTATGAGGAGTGACTGAGGGACCTGGGGTTGTTTAGCCTGGAGAAAGACAGGGTCAGGGGGTACCTTACTGCTCCCTATGACTACATGAAAGGAGGTTATAGCGAGGTAGGGGTCAGTCTCTTCTCCCAAGTAATAAGCTATAGGACAAGACAAAATGACCTCAAGTTCACCAGGGTTTGGACTAGGGTAGGTTTAGATCGAATATTAGAAAACAATTCTTTACTGTGTCTGTCCAGTGAAGTGGTTGAGTCTCCATCCCTGAAGATGTTTAAAAAAATGTGTAGCTGTGGCACGTAGAGCCATAGTTAAGTGGTGGGCTTGGCAGTGCTGGCTTAATGGTTGGATTTCATGATCCTAAAGGTCTTTTCTAATTCAAATGATTTTATGATTATGTGTGTTTGGAGATACATAGAATTTCAGATGCTTTTAAGTAAGAATCTAAAGCTTAAAAAATACCTCCACACTGTGCTTTGGAAGCCTCTGTGATCCAAGAAACCAAACAGGGTAGTATCCGGCCAAAAAGAGGGTTTAAAAGTATGTTGAGGATGGACAGGATAAGCGCTACACTTGAAAAACTTGATGCAATGTGACTGAGAGCATTAGAATCAACATGCCAAGTTGAATGGGGGTACTGCTATATTTGTACAGTGCTCTGCACCAGCTGTTTGTGGCAAGAATATGTTTGTAAAACAGTTTGCTGGCGAACATTTTGTAGCACTGTGTCATTGGCAAGAGCATGCAACCTGCCATCTGCCATGTAGCATGTGCCTGCCTGTCCAGCTCACAGCAGCTGCTGGCTTTGAGGTGTCCAATGCTGCGGCCACCCAGTGACAATGAACACTCTGGTGCTTTGTGCTTGGCTAAGGAGTATAAAATTATCGAGGCTAAGTCGCTGCTAGTGCAGCTACAAGCTGTGGTCACTTCAGATCCCTGGTTGCTGGGTTCTCCTCGCAGCAACTGTTTCCCACCCCCGTCTGACATCAAAACTGCAGCACAGCCCAGATGGTGCACAGAAGGTACCAATCCAAGGAGCCCAAATGTTGCTGACAACCTTGCTGACATATAGTGCTGATGTCTGTACAGCATTCAGTTTCCTGACAGAGGCCATTTCATCTGGATTATTCAGGGCTGTTTGAACTTTATGATGATATTCTTACTCAGGAATTTTCTTTTGACATTGAGAGCTCTCTTGGTAAAGCATTTATTGACTTTTGAAGAGATGCAAGGAGGGAGGTACTGCCTACGACAAAGCAAGTGTTGCATCACTGGTTCATGTAATTGAAATAGCTTCTTGCAAGCTGCTCATGATTCATAAGAGATAATAAATAACTGAGAAATGATTGTGCCTGACAAAGGAAACAGTTGTTGCAGAGATGCTCTTTTGTTTTCCTGTGATTAGCTGGTTTCAGAAGGGGAAGTAAAATTTTTAACACACAAAAGGAATATACAGATGGACCTCACACATTTTCCTTTCCTCAGTTTTGGTGCATGCTCAATTGTGGGATCAAGGTAACTGCCAAGAACATTTAACCCATAGACATTGGGGTGGATGGTAGAAATCACAAAGTATAGCCTACAAGCATGGCAACAACAGGATTTTAGAACAGTTCGCTTTATGACACAAAATCTAGTTTGGCTCTATTAAACTTCTCCTCTGTCATAATACAACATAGAATGTGGAGCATGCATCATTCTTACCTTTAAATATAAAGCAGAGGATGGGATTTTCTAAAAATCTACACTTAGCCCAAGTCTGAGCTCACTGAAGTAAATGGGTGTTTATGAACAGTATTGTGCAAGTCCCATGGCTGAGTATGTTTAAAAATTGTACACTGTTCCTTGTAGCATCTTATGCAAAATTAATGTTACCAAAAGTAAGTGCAGTAAATAAGAGAACTTTTTGCAGACTGAATTTTTATGTTTCATTGGAAAATTGTAGTTCATTTTTACCAGCTTGCTAAGAAATGTCCTGCAGTGCTGTTTACACAAATAATTAGAAACCTTCATAAACTTCATAAAATAATTGAAAGTCTGTGGCAGCCCATGGTAAATTGAGGAAATAACAGGTAATCTGGTCATTTGGGGAGAAAGTGAAGCCTGACAATATGAGGGTAACAAAGTCATATGGTAATCATGACAATAATTACACAGTCCTTTGTCTTGATGTTAATCCCCACATCACCCCTGCAAGGTAGGATCTATATTATTGCCTTAATCCTGTTGATTTTCTTAGTCATGTGAATGCCACAGGAATGATAAATCTCGAGGCCCTTTTCCTTATATTCAGCAGATCCGGTACCTCGTAATTGTGTAATTTGGCCCAAAGAAAGCCCTAGGCAGTGGGTGTTCATGGGAAGCGTGCAGAGGGGATTGTGGGGATTAATCGCAACAAGGGGAAAGTCACAACCTGTTTTTCCCCTCCTCCCCTCTTTCTTTTGTTTCTCCCAGGAGAAAAACCCTACAAATGTACCTGGGAAGGCTGCACCTGGAAGTTTGCTCGATCCGACGAACTGACGAGGCATTACCGCAAGCACACGGGAGTGAAGCCATTCAAGTGTGCAGACTGTGACCGCAGCTTTTCCCGCTCAGATCACTTGGCGCTCCACCGCCGCAGGCACATGCTGGTTTGAGAAACGCTACCTGTTCCAGCCGAGTTTAAGAGCTGGGTCTCTTAACTACCCGGAGTGAATTCAGCAGGGCTGAATCCCCCTCTACAGTGTTAACAGACAGGGCTTTCCCTGATGTCTGTAACAAAAAGTAGTAACAGAAATTAAATAAAAGAAAAAAGCAGGAAAAGAAGTGCCACTCTTCTCCTCACCATCTGAAGTTAATCCCGTCTGCCCCTCAGCATGGCTAACCCCTGAAACTGTCATCACAATCACCTGGGAAATAGCAGCCGAAATGCTACAGGAATGGGCATTATTTTACATGCTGCATCCTTTGACAAAAGATGTTTATAGCTTGTATGTTTTCTCAGCTGCCAGACATTTTGTTCCTGAAAAATCACTGCTTATTGGAGAATTAGATACCACAAACCAATGATGATGATGATGAGAGCAAGACCGCTAGATCTGTATTATCCCATCTTTTCCCCTTGTGTTTAATACCATTTGGCTGGTGTCATCATTACACCTGAGCTGTGCTACAGACAACCTGCGTGTGAGTAGGCAAGAAGATTCTGCTGGAGAAATCCCACTGGCGAAGCTGAAGGGTCACTTGATCAGACTTTTGCAATAACGATGGTGGCATTTTAATATTGTACCACAATTTGTCATTATGCCCTAGAGGACACCAGCCATTTAACCTTTTTCTTTCATGTTTTTTCCTTTTCCTTTCTTTTCTTTTGTTGTTGTTGTTGTTGTTGTTGTTGAAGTCTGTAAAATAATCAAAGGGCAGCAGCATCTCTGCTGAAAGTACAATATTAAGTATTTGTATTTTTCCATGGACTTACTTAGAACCATTTTCTGATTTGTATAGAAAGAGCCCATCTACAAAATTCTACCCCGTTCTCAACATACCGTTTTCTTTCATGCAGGTATCCTCTTCCCCACAACCATTATTTGAACACAGAGAAATAGTCAGATCTTGTACTTGCTGGTACTGAGGTTACTGGTGTGGCCATTCATGAAATAGAATTGAATGTATCATCAGAACAAAACAGAGAAGAAATGGCTGCATCTCTTGCAGAGAAAAAGCAATAATGAGGTAAAATGGCTCTCAAGACAATAATTTACTACACACCAACAGAAGTGAGGGGTATGCAGAAGTAGCATGTAAGATTTAAGTTAATCTTTCAGATGGTTTCATTGACCTGCTAGGTACCACAATTAAATACTTTTATTTCCTTTAACATAATACTTGTGTTTGGAAAGCAGGAAAGATAAAGGGAAGAGCTGATAGTTGGGAGTTGGTGGATGAATTGTAAGTAGGAAGGAGAAATGGTTCTGCAGTGGTGCTCTGCAAGACATTAGGTTTCTCCCTGGGAGTTAGGGAATAACAAGATTTTGCCAGCTGTCTAGTATGATATAAATGGCCCTTTATATGGGTATCAGTGGCTGCCTCTGCTGGGATTTTCAATCCAAGCCTTTTCAGATTAAATAAAAGGAAATTCTTGATCCTTCCCATACAGCCCTATAATTGCAAACCAATTTGTATTAATTGAATTATGTAGGAAAGAGAGAAACTCTTAGTCATCAGTTATTCATGCAAACAGAATAGTGTTTTTCTGTTTTCTTCCCTCACAAAGATCTGCCTATTCAGCTAAATTTGACAAAGAGGAGGCTTGGCAAGACTTTTTAAGTGTTGAGATTTTCATAGCTTAGAGATGAAAGATGTATACGTAAAGGTCTTTTGCAATGCATTTAATTATGAGTATTTGCTTCCAGGAATTGCACAAATTAAACTTATGATGCCACTTGTTCATTTTTAAATGTTTGACCATCTCAGTTCGTGTCTGATTCCTGAAGTTAACATAGTAATGTTGGGGGGATTCTGAAATCAAGGTAATCTTTAGGAAAAAACAGGACAGAGTACCCATACAGATACAAAAGCAATTACAGCTAATTGAGGGTTACTGTGACTGGGATAATACTTTATAACAACATTCACAGGCCCCAGAGTTCAATTGTCTTTAAATATCCGTAATATTCCCTAGTACCGAATATATCAGCTCTCTGAAAGAGAACTTAGTACTGTTAAAGTTCAGGCTCCTCACTGCTGAGTGATCAGCAGAGAAATCCAACACAAATTATTCACAGGTATTGTGGGGAAAATGCCTCAATTCCCTTTGACTGTGTTGGTAATCAACTTCCATGGAATTCAACAACATTTAAAATCCGTCTCCAAATCAGGGACAGACCAGGGAATCCGGATGGACCAGGAGACATTGCAGGGCAGCAGAACTATGTCATTACCAGCAGTGTTACTGCTGTTGATTTAAAAAAATGGTTGTCAAGTGTTGTGCTTCATGGATTACATCTGAGGTCTGTTTTTTGTGTAGTTCAATATTGTCCTGTTAAATGCATCTGTCATTGCCGTTAAGGGAAAGAAGTCAGGTTAGGTAAAAGTCAATTGATAAAATTATCTTCCTGCCCAAGAACATTTTACCAACTAATTATTTGAATAGCATTAATTCAATTGAAGAACCGGTGGTGTACAGAATTACTTTTGGAACCCGTGATTTTTTTCTCCCATAGAAAATTAAATTTATTCGAGCAGCCACTCTAGAGGGCATTCTGTTAGTGTACAAAAGGATGTGATGTTATTCACAAAGGCAGCACATAACTGGGAGAGATCAGTGTTCCTCTTTAGGTTTCCCCTGTAGTCATTGAAGAGAGAAGAACTCCTACAAGAGAAAGTAAGGGGCCTTAAATTTCAGCATTCAACTTTAAACTGCTCAGTGGAGGAGCAAATGTATTACAGACCCAAGACCGAGGTTGGTCTGTGTGAATCCCTGACTTTTCAGCTAGTTGCCCATTACTTCATGCACTGGAAATACTGCAACAAAAAGAGGGCCTGGTTTTATTCGAGGAACCCCAAAGCGATACAGGGTTAAAACAGCACTCATGCCAAGGGACACAGGCACAGAGTATCTCAGTGGTAACAGAATGAAGCCAAAAGGTAAAGGAGCATGCACTATATTTTGTTATTTCACAGGCAGAAAGTATATCTCTTCAACCTTTCCAGCACATGTGCAAGGGCTTCTCGTGGTGCTGTTACCTCCAGACAACTTACACAACCAGCAGTAGTCCCCCACTGGTTCTTGACAAGTTTCTTACTCCTACCAGCACATGCAGGCTTTGATCCCAAATACTCTGTGAGGTTGTTTGCTGAGTTTTTTTCCCACTCAGAAATATTTTAAGAGAAGTTACTCTGTAGAATAGGGGTTTGTGAAGGTGGAGCTGATGTCCTGCAAGTCCTGAGGGTGTCCTTGCCAAAATTCTGTGCTTGTGCAAGACCAAGGGCAATTGCTCCAGGGTAGTTTCCTCCAAATTCTTGGTACCCCACTGCAGGTCCATGACATTTCGTAACTGTGGCAAAGGCTTGCATCATATGTAGCATGCAGAAATACAAGATCTCAGCTTCACACAATGCAGTAGGTCCGTCTTAATTGAGCAGTTGGGAGACACAAATATGCAATGTCCCATTCCTTCAGAAAGACACAGATTCAGGCTTTTGAGTAAAGGGTCGATAATATCCACCACTGACATTGCCCATTACAGCCTGCAAGGGAAACTATGCCACAAAGGGTCAGATTTCATATGCTTTCAGAAGATTTAAATGGATTTGACAGGAAAACTGAGTAGCCACCATTATAGGAAAATGTAAGGAGCAAACAGCTTTGATACAGAACTTTTAAACTTTTTAACTGTCCTTATATTTGAGCACCTGTTATATTTAGCACTGTAAAATTGGTTCATTGCAACAGCAGTTTTTAACTTTGGGATGAAGATGCAGTATTCCTTATTTTCTCTCATGCTTACATAAGTAATTAAATAGATTTATACTGACTTGTATATATGATTATTTGCTGGAGTAATGTATAACAAAATTAACAGTGTTGAAAATTACATCAGTGACGTTGATGTTTGGGGTAAACTCACAGTGCAGAGCATGGACAAACAGCCGGACAGCTTTTCTCCCTTTTAGTAATGGGAATAACAGTGATCATAAGCCTCATTTTCCATTAGCCACATTGAAAATGTATTCTAGTCGCCATTTATAAATTTATCTTCTGATAATAAATGCTGCTTAATGTAAAAACATCTCTTTCTCCTTTATTGAAGGTACATACCTCAGAATCAGAGTTAGTTTAACTCAATATCCCACCTATGTTTTAGTTTGAATTTTGGTTTGAAAAGGTCAGTGTGTGTGAAACTGTATCTTCCACAGCAGTCAAGTCTTAATATCATTCAGTAAATCCATGCTACTCCCACATGCTCATCCTTACACTCATGCATATAAACACTAGCACTTCCATGTGTCTCTACCTATGTGCAGGTAATAAACAAATTTATTTAAAATTAAAATTTAAAAATCAGAAGAGAACGAATTTTAAATAAACACTGTTACAGAAAATACTACCTTAAGAAACCAGCTCATGGTATTGTGTTGTGCGTTTGTCTGTGATAAATAACTGGAGAAGTGCACATAAAATTTAAAGACTGTTACAGTTCTGCATAACAGTTGCTATGTAATGCATGCTAATGACATCATGCCCATTGGTGCTTTCTTGAAAAGGCTTAAATTCTTCCAGATAAATCAGGTTTTAGCATAAAAATGTAACTGTAAGGATACTGCATCTTTAGAAATCAAAATAACTTGAAATTATTTTACTATACTTGTAACAGTTTCAATATTCTGTAGTATATGAGATAATGAAAAAATATTTTCCAACTCACAGTTTACGTGGGATGTTAAATGAAGTACATTTTTAAAAAATCTTTTAGTTTTCATTGGGAAAACCGGTAAGCTGAGGCCTTGCAAGGCTTAAACACGAAGTGCAAGAAGTAAATTGTTCTGTTTTATCAGAGCGTGTTTTCTCTGCAAAATGGAGTGGCCACTTCTTTGCTGTTTTGCAGTGTGAGATACAGTAAAGTCATACTGAGTCCTTCAGTGTCAAATAAGTCAACACTTAATGTCTTCGACTGAATAAAGGTAAAGAACACTTAATCAAAATGGAAACCATATAGAAGGTTTGGGGGTTTTGTGCATTTTTTTTCCTTCTGGCATTTTACAGTGAACTGCAGCTACAGTAATGGCAAGCAGTCATATGATTTTATTTCTTCTTGTATTTCCTTGACTACAGTGCATCTTCATTAAAGGTTGCAGAGCTGAAATAGGCAGCTGCTTTTTACTGATTCTGGGGGAGTTTAGTCTTCTAGGTGCAGTAACATGTCAAGAAAATCAATTGTAGCAGGAATGTTCTGACATTTAAAGTATACATACACTTCAGTGAGATAGCCTAAAATCTATTTTAAAAGGTGAAACAGAAACTGAAAGTGCCTGTAATTAGAGCTGATGGGATGTTCCTATACTTTTACACAGCAATAATTTAACGGGATTCTGTTAACAATAAGGTGAAAATGAAATTTTACTTGGAGAACAATAATGCAGCACAGAAACAAACACAAAGTGCCATTTGTATGTTCACATGTTGGGATACTGTTAGAGGTTTTAGTTATTTTCTCAGAAAACATCTGTCATATATTTGTAAGAAAAAAATAAATCTTAGTTTACAAATTACTCGTAGCCGTATCGATTCTCAGTAGGTGTGATTGGAGGTTGTTGTCAAGCAGTGTTTTAGGGGATTTCTGCCTATTTTATGTTGGATGTGCCCGTGTATCCAGGGTGTTCTCTAGTGAAGTAATCCAAAAACCAGCAATAAGCCCAATGGAGCTTTTTTTAGGGATTATGATAGAACAGGGATTCTCTTGAAAAATCGTCTGCATTGAACTCTGGAAACACAGAGTTCACCTTATGTCTCCTTTCTATTTGTCATGTAATGTTTATAGTATTTAATATCATCTTAGAAATGGTTGACTTCAGGAGTGGACAAAATATATCACTTTTCTTTCTTTTGGGGACAAATGAGTGAAAAACTGGGGACTGTCAGTCTAGAGACTATTTGAATAGCAAACAAGAAGTCGATATTCCTAAAATAAAGTGTGGAGATTTTTATATTGAGTGCTCTAAACATTTGCATCAATAGACTAATTGATCTTACCAGAAAATGGCCAGCTGTGACTCTTGCACTCTATTTTTTCTCAGTTTTTTTTTTTTTTGCAAATATTAACGACTGCTAATGGATTCTTAAAATAGCAGTGTAATGCTAGCCCTCTTGCTTCTTCTATTTCTAAAAATTAATTTATTGGAGATCAAAATGTTGTCCTAATGCCTTTGCCAAGGAAGATTGCTTTCTGTCCTCTGAATTTGTACCTGTCATTTATGCAGGCAGAATTTCGTATTTGAAAAATTCGGCATTTTGTCTAGACTTTCACTTCCCTCAGTGTGTTGCTGCTGCAGACTCACTGAGGCAGGATTGGGTGTGCACAAACATGCTCATACACAGGTAGAAGTGCAGGTGCAAAAAAAAAAACAACACTTGGATCCCCATGTAAAAAAAATTAGATGTTCATGCACATTGGTTAATCATGTGACAAAGCTGCTAGTTTAGTAACAAATGTAAATGTTAACCACTGGCAGGAATAATCCCATCAGAACATGTATACCTCTACTCTGTTGTCCGAAGTTTAATCTCCAGATAGTAAGCACATAAAAGATCACAACTCATGCTGGGGATTTTAGGAGGGCACCAGGGAATGTGTCATCAGAAGGACAAAGGAAACATTAGTCTCATACGTTGTACCTGAGCTGTAGCTGTTGTTGAAGGGGAGAGTTTGGTTCTTTGTTCTGGAGCAGCAACACTACAAGGGGGCACCCTTAGAAACCTGCCATGTTGAAAGGTTTGGCCCTACATGTATTAGTTCTTTTGTAGGAAAGGGCACTGTGTCTTCACCAGCCCAAAATGATATATCCAGATTTTTTTTGTTTTCATGTTGGGGTTTTTCTCCTTTTATTCCTTTTTTTTTTTTCCCAACTATTATGAAAATAAGAGTAGAAAAAATTATTTTAGATCCTGCAACATCTTCCCCAATTCAGTATCAAAAGTTTCAGTGAGCCAAGATGCTATTAGTTGTAAGAGAAGAGGTGGTTCACACATCGACTTGCTAAACCTTGCTCTGCGCTGTGAGCTCTGCATTTAAAAAAACAATAATTCAGTGTCTGGTAGGGGACCACAGGTGATGGCTTTGTTGGATCATCATAAGCATGAACCATGAAATACACAAATAGTTTCAGATACTCTCCCTGCCTTCCTCCCTCTCTCTGCCTTTCAAGATGTAAAAGAGCTTCTCTGGAAAGACAGCTTGACCCAAATCTTCATGGCTGAACTAATACTTTTCACAATTCAGCGTTCATGTTGTCATTTCTGGTTTCAAACTGTTTTACTGCTACATTTGCATCTTAAAAAACCCACACAGTTTATTTCTTCTTGTCCTATACATGGCTTCCTTCGTAAGTTGTTTGAACACCTACACAATATGCTCTCTTGACCTGCTGTGTCCTTAAAAAACTATTTCCCATTTGCACATTTGTAGGATATACACAGAGATAGTAATGAATTAAGTTTCATGCACCATCAGCCTTAAGACCTTCAACCCACACACAGACACATGCATTCATACACATGAAGGGAGAGAGAGATTTGGACACTGCTATCAACATGTGGGGTCAAAAGTAGCATTAGATCAGAAAGTTCTTTCAGCTGTGTTTAGGAAGAAACAACAATAATGAAAAATACCATTCTTGGACAAGTTACTTATGGAAGAAGCAAATTCCCCTATGGCATTAGTTGAATGAAGTGCTAAAGATGGGGTTGCATTTGGCCCCAAATTGTTCCTTCTGATAAGGTCATTATTGTTGTATGTACCAATGAGTGTTCATTTGATCCTCCTGTGTAAAAATACAAAAACATCCCATAGTTTGCCAAGTGATTCGTTTGGGACTGAAGCTTCACAGCAATGGAATTAGTATGTACAGCACCTCAGTCTTTTTCCTAGATAAGATGCAAAAGGGAGGGCCATTATCGGTAACCCCATAGAGATAATAGTGTCAATAGAGGTCCTACACTTCAAAGGAATAAAAATACCATTGCTAGCAAGCAAACATATTAGTTTTTTAAGTCTTTTGCCTTCTTTTCAAAAGCTTTTTAAATAAAAAAATTACTTTTCTTCAAAAATTAAACTTCTGAAGATCTAATTTCCCAATAGTTTCCTCTGCATTTATATACTATGTAGTGTTTAGGCAACACCTATGTTATAAGTTTATTAATATTATGTAAGTGTTGTTCTTGTATTTATGTATAGTGTATGTATTGTAAATATTCTCAGAGCTTTTTTTCCTCTTACTGTAAAAAGGTGATTTTTGCCCTATGATAATGTAAAGGGAGTCCCCTAATGAAATTCTGTCAGAGGATGATTATTCCACTCTATTCTCAAAGGTTTAAATGAACAAGTGTTATTGTTTTAAATGGTGTCTCAGACATATTTTGTTGGTGCATTGCTTTTCTGTATTCAACTTTCCTATGAATTGAGCTGTGAATTGAAATAGAGTTCAAACCTTTAAATGTATGCATTTGTACAATTATCTGAATGGAGGCATGAAGGCTAAATAAAGCATTTTGTATGGAACAAAACCCCTAATTATTACTGTGGATGACTCAAACCTTCTGGAATACCCAGTTATTAACTTTTTTAAATTAAACCTTTGTTTTCTATAAACATATAGTGATTTTTTTCTAATGGAATGTTTGCTTAAGAAATGGATTTTACTTGCTTTTCTGATTTTTTAAAAGCCATCATAGAGAGTAGACATTCTTTTTCCTTTCACAGCATTTGTGCGTCTGTGATGAAGCTGGAACAAATAAAATAGCACTCAGCAGTATAAACAAAAATGTCCTTGTATGATATAAAAATACTTTGCATAACTATATAATCTGAGTTCCCTAAGTACTTCAGAATGGAGCTGTGTGTCTGTCTCGCTTTGCTTCTGCCCCTCTTCTTTCCTGGCATGTAGGGAGGCTGGTACAGTTAATGTACCTTTGTAGCCAGGAGGAGGTTTGTTCACTGTCTGCCCCTGAGGGAACAACTACTAGAGAAGGGCAATGGCACACTGGAAACAGCAACTTCAGACCTAGTTGGAAAGAGTTGCTATTTGTGATTGTTCCTAGGGACGTTTTGAGGCCTGTGGGCTTCTCACTTGTGTCTCGCCATTCCACAAAGAAGCTTCCTTTATGTTTGAGCCAGTGTAGGACAACTGTGGATATCAAGTCAGAGGTTTGGAGCTGCACTTTGCCCTTACTGGTGAAATTTCTCCTTAAAATTCATTTTCCCCTTCCCTTGAATTTCCATTCACTTGCTTTCAACCAATACAATAATTTATCTAAAAACCCCAGAAGTGTTACATGGTTACAGGTAAAGAAACAAGTAAACAAAGTGATTTGGACACCTCTGAGCCTCATGAAGAGATGCGTCTGAACCAAAGCTGTGTTAGAACAGATCTTCAATCTCTCAAACCACTGATGAATTTAAAAATCAGATAGTTCATACTGGCCCTTCCAGAGCACTTCTGCTTTCCACACAATAGGTTGTTTGTTCTTCCTCAGTGTCCTGTGTGTGTTCAATTTCATTTTTTCTCCCAACAGTGCCATAAGGATAAAATTCATCACTGCCTGTTTAGTCTGACCTCTCCAGTGAACGCCCACACTGTCCACTGCGCTGACCCATGCTCTGTTCCTGAAAAGTTATTTCTTCCACTTGCACAAACAACTGCTCAGTTGTCGTCTAATCCCCTCGTCCTTTTGTTTCCTTTGTTGTTGAACGGTCCACTTTGAGTGAAAAGTTGGCATTTTGTTTTAAGTACATCTTACGGGACATGTCTGGCTCTCTCTGAGCATGGCAAGGTGTGGCCGCTGGTACTGACCTGCAACTTTGTACATTGAGTTGCTGGATCAGATAAACAGTGGGCAGAAAAGAACTGCATTGGCATCATCCTTGAACCTGGGAAGACTGCCTGCCTCCTGGGCGGAGCTCTGGCTATGCACTTTCACCCACGGATTTGCAGTGCTAGTCCTCCTGTCCGACCTGTAATAGGGAAATTCACCCATATGGGAGGTTTGGCTGAAAGACCTGCTCGCTGTGCTGTGGCCTGCTGAACTATGGCTCAGTGGCATGAGATTTTGATTGGAAGTTGAAAGGGTGAGGCTAGGGCAACCAGATTTTGGTGGTCACCAAGTATTTGTCCTTTCCAAAGAGAAGTCATCCCTGTGAGGCAGATGGCCACAGAGATAATCAGTCTTCAGCGATGCCTGCATTGCATGCTGTGGAAACCTGTCTCTGAACAGCCCTCCCATCCCTGCAAATTGGGCAAAGTTATACCCTTTAAATACACAAAGAGCCAAAGGCAATTGACTGAAGCTGAAGTGACTCAGTAGTTAAGCAAAAAATGCCATTGCAGAATGGTTGGGGTTGGCAGGGACCTCTGGACATCATCTAGTCCACCCCCCGTGCTCAAACAGGGACACCTAGGGCCCCTTGCCAGGATTGTGTCCAGATGGCCTCCGAGAATCTGCACAGATGAAGACTCCACAGCCTCTCTGGGCAACCTGTGCTGGGGGTCAGTCACCCTCACAGTGAGAAAGTGTTTCCTGATATTCATAATAGCACCTAACTGTTTTGAGTCTCTCCTCCCTCACTTTGGCCATGAGACAGAATGTGCTCCCTGGTTAAAGTTCTGACCCAGTCCATACCTGGCTATGGCTTTTATACCCATGGCTATTTCTGTGAGAAGACCCAAATAGTAGCAGTAGCCATTCCCTTCCTGCTGAAGCATACCCACAAAGGCATTTACAGCCTCACTTATTTGACTTACCAAAAATATATAGCCCATAATAACTAGAACTGCCCTTTATGAAGGAATGAATAACCATATTTAGCCACTAAGCTGAAACATGTCAATATATTTTATCCTTTATGTTTTTGTTTGTATCTTTGCACAACCTTCCTTGCAGGTGTACTGTGCCCTTTCCTGGTTATCTTTCTCGTTTGCTGGGGATATTGATCTATAAAATCTCCTTGTAAAGTATTTCAAACAAATTCTTTGTTTTTTCTGGGGTGACTTCTCTACACCTGTGTTTTTGGGCCTATGCAGAATATTAACAGACAGAAACTAACAATAAAGTCCAGAAACTACTGCAAAAGCAAACAGTGAAACCAAGATGCTTGCAAAGCGCTATAAATCTCTGCTGAGCTCGGGTTGCTGTTTAATCTTTATATACAGGTACGTCTCAAGGTTATCTGCTCTTGAGGGCTTCTCTGGAGGCTTTTGTGATTTGTCATCCGCTCAGCTTCTTATCAGTCAAAGGTATTTCCCCTTGTAACATTTATTATGGGCTCCCCTCTGTGTTTCTTACTAATGCAATGCCCTGAAGAGGCTCTGGTACGCGGTTTGTAAGGAGTTATTAAATCTCCCTCTCCCGTGATCAACGGGATCGTAAACGTGACACATGCAGCGTAGCATGTGCAGCAGCACTGATGGCTGAAACGCCGTCACTGGGACTGGGTGGAAACAAGGAAGCCTGCAGCTCTGGAAAGGGCTTTCCTGTCTCTGTCTAGCAGTCTCTGGCTGGAAAAGTACAGTTAAATACATGCATTAAATACATCATGTATATACAGGAAGAGAAACTACTGCAAACAGCATCATTGTGGCACCTTAGCTAACACACTGGCTTTGATTTTGAGGTGGAAAAAATCTCAACCCTTTGCACCAGGATCATGGCCATCCTGCCATGCCTTTTCATTTCAGCAGAGGCAAATCCAACCCTGGCTGATGCAACCTTGTGTCGTCATGTCCGAGAACCTGGCATACTGGGGAGAGGACCACTATGAAACTGTTTCATCAGCAGGGTGGCAGGGAGCCTGTCTGCATGTGGCTGAGGCTAGGAGAGCAGGGGATTTCATGGAAAAGGCTTCCTCTCCTGCCTCCACAGCCTCATGGAAATGTGCCACCAAAAGAGAGGGCTGGCTGCTGCAGGAAGCAGGATGCAACTGTTCCACATCTATCGCTCTATCCAGCAGACAAGGCTGCTTTAATTCCTCATTTGCCCTTAAATATCTGCTATGTCTACATCGGTGTCTGAGGTCTGACTGGTAGCATGTATAGGCATGTAAGTACATATACCTACTTAGTACATATATATATATTTATACACACACACGGGCACTGTATGAATATATGTATATATGTACTGACTAGCTCTTTCTAAAGGGGTACCTCTAGGAATTCATGCCTGTGGACACCAGGAGCATTACTGGGAATATCTTTAGGAGCCAGGTGTCTGCGTAGCTATGCAACAGCTGAATAGCAGTTTTAAAGCTCTTTAAGGTGTTAGAACCAGCATAAGTTTATCCTGAGCCCAAACAGCAAAGTGCATCTGGCAGAAGACAGTATGGCCTGGCCCATGACAGGGGGGTCCAAGGTCACCTGGACAGCCTAGGGTCCTGCACACAGCACTGCTATCTCAACACCCAGACACGGACAGAGACTGAGTCCTGGGGGACAGCAGGGACAAACAGCAGAGGTTTTAGCCTCAGCTGTGCTGCAGAGCTTGCCTCACATTCAGGCTGGTGGATGGGTCTGCAGGTAAGTGAGGAGGAAATGGAGGCTGCTTCTTCAGTGCCCTGCCTCCGACAAGCAGAGGTCTGGTACTTCACTGCTTGCAGTGGGAATCACAGCCTGGGGGAAGGAGCTTCATGGAAATTGAAAACCTGGAATTAGCTGAGACAAAATTGGTCTCCATATGTGCAAATTGGTAACATGGCTGTTTCAGTCTGCTGGTGAAGTATGCAATCTGTTTCTGAGGCATTTTGTAAAAAATTAGAAAAGCCTGGTAGAGGGTTTCTGCAGAGCTTTTTTTGGTTCTGATTATTCATTTATTTACAAACGATCATTTAGACCATCTGGGGCTTTTCAGTGTAACTGAGAGAAAACTCTGAGCTTCCCAGGACTCCACAAGTGTGCCAAGAAGGCAAGACTGCAAAGGCTTTTGGAGCTAATAAAACAAAGGCAGAAAAGCAGCTTGTTGGGATGAGATGGGGGGAGGAGAACAAGGGACGGGACCCTTTTCCTTCCTCAGCCTTGCTTTGTTTCCCATTTTGTTTGACATTTGTAATCAAAGTCTCAGCACCTTTGCTTTAGTTATAATAACTTTACTGCAGTTATTACATGAGCCTCTGTAGATGTACACACAGCTCAAGCTTTTAGCCTCCGGCACTGACCACTCCCCAGACAAGATGCTTGTTCCCTGTACCACAGTACGTGTGATTCTGCAAGTTTCTTTTATCACAAGGCAGCAGTACAGACACAAGAAAAGTACAGCAGGAGCCAGGGGCTCAAGATGAGGTTTGGCACACAGTACATCAACATCAGAAAAGGCTTGTTCCTTCAGCTTTCATCACTAACAACATCTGGAAAGATGAATGTAACTCAGTCACGGTTACTGCAAATTAAAATAAATGAATAACCTGCCAAGTGTGGGACAGAAGTGCTACATTCATGTGTTTTTGTGGGAGAACTAATATGGCCTTTCAGGATTGTCAGCTTTAGTTTGATTTACATGGATGGCCATGCACCCATGAACTTTAGGGAGCTTTCATGGCTCAAAGTATTTTTCGTGATTATCCTAGCAGGAAGGATATTGGTAGAAGTAGGGATGGCATTGACAGCAATTTCATGCTTGAAATCATCTCAGAGAAGTAGTGACCAAATGTTAGTTTACTGGCCATATCTTGCAGGAGTGGTGGTGATACCAAGTAGATAGATAGCCATGTATCAAAGACACAGTGGAAGGTGACACCTTGCTATAGGAGGCAGGAACAGCCTAATAAATATAAATATATATAAATATAAATATCTCAGCCTGGAGAACAGGAAGCTCCAATGAGACCTTGTAACAGCCTAAGGGGGCTTACAAGAAAGATTTGTTAGAGAAAAACCAAGCATTTTATAGCTCCTGTGAAAATCTAGGCCTTCCTATTCCTTCCAATTCTTTTTATAGTATAAAATGAGTATTTCTAATCATAGTGGGCAAGTCCATGAGCCATGGGCTTAAAGGTTCAAATCAGCATCAAGTGAAGCAAATACTGCAAGAGTAGCATTTATTTCTTTATGACAGATGCTATAAGTTTATTAACAGATGGGAAGTTGGGCTGATTCTTGAAAAGCATTTTTTAAAATGACTTTAACTCCACAAGGAATGTTTTTCTATTTGAAATTGTCTTCTAGTCCAGTTTTAACTCAAACCATGAGTTTTAGACATTTCTAGTGAACCTTCAGGAAGCTTCCTTTGCATCTGCCTGGAGATACTGAGCTTTTCTTCTTTTCACTGCTAACAGAAAATGATGAAAGTTGACAAGAGAGTGTGTTCACTAAAAAGCTGCCAGGGTTTCATGGGGTCCCAGTAATTGAGACTCATTAGAGATCTAAAAACCTTTAGGAACTTAAGTAGGCATTCAAATACCATGGCTGGATCAGTGGAGCTCAGTGAACCAACACACATTTTCAGAAGAAACTCTCTTGTGGTGAAAAACTGTTGACCAATGCTCATCTTAATGTGATCGAGCAGATTATACAGTCCAAGACTGGCAAACAGGAATTAAAACCTTATTTCCATTCTCTCCTGAGCATACTGTCTGCATAAGAGGAAAAGATGCCACAGATTGAACCCACAAGACTGAGAAGTGTATGCATCATGTTTTTATTCTCTTTTCCTGTAAGACTGCATTATCATAACATGCAACAAAAATAATGCTCACACACACGCAAAAAAAAAAAAAAAAGGTGGTGGTCCTAGTGCTTGACTGTAGCGTGAGCTTGAATGCTTGAACTCTTGGTTGGTTTCCCACATAAGCTTAACTGCAACACCAGTGACTTATCAGCAGTTTATGGACTGGAAAACAAAGCCATTAAGTTCTTTTGGCACTGTGTTTCTTACAACAAAAGAAGGTCTGAAGAAAGGGAGTTACAAAAATGTGTTTTACTCTGGAGGCCCATTAGCTCTATTGGTCAGAGAAACTGCTTTGCAGCCTCCACCTGCAGTATTGTGTGTGAGGGATTTATGTTATTCTCTGTTCATCACAACAAACAGACCTCCCTAGTAGCAATGTGTGTCCTTATATAAAAGATAATTTGGGGGCTCTGAAGACTTGAAACTCAGATTTGGTCCTAATTATTAGAAGGTCACCTAGGAATTCTGGAAGAGTTTGTTTTTCCTGATTCCAGCCTGCTAGGTCCAAGAAAATACACTTAATTCAATCCAGGTGACTCTCCATTAAATATAATCTTGTCTTAATTGGTGCCACCTTGACCTCTACTTGTGAAGTCTGTTTTGTGGTCTACAAGTCTAGCTTTAAATGCTCAAACACACATTTTCCCATCTGATTCCCCATGATTTCATTATGACAACAACACACTTCATACCAGGCTCTCCATATGCGTGTGAAATGTTTAGTAACAAGACCATGTCCAAGCAGGATAGAGGTCTTCCTCAGGCTGCCAGCCATGATAGGCTCTGTTACTTGAACCCAGCTCAGTTATCACAAACTTTAAGATGTCCATGGTTAAGGGATCAGTGAGTGATTCAAAGGTACTTCTCCCGTGTGGCTTCTGCAGCCCATCCCACTCACTCTCCACAACAGAGAGGTTGCAATGTCCAGTTTATGTGATCACCGAGTAGGCTTCATGCATCCCGTGAGTTTCAGTTTATGTCTCTGCCAGTGTGCTTTCATCCTTGAAGTAACCTTCTTAGCCTGGCAGCCCTATAGCAGGCTTGAATTCACCCTGGTAGGGTATTCCCAGAAGACCTCTGCCTCTGTTAATGGCTTGACACTTTAGCACTGCTCTAATGAGGGGAGGAACAGCAAGGTTGAGGTGCTCCTACAAAGTGGTGGACTGAGGAGCATTAAGAACTGCAGTTCAAAGCAAATGCCCTCCTCTTGGCATCAGATGCCCTCCTCTTGGCGTCAGGATTTTAATCTGATCTGGCATTTCAAGCTGATGAAAAGATTGCTCTGAATTTCCATTTCTGACAGTGTCAGAGAAACAGAAGCTCCTTTATTTCACCAAAAGCCACAGTTTCCATTCTGGGAAGGAATACAGAAGTTAAGTAGGCCATATCACAGGCAATAGCCAAGAGGGAGCTTGTCATGTTTGATCAATTGCTGGTTGTAGGAGATTTTTTGTGAAATGTGGTAAAAAAAAATAAAAATTGACTCAACCACTAACATAAATTAATATACTAATGATATTAAACTTTGGCTCCAGTGCTAACTGCTGCTTCAGAGGGCTTGAAAAACTGAAGTTCTGAATTATGTACCAAACCCACGCTACCAATTCATCTGGCAACATTTACAAATGTCATATCAATGCTTTGCCTGCAAAGAACAAAGTAGAAACACTGACAGGTCCCAGCAAGCTTGGAAGAGAGAGAATTTGGATAGAAATTCATGTGGGGTGCTTAAAACAGGTATGATCTGGATTGAACTGTAAGTTAGTGTCTCAGGTACCTTATACAAGCAGGAGGTTTGAAAGCTTTCAGGTAAATTAGATTAAAATCAATGCTACTAGTAAAACGGCACCATATGGCATAAGGAAGCCCAGAACTGCTTGATACAATGCATAAACATATTCACTGTCAAGGTAATATAAAGTGCATTTTATATGCAGCATTTGAATAGCATCTACATTTTGCACAGCAAAAGGCAGGTATTTTGGCTTTCATTTGAAGATGCAGCTTTCGAAGTCACATGGTATCATGACACAGCTACCATTTGAGCTGGGGGCAGGAAATGGTGATTCATGGGGTCACAGAGAAAATCTAAAAATTGGATTTGTTCAAGAACTAAGACAGAGAAGAGGACGAACAGATTTCTACAACATTGTTTTTAAGCCAAGTTCAAAGTTTGAACCCTAACATGAAGATTTTCAAAATGGTATTAGTAATGCTACCCAACACCTTCGACTAACCCCAGTAAGTAACAGCACTTCATTACAGAAAAGATTATTTTATTGCTGCCCAAGAGCCACATACAGTTCCTGAAGCAAAATCCAGAGTCTTCAACTTCCTGGTGGTGGTGTGGGATCAAACGTGCCACCTTAAGGCACCTGGGCAGGATATTATTAGAGAAAAGAAAGGGCTGAGTGACAATGTGAGTCCTGTTAAATCTACCCAAAAAAAGAGACTAAAAGATGTTTCAAGGTCCTGGAACAAAGGTCTCTTGAGCAACGGTGATGCACGGAGGCAGCACAGGTGACCCTATTTTTAGGATATGTTTAAAGGAACCAATTTAGAGGACAAACAGTATTTTATGAATGTGTGCTGAATTTCAATTTTGAGAGCTTATGCAGGATGAAACAGTGATGGGTAAAGTGAAGGGGTGGATCGGTAATGCCATACGTCATGTTAACAAAATCATCTGTGCCAATGAACCTCAATGTAAGCCAGGCTTCAGTTCCATCATGACTGCCTCTGTTGGTTTAGAAAAAGTAAGTCACCATTTCACCTGAGGTTGTTCCCAAAGTTTATCCCCAAAGCCCATTTGGACATGCTGATCTCATTGAATTGTAGCTGTAGAGTGTGGTAGCAGTGCTAAATCAGGATCTAGGTCCAGAGAAACAGCGCATGGCACCTCACCAGGGAAAGGATATGAAGGGAGATCATACAGTCATCTGGTTCAAATTTTGTGCTGGGTCTAATCCAGCTACATGCTTATGCCATGGTGAACCCCAAGCTACTCCAGGAGTGCTTTAGCTAAGCTGAAATAATTAACAAATTATTACCAGATCCCTTAAATACATACTTTTTTTCCTTTTTGTGTTCAACTCACTGTGGTTTTCAAAGAACATTATGAGCACAGACAAGCATCATTCATTATGTAGGGGTATTGTTCCCTATTTAACAGATGTATTTCCAAAGGAGTTGAATTCACCTGACTGGTGTTTTCTTTCACAGCAGCTTTGTCTTCCATGGTACTACGCCAGGAAAGTCATCTATTTGTGCCCTTAACTCTCAGTGGTGTCAGCAAATTACTGGCAACAGCACATATTAGTGTCTTCATCAGAGTGAGAATTTATGATGTCACCACTAAATCCATCAGGGACATTACGTCCCTATAATTCACAGCTGACTCTTGAACACATGAAAGGAATGGCAGTGTGCCAGCTAACAAAGAATGATTGTGCTGCTTACCTTTGCCATGACAATTTGCTTAAATAATAACAAAGAAAAATTAATGCAAGGAAAAATCGGTGCAACAAGGAAAAATTAAGGCACTGATAAACACACAGGAGAAAAACAGGGAAGTACTGAGGTGTATATTAAATATTCATCTTTGTGGCAGCACCATTTTCAGTTTCTGATACTTTAAGCTGATGGGAGCTTTGAGCGATATTTACACTTCATTCAATCAAGAGGAACATGGCAGCATTATTTAAATTTTATTTTATGACCAAAGGATGGATGGCAGTACTTTATGGCAGGAAAAAATGGTACAGGCAGCAAGTTGCAGTAATTCAATATTTTTAATGCAGAATTGATTGACTATGCCTGAGAAAGGATATTAAAGGGGTATTCCAGGAGCCTAATTAATCTGGGAAAGAAGTCGAGGTCACTGATGAAAGGAATTGCTCAGAACACTGGGTTTAGGCCCCCAGTATAGATTTCTGGATTCTTCACTGCTCATGTCAGGTTCACCTTTTCTTTGAACTTTTTGTCAAAGAGAAAAGATACACAAAAATGGGAATGGTAAAGCTGAACAGAAAATGGGATTTTTTTCCCCATGAGCATATTATTGCTTTTACTACCATTATAATCAGTATTATCATCATCATTGCTGTTATGAGAATCATTGCAAAAGCATAGTTTTGTTTCAAAACTGCAAAATGTTGAATGGAAAGTATAATCTTCTGCATGAAAAATGTGTCAAGTTGCCTTATGGGAGCTGTAAGCAGAGTGCTTCTATGAGCTGAACACTGGGAGAGCGTCGCTTATGCCACACTGTTCTATCTGGCTGAGCTGCGTCATGGGCCTGCTGGTTATTGCAAATGATGGGAAATGTGGTTCAGACAACATGCTTGGCTCACAGAGGAGAATTAGGGCACAAACAGATTTCTTTGGGATACAAAGCAGTCATGTTGGGACCTACATACCAAGAGTTTTTATTTGGAAAGTATCCATTGTTGAATCAAAATACCTTTGCTTTTCAGGGAAAACAAAAACAACAACAACAAAAACCAAAAACAAAGAAAACAAAACAAAAAAAATCCCCCCAAAACAAAAGATTTTTCCACTCTTTCTCCACTCTCCACCCTGAAAACTCTCTGTATAAAAAATGTTTTCATCAAAATTCAGCCTCAATGGAACACTTTCAGTCAGTTCAAATTGGTGTGGTTTTGGTAAAACAAGCTGAAGAGGAGCATATTCTGAAGGCACTTGCCACATTAACCCATATCTAATTTATTAAATGCTGGAAAGAGCTCTGTAGTCAGATAGATTTGCTTTTCAAAACATCACACTCAAACTCAGAGAAATGGGGGGGAGAGGGAAAAAAGAAGGCGAAGCTTGGTGCAAGAAATCATCTATACAAGATACAGAAACTGCCAGACAAAATATTATTCTTCTGTTAAATTATGCAGCATGATATGAAAACACTTGAATTTCTGAAAGGCAACAAAGAGAAAAAATGCTAAGAAAGAAACTGAATCTTCAAACCCAAAGTCAGGAGTGCTATTCTATGCTTCATGGTAATCCCCAGTTTACACCAGCTCTGTTTGGTCTCCAGTGCCAAGGGATGGTAAGCTTCAGTGATTTCACCACCACTATCCTGCAGCCTATGAATCAGAAATGTTGTGTTACTGCCAGGAAGAGGGAACCTGTTGAAAGAGATGTGCTCTGTAACCATGGCAGTCATCAAGAAGGTTACAAATTTTAACCACATTAGTGAGTAAAGTAAAGCAAATTGTCAGCATAAACCTGTGAAGAGGAAAAATCCAGAGGGAAGCAAACTACTGCAGTGATGATATTTCCATGACTATGTGAGTCTGGAGAACAGTGCATACCTTGTTATACAACTTATGAAAGAAGTTATAATTTGTGCTCTTTATATTTTGGAAGACATGTACTACCATAGATCATGTCATTAATGGTAAGAAAAGTTGTCTTATACTTACTGCAGTAAGATTGGCACACAGCCAGACCAGACATTTCTAGGTTTTTATCCAAAACTTGTGAAGCACATTTTCTCCTGCAACTTCTGTTAGCCAGCCAGAAGTATTACTATAATTGCTCTACAGCATGTCATGGGTTACCTGGAATACCTGAGTCACTTTGTATTCTATGTACCTCTGGTTCTTTTTAGTGTTCAGTCTGAATGTTATCATGTTGAGATGGGATTTATTGCTATAAATATTTTTCTTATGACTCTTTCCTAGTGCTTGTTTGACAGTGATAAAAACTAAACTGACATATGTTCATTGTGTGGTAATGCACTTAATCCATGCCTTGTTTCTGGAATCTTATAATCTGTAGGCTGCATTGAACAAAGGAATGGCTTTTAGAGTATTTCAGTCTTTATAAAGCAGCCATTTGTGGATTAAGGGTGCATTTCCATACTGACACATGTTGGCACACCGCACACCTACTTCTAATTTCCATTGTATAAGCCAAGAGAGAATTCTGCTTGGTAAGAACATGTAGGTGTATTGATGCAGGTGCACTACATCTCAAGGGTTACCTGAGGCCATCCAAAAGCCAAATCTGCTCTTGCATGTCTGGGAGGCCACTAGGTTGATGCAAGGAAAGACTTTCCTTTGCAGCATTTTAGTGCTTTTTATGCTCAGACAATGCGAGCATGTTCATAAGCTGCTGTCGTAAGCTGCTATGAGAAAGTCAGGGTGCACCTGAGGAGATCAGGCCAAGCAGATCTGGATAGACTTTTTGTGGGTTGCATTAGAGGATCTCAAGTGGACAGGAGGTGGAATTGTGTATTCACATCTAGAGATGCAGCTGTAGCATATCTTGTCCAAAGAATGCTGAACACATGCATATGTGGCTAACTCAGGGAGGAAGCAAAATCCACGTCACCTTTATTTAAATTAAAATGACCAGTGGAGTTGGGACTAAATAACATCTTATTCCGTAAGCATGAACATACAGACACAACACTTTAACTCAAGCAGCTGAAGAAAATACTGTACCAAGGAATCATCTCCATTACAGGTGAGTATTTTGGAGTGCTAACGTGTGACATATTACTCACTTGACCTACTGTGTCAGAATGTATGTGTTTATAAATAACCCACCCCAAAAATGTAGCTTGTGTCAATCTGTCCTTAAAAAGGTACCAGATTAAAAACCCATGATCTTGGTTTTTGGATTTGATTCAGATTTGACCCAAAACACAAGTGAATGATTTCTATATTTGGAAGTATAATTTCTAAAGGTCTTGTATCAACGCTGCTACATCCAGCTGAACTCCCACTATTTATGTACACATTTTGAACCCTGAAACAAATGCAGCCTACACTCTCGCCCATGTCTGCAAGATAACATGTTCATACCTTAAGTTGTGAGTCTTCCAAGAAGCCCATTTTATGCCATGTATGGCATAAAATATATTTATGGTCTTTTACAGGTCAGCTTAAGCAACAAAAAAGGCAGCAACTTCCTCATAACCCACTGTGAGTAAAGAGGGTGACGCCAGTTTAGGAGGTGGAGGTGCTTGCCTTTCAGCAACCTATTCAGGAATCATTGAGAGGCAAGATCAAACCTGTTGATTTACAGGCCAAATGGTTTGTACCTGTGACACATGCTGCGAGTGGGAGATTATTGCAGCAGAACAGCTATGATCTCAGGATTCCTGACTAGATCTCATCGCTATCCTTGTCCTACATGGACTAGATAGGCTGCACACACTGTGTGGAGCAATAAGTCAAGGAGGCTGCAAGACTTTTGAATAAAATAGTATGATGAGAGAATATCACACTTCATCTGTAGGTGGAGTATCATCTGGTGATCGCCACATGAGCCAGGGACCAGTTGATGAGGGACATCTTTTCTATGCCACTAATGCTCTTTCAGCAAGCTGCAGTGACAAGGGCAGAAAGAAGGCTGGGTGTGGTGTTGCAGAGGACAGATAATTGCTACCTTACACCTGAGTTTCCTCCTATTCAGCAAGGGACTGAAGATCTCTGTTCAGGCTTTCAGCCAACTTCCCTGTTTGATAAAAATAACTTAATAGTGAATGGCAGTTTCGAGGCAAACTGGCAGAAGTGTCTACTTGTTTTTTTTTCAAAGCTGAAGTGCTCTAGGAGTTCACAAGGTGTTTGTCAAACTAGGGAATTCTTCTTTTTAATTGAAGGTCTGGGAGTACCTCAGATACTTGGAGTAAATAAAAAAAAAATTTAAGAAAAAAATCAAAGAGTTGAGAATAATGTCACTCTTTACATTGAGGAATGTCATTGATCTCCTAGACTGCTTTCAGCATGGTGATGTTTGTCTGCCTGTTGCTGTACCCCTCTTAGCATAATCAGCTGTACCGTGAACCTGCAGCAAGTCTATGCTGCTCTGAGGGCTTCCCAGAGAGCCTGAAGAGTCTGCATCAAGGTGTTATGGGCCTTTGTTCTTAACTATAGATGAATTAGTCGTGCTATTTTCTTACAAGAACTTGATTGTCAGTCAAAATGATGACATGCATGTCTGTCCAGAACTAACATTTTGCTCAGTAAAAATTATGTGGAGGGATGGGAGAGGAAGGAACACCTGTTTTGGTTCTCTTAATTTTAATGAAATAACAAACTCTGGAAAAGATTTGTATATACATTCCCACACCTTCACACATGTTTTGCTTATGTAGACAGAAAGTGGTAATCAGCATCTCTTTTACTCTTCCTCCCTAATCGTTTCTCTGCAAAGTGACCAGAGGAGTACCAGCATTTCTAATTCTCCAGCATCCAGTTTCATTCACAAAAGTATTGGGTTTTTTTGTGCAGGGAAGCTGGTTTAAAGGTACTTATGGAGACTGTTTGCACTGGGCCGGATGTTCTGCACAATGTTACTTACCACTTTGGCAACAAAATCCTACTTTGGAGTAGGATTTGCAACTCACAATGACCCGAAGTGCAGTTGCACCTTGCTATTAAAAGGGCCCTTCTTTCTGGATGATCTTCCACAGAATTGAAAATTAGGTTTATCTTTCTTTATGAGGGGGTCTGTATATTGTATAAAAGTGCTCTCCTTGAGATATTTTCCAGTATCTGCTTGATTATAATGTTCTATTTAAACAAACTAGCAAGCCTGTCAGAAATGGTACTTATTGCAGGGCAAGAGGCTTTTGACCTTCTGTGTAATTATTCCTAGCTCACCCTTGGAAGTCTGCATTACACTAAGCTGAATTTGTGGCATTGTGTCGTGCAAAAAGGAACTGAATTGTATCCATTAGTAAATTTGCACTGGAATGCATAGTAAATGTCAAGACTCTTAATTGTGCTTTTTATAATGGCTTCCAAGCTTACTAAGGAACAATCAAAAGCTATTAGTTATGACTAGGTAAACATTTTAAGGATTTTTTTCCAGAAGACTCTTTAGTTCTATTTGATGAATCTTTGTACATGACTTAATGTAAAGCTATGAAAGAATAGATGTGTTTGTGATAAAATTAGTCTGAGGACTTTTATGAGAACATTCAGGCCTAAATACTCACAGTTTCAGTTTTAACTATATATCTTTCTTCATTAGTCTACTTTATAGCAAAGCCTTTCTTTATGCTAAAGAATCTGAGATGCAATCTTACCTATGAATCTAGCTTCTGTGCCAGACTTTTCTCCTGTTAGTTGTTTTCTCTTCCCTCCTCAGCTTAAGTTGACCATGGAAGTGATCTTCCTTTTAGTGTGAAATCAGTGATAGACAATCTAGACAGACAATTTAGATACAAAATCTCCTTTCTTTTCTAGAGTATGAGTATTATTTTTTCAAAGCTATACAACAGTCTTGTGAAACATCTGATCAAGAACAACATAAAGAAAATTTCTTCCTTTGGAAATCTCTTACCCAACATTTGACTGAAAGTTAGAAAGAAGGCAAAGACTGTAGCTTCCTGCAACAGCTCCTCAAAACCCAGTGTTATCTGACCGACAGTACACATCCTTATCTGAGACAGAGAATCTGTTCGAAGACAAAGATAAGTAGTTGGCTGCTGCAGCAAGATTGGTTAAGATACAATGCTTCTGCAGCCAGCAGTACAAAAGGGAACAATGTGTTTAGCATTAGATCTAGGTTAGATCTCAGCTCACATAACCATGTACACATTTAAGTTGCATGGAGTGGAAGCAGCTTTCGGCAGGAGAATGAGTTTAATTAAGTTCAGAACAAGACTTAAAATCTTATCAGTGAAGCCCTAGTTCTGGCACCATTACCCACAATCTTATTTAGATATTCAGAAAAAGTGGGTATGGGGTTATGTCCCATGGCACTTCAGGTAACCACTGAACTCTGATATATAGCAGTAAGCAGAAGCAGAACAACAACAATAAAAACCCAAACAAATAATCAAAAAGGCCACTTGCTGAGAAGTAGTTAAATAATTTGAGAGGCACTGGTCACTGTTACAACTGGACATCAAAGTACAGGGTCAGACAGTGAAAACTTAATATTTAGCCTCCTGTACTTAGTGTATCCTTTGCCCCTGCAGGCACAGGGATGACCAAAGGAGTTACAAGGTGTAGGGCAGTAGATATAATTTAGACTGACTGAATCTAGGCTGAGGTGCTTTAAAGTCCACCACCCTAAAAATTTCTTCATTCACTGTTCTTAACAACAGCTGCCTCTTAGTAATCATGAAATGGATGCATGCTGATTAATCATTAGAAAATTGTGTGGATGTTAGTAGAAGACAAGTGTAAAATCATTAAGAGATGCTTGCAACTGGCTCCTTTTTTTCCCCAAATGGAAGCATGTATTGAAGCTATACTCTTCATCTGAACGGGGATTGCAAAATTAGAGGTGTTATCTACAGTGACTATGTGCGAGAACAAGGATGCTCTTAAGAAGGCAGTGATAGAGACATTAGAAACTTGCTGAGAAGGAATCCAGAAAGCAAGTTCTTCACAAGCAGTTTCTGAAAAGATTACTCAGGATAAAAAGTCAAAAGAACCTGACAGCCAATAAGAGACTTACATTTTACATCTTGATTTTTATATAGTCTCAAATAATAGTGTTATAGGAAACTAGAACATGTACTCAAGAGGAAGTCATTATAAGAAACATTAGTAAAAAAGATGCTTGTCATTTAGTTTCTTCACAAAATTAATTCAGGTTGTGGGTTTATTGATATAAAGAGGCAGATTTTAAGTAGAGAGGAGGAAAGATGAAAGATAACCACAGTAATGGGAAAGGGATAACTACCTCTATGCCACTAGAAAAGTGAGAAGATAGAGATAAGTTAAAGCAGTGTGAGATGATGCCCATGATGACCTATTTCTTTTTCCAAAGAGCAATAATGCCGCATTAATTCTTTTACCAGTGCCCTATCTAAATGAAATCAAACTGTGTCAGTGCTTTGCAACACAGCTTTCTTATGTCTTATGAGGAGGTGCTGCATTAGGGTGGGATTTGCCTTCCCTATCTCAGGTATCTGGGCTGCTTCTGTCACCCAAATGTTTGTCATTGGTTCATCTCACCCCCATGCTACCATGACCCTCTTGGCTTTACGTCCATTAAGAGACTAAATTCAGGTACTTGAAAATCCTCACGCATTCCTGGCAGCATTTGCAGCACACACATTCATGACTACATATTTTCCTAAGCTGTGGGTAAAACTGATTAATAACTAGAAGCCATTATACTATTGTTGGGCAATTGGAGTCTAGTGGACAGCCTAAAAACAAGCAGCAGGACAATTGTGAAAAGCATTAAGGGCATATAGGGTATCCCTGGTTTTAGGCAGCTGCGGAGTGAGACAGCAGATCTACTGAAAGCAGGGTCCTTTTTGTGGGTCCTTGATTCCTCATGAGCACAGACTAGGTGGGAGGGACTAGTTGGAGATGAGAGTGGGTTTAGCTTTAGCTCAGTGTCTAGTCTAACACAGGTCTCAAAACCCAAAGGGGGCTTTTTGGTAAGTGCAAAACACTGAAACCTTACTGCTCTTTGGGTATCTCTCACCTGATGCTTGGCTTCATCTCAGCTACTATGATGTGTGTTGAACAATGCCTCCAAACTATCCATTGTTTTGAGGTTTTTTACTTTCTCAACAGATGGCAGTACCTGCCATCCTTGTCTCTGATGCCAGTTGTGCATGAAGCACACCTAAACCCAATCTGAGAAGCAATTTTATTCTTCCCATGGTAATGGACCCGGTCCTGGGTGAACATTTGATGGTGAGATGACACCGCTGCCTCTGGACTGGGAGTGCACTTCACTACATTCTGGAGAGAGGTGAAATGATGCACAATTTGCTCCTCTACCTCTAGGGGCCATGACAAAGGGAAGCTGGGGGTGGTGGTGGTGGTGGTGGTGGTGAGGAAAAGCTTGTGGAGGCCTGAGGGACCTGAGAGAGGGGAAGAGAAATTAACTTCAGCAGCCTGAAAAGGAAAGTAGGAAGGCAGTAGTGCTGCGTGATTGGAGAGACCCTGGATACTCCGACAGTGGTGGCAAACAGATACATCTATAACCAATCACGGATGATCCTAAAATGGAGGACATGTGCCCACACTATGTTGTATGTATGAAAAACCCACAGGATTTATTAGGATTTTAAAATGTAGGAAATATGACAGAAAGATGAAGTGAATATATATTCAAAAAATTCTGGATTTACCTTGCCTAATGTGTGTCCATGGATCCACCAAGCAGCATTCAGCTCTGAATATAGCTAAACCACCCGATCAGGACCCTAGTTCACTTTGGAATGCTCTTTCCCCTGAGCAGCAACCAAAGGACTAATCACCTCTCCACGGAAAACTGCAGATGCAGTAAACCATTAGTGTTTTAGAGGACTGCTGAAGGCTGTTGAGTATCACATGGATGCCTCCTTTTTGGTCAAAAGAACCGACCACCTCCTAGTCAGAAACCTGACCGTCAGCCTTGTGGCCAGGCATCCCATCAGTTCATCTCTTACCTGGTGGATAGTGATTTCCACAGTGCCTGCTAGCTGCCCACAGCAATGCCTGAGGCTGCTGAGTAGGTTGCACACACACTGCTTATAGACAAATGCTGGCTGCTGAGTGGCCTTCCTCTTCCGTGTCTGGTCTGTCAGGGGTTCGCTACTTTAGGTGACCTGAGGTTTACAGGAATCCAGGGAATCACATGCCCTACAGTGCTTGTAAGATATGAGTCAAAAAATATTAAAAAAAAGTTGCAAATCAATCAAGCCTGTGAGGAATTTGTAGGTTGTATACTGAATTCATCCTCCCTGCAAAGACAAGAATCAGGCCAATGAACCCAAGGACTGAGCTGGGCTAGCTCATCTGGCTACAATAACACCTGTAAGTCAGGCAGAGGTGGGAAGAACTCAAGAACACTGCAGTGCAATTGCCTGTACTTTTGTACCATTGGAGTGGTCTCTGGACTGCACTAGCATTCTTCCAAACAGCAGCTGAGAATACTTGAGAACTTAGTATGGCCCAAAGACTCTTCCCAACAGGCAACTGGATGCTGCTATCCTATTTTGGAGACTAAGAAAGTTGAACAGTGCAGACAAGAAAAGTCCTGTGCCAGCTGGCATCACTGCAAGAAAATGGTTTCAGGATAGTTTTGTTTTTTCTTTAATGTATTCATATGCCATTAGGTAGTAGGGAAACTTCTCTGTTCTTGCAGCCTGATAGCCCATGACTTCACCAGCAAATTTGTCTACATGTTTCTAGAGGCTAAAGCAGTTTCTATTTTATCCCACTTTATTGAAATCTAGGGGCCTGCCAAGAGCTGAGAGTCACAGATTTAAGATACCCCAGAATCATAGAATATTCTGTGTTGGAAGGAACCCACAGGGATCATTAGAGTCCAATTCCTGGCCTTGCACAGGACAGCCCCAAGAATTACACCATGTGCCTGAGAGCATTGTCCAAAGGCTTCTTGAACTCTGTCAGGCTTGGTGTTATGACCACTTCCCTGAGGATCCTGTTCCAGTGCCCAACCACCCTCTGGGTAAAAAACTATATATAAACTTTGTATTAAGACATGTGTGAAACATCTTATACAGCTATGAGGAAGACAACAGAGCTGAGAGGTTTTGTTTTCCTTTCCTGTGCAATTTTGAATTAAACTCTTTAACTTCTTGTGCTGGGCAAAGAGCTGTGCACAGCTATCCACAGGCTGGGTGAGGTGTGACTTGTCAGCAAGTGTTTGTGGGCAGCAGAAATGATAAGATATTCAAGTCTCAAGTCCTTTATCTAAATGTGTATTACTAGTATAATCAGAGATGTCCTAGAGTATAGTACCTGGCCTCAGCTGCCTCTCCGTGAAGACAAGGGTCACCCACAGGCCAGGCTTCACAGCTTCTGATTCCACATGGGTTGTCTATTTGCCTGTGTTTAAAGTACTGATGGGAATCTTGCAGGAGCATTTGCCTGAAGTATCTGGAATATCTGCTGTCCTATCTGAGGAAGCCATTGAGGATGAAGACCTTGATGTCTGGATGGTTGATAGTAGGTATAGAGAAGAATTAACTGCCTCCTGCAGGCACCTTGTGTTGCAGCTAAGTGCAAACATTTAACTGGGAGAGGTGTCTCTGTGTACTTTGAATGCATAGCTTAGGGCAGACAAATTGCAATGAAGGAGTCTAATAAATTGCTTTGTCACAAGCATAACCAAAGCAGTAATGGGCTCACATTCAGTGGAGCAGGCAAAGTTCTGTGGAAACCGGCCAGTTTGGTTTAGCACTGTCTTTAGAAGTTCCTTACTGTTGTTTCCTAATGGTGCAATTGTACTTACTTGGAAAGGACTTTACAGGGAAGAGCAATCACACTGTCTTGCAAAGAAGCTGAAAACCAAACACATTTATAAATGTCTCAGTGAAGAACTCAAAAATGGCCACACTAAACATCCCTTGTAGCCATCTGCTCTGCTCTCCAGTGGGAGTATAGAAGAGTAGATCAGACAAGTGGTGATACTTTCTTCAGATTTTAAAAGCCTGGGCTAAGGCTTCTCCCTATTTTTCCTATCCTAGTATCTAAAATCCATTTACGGGACTCTCCGAAAGTCCCTATATAACTTTGAACACACAGAGCCTTCAGCACAGTAGTGTGTTGGTGGCAAGGAACTGCAATGGTCCTCTAGGCAATGATTTCCTGATGCAGAGTGCTTGAGCACCCAGAATCACTGAGATGTCCTGGACGAATTGCTGTGGTTCCTGTGACAGATTTCTACTAGCTACCGCAGAGACAGTGAATGCTTCAGGAGGGGAAACCTTTCCTCTCATAAAAACTGACACTCTGGTGATTAAACGTGACATCTCTACAAGTCCTCAGCAGAGCTCAAACAGCTTTCATTAGAGCCAGATAAACCAACTTAAAGTAATTGTGTAGTATTACATAGCAAACACAGTCATCTTCAAATATGTTATTTTTTCCTCCTATAACTGGTTGGAAGAGAAAGGGACTGACAGTTAGTTGAGCACTGTGACATAGATTATGAATTAATTCTATTGCCTGGGTAAGAAGAAGTTATAAAAAAAATAATAGGTCCTATTCATGTACACAAGGCAATTCCAGAGAGTACTGCTGAATGAAACAAAAAGCTAAATAATTTAAAAACCTGGATTTTATTTATTTGGGCATAATGCGATAAACAAGGTGGAGAATGTATTGTGCCAATTCTCAAAATTGCATCAGAGGAATAATAGTTAGCCTCTTAATCACTTTCCTCTGTAGTCAGCTTAGATTAATAGCAACTTCTCTGTTTGTTTTATTTGAATCCTATTATTTTTCTTTGTCTTCCTTTCTTTTCTTTTTTTTTGTTGTTGTTTGTTTTTTGGGGGTTTTTTGTTTTGGTTTTTTTTAGGTTTTGGGGTTTTTGTGTTTTTGGTTTTTTTTGAGGGAAGACATTGCGTGACTGTGAATGTACTGGTACAGAAAAAAGATCTTAAGAATTTGGCAGGTGAAAGCTGCTGTAAGTGACACGTATGCACCTCCCCTTCAGTGTTGCTGAAATAAAGAGGAGATTTGTGGTGTGTATACTTTTGACAGGACAACAAAAAATCAGATCTGAGTAAACGAATCTGTGACTTGTTTCCACCTGCAAAGAGAGCCTCGCCAGACTGAGCACACTGGAAGTGACTCAATCACAATGAAGATCAAGGAATAATGAGGTTTTTATAAGAATTGCCTGTCTAATCACCAGGGATCCGGACTTGACAACCCAGGCCTGTATTCCTAAAATAGGTTTTATATGCTAATGTCAAGAGGATGAAAACAGGAAAAAGAACTACCTAAAAGATATTTTAGTGAAGCCTTCTCTTCCTCCTCATCAGCTAATTCCATCTTCCAGCCTGGTAGCAGCAGGTGATAGAGAAATTTCTGCTGTATGTGTCATTTTCCTAAGGATCAAGGACATTTAAGTGGGAGATCAGGTTCTTCTTAGAGGGCCATGATTAGTATCTCATTCATGTGAGTGACTTTGATTAAGCTCCATAAATTAAAACAAAAGGACAGAGAAGTCTAAGAAGGAAAGGGCTGAACTTTAGGTGCATCTTATCCAAAAACAAACAGAAGCCTAACACTTGCTAAGCCTAACCTGACTGCACTCACCAGACTTGCCGAACTGATTTGCTGTTTGACCTGAAAGTTGCCTTGGTGTTCACATGCCCCAGCATGTCCCAAAACACTGGTCTGAATAGTTTCGGGGCTTAGCTCCAGCCTAAAACATGCTGAGATTCAGAGTCTGAGAGAGCAGAATGGCCTGATCCACAGGTCTCAAAGGGTGCTGCCACGCACAAATCTAAGAGGTGAGTTGCGGACAGTAGTCATTTTCTCACAAGCTAGATGAGCATCTATAACTCTGGTGGAATGAGTCCTGCACCCTGGTGCTTACAACTAGAGGATTTAGGAGGTACACTTGAAAACATTATCTAGAACCTTAGCCAGCTCTGTTCAGTGGTGCCACTTATAAAATGATTATTTTATTTACAATAGAAATATGCATATAGAAAATGCAGTTTTTAAGCAGCTGGGACATATTGTCAATTTATTCATACAGTTGCAACCAAATGAAAAAAATACTTACTTTCTGCTCTATCATAATAAGTTACTGTATGGAGGTGTCCCATTTTGCAACACTATATGCAAAATGCTTTCTTATATAGGAGTTCTGGCTGGAGAACAAGTGCAACAGGAAAAACAGCAATGTAAACAATTCCATTTAACTACATTTATCTGGGCAAATACACAGAAAAGTCTGGACAAGCTTTAGCTCTCAGAGAGATTCTCAAGCTGAGGGCCACAGTACCAAGATTTCATTGCTTTTACGCTGAAAGAGTTGTTGTGCCCAAAAAAAAAGTCAGAAACTGCATCCAAATATTGAAAATGAATTTGTACTTAGTACCACACTCCTTCACTGGCAAAGAGAGAATGAACTGGGTGATGTAATAACTATTTTCCACCTTAAAGTTCTGCTAGGCAGTATATTTTCTTTGATAATTATTGTGATTTCTTTTAACAACTTGAGGACTGCCTCAAGCTTTGGCAGAGTAGTGCCTTTTGCTAATAGCATTATTAATTATAATAAATGTATATTTCAATAAATATTTTATACCATGGTATATTTTGCTGTTCCTACATGAAATTTTCAGCAATTCCTATTTTAAACTTGGTGACAAAATTGCTGAAGAATATGTGTTTGTCCAATGTTCTGTGGAAACCTTAATAAGCAGTAGCACACAAAATGGAAGTCAAATTTTGTTTCAAAACTTGACATATTCGCAAAACACAGGGTGTCTCTGACTCAGGAAGTTCATTTTTTGAAATTTCTTGCAAATTGGAAATTCCAATAGAATTATTAAATAAATACATAATAATTTATTAACTAACTGAAAACGTGGCAAGAATTTTGGGGGTTTCTCTACTGTCCTTTTTCTTCCTCAAGGGAGGGACAAATGCAGAAGTGTTGTCACAGTCTCTTCACATAGGTCAGATATAACTTTAGTGACTGAGTCTTTTTATACTGAGTTAAAGGATGAAAGAATACCAGCCTGAAAACAGTTTAATGATATAAAGTATCTGCAACAGCAATTGGGTGAGAAAGCAGGAAGAGCTGTCATAAATACTGTAGTAGATAGGGGATACCTCATGCAAGCTTCCAAAACCTAGTAGCAGGGCAACTTGCTTTGTAGAGCTCTGGTGGTATCGTTTAGTGCTTTAGATTATGGACAGATATTTGCTAAACACGTGATTTAAAATTGAAAACTTCCTTCTTCTGTTTTATCATGTGAAGTTGAAGGAAGCAGAAACTGTGCCATGATGCTGTATTTGCCTTATGAGTAATCATAAGAAGCACAGATTAACAGAGCAGTTATTATTCTGTTTCACTGCTGAACTGTAATACACAATTTAATGAAACTTGTACCTTATATGCAGAGATTTGTAACATGACTGAGAAAAAACATAGAAAAGATACCATTCTAAGGGTAAAGTATTCCAAAGACAAGAGGTTGAAAGACAATACATGTTTGTGAAAAGAAGAATCCCTATATCAGATATGATGGCTATATGGAGATGATGAAGCTGCAACTCATGAATGAAGCAGTTTGGATGTGCTAAACAGCTGTTCTTCTGTATTTGAAAAGAGGCAGTAAGTTGTGCCCATAATATACCATGTTGTGCACGGAATAGAGAAGTTCCCATCTATAACTTCAGACAAGGGAAGCCAACATCTGCTGAAGAACTTGCATCTAAAAGTCACAAGGAAATTAGCCAAGATCTTTGAAGACTTGCAGCAAATTTTTCACAAAGCTTGGAAAACCAAAGGAATTCCTGAGGATTTAAGAACTTTTGGTACTGGTTTGGTGTTTGAAAATGATGAAAGCAATGACACAGGTAGCTATCAGATAATTATCCTGACAGTGTTGGTTAGAAAATACAGGACCTTGGGTTTTGGACTGCAGAACAAAGAGTTAGAAGCTGTAAGTATTTTGGTTGGAAGGTAGGGTTTGTTTGTTGTCTTTTGTTCCTAAGTTGGCAGTGGTAACTGTACTGATGTCACATACTTGGATTTCTCCAAGGCATTTGACTTTATATCAATTATGTTTTAACTAAGAAACATGAATTATATAAAATTAACACAGCATAACACATAACAAGTGTGTCATAAAGTGAGTCCTGGACAGACCTTAGACAGTTGTTACAATGGAAGAACAGACCTATTTCCAGCACTGACTCTTAAGCTGGCACTGTTTTCTATTTTCATTAACAACATTGATGACCATATGAAGTGTTTTTAAACAGGGTTTGTAGGCAACACAAAGTTTGTTGGGTTAAAAAAATAGATCAGAGAACACAATACGGGCGGCATCAACATAATTGTCTGCTTAAACTTCCACAATCCCCAAAATGTGTTTCAGTACGGACATGCAGGAGACGTCTAGAAAAAAAGATACAAAGAAACAATTCCTTTCACAGCATGGTGGGCTTCACTCTGGATAGACTTCACATTGTGTTAGGCCCTTAACAGAGCCTTTACTGTCCTGACCACTTTCCATGGTCAGCAGGGAGAGACAGGCATCTCCTGAGGCTCTTTCCAAATACAGTCAAGTCATGATCAGTGTACATTAACACTTAAAAGTCTTTTATTATTTAGTCTTATATGACCAACATAGGTGCAATCAAGGGGCCGTAGTTTGAAGAGGTAAAAAGTTGATGAGATTCGTGTAGTTCTGTGCCCCACAATTTAAGAAGGATGTCAAGGAACTCAAGTGCATCCAAGGAGAACAGCAAAAGTGGTGAAAGGGCTGGAAGGCATTTCCTGTGAGGACTGGCTGAGGACTTTGGGCTTGTCTAGTTTGGAGAAAAAGAAGCTGAGGGGTGACCTCATTGCTGATTCTACAGCTTCCTGAGGAGCAGAAGTGGAGGTGGAGCTGCTGACACCTTCTCCCTGGAAACCAGTGACAGAACATGTGGGAATGCTTCAAAGCTGTACCAGGGGAGAATCAGACTGGACATTAGGAAACATTTCTTTACAGAGAGGGTGCTCAAATCCTGGAACAGGCTTCCTAGAGAGGTGATTGGTGTCCCAAGACTGTCAGTTGCTAAGATGCATTTGGGAAATTAGCTTAATAATATGCTTTATCTTTTGGTTATACTTGAATTGGTCAGGCAGTTGGACTAGATGATCATTGTATGACCCTTTCAGCTGAAAGTATTCTATTCTATTCTATTCTATTCTATTCTATTCTATTCTATTCTATTCTATTCTATTCTATTCTATTCTATTCTATTCTATTCTATTCTATTCTATGGTGAGCTAAGTGCCTAGCTTCCTTTTCTCCACCATGGCTCATAAAGGAAAGAGAGACAAAAACACATCCCACAGATCTGCTGGTTCTAGCATCAGGAATTCAACAGACTAACCCTCACTCTTGAATCCAGTTTCTAGGTTACAGCACATCCATAGCAGTATTTCTGGCCATATTTAAGAGACTCTAAATCCACTCTCAAGTTTTTCTATTTTTCAACCATTGTGACCGCTAGGAAAATGCATCTTATGTCAAGGCCAAGTTCATCTAAATTGATCTTCAAGACATTACCTCTTAAGCCTTTGGCAACAGGACTGGAAAGCATCCCATTATCTGGTCTCATCGTACACACTAGATATGGAATAAATGACCTCTTCTCTTCAGTGAATTTTGTAAGCTGTACATCTTAACCCTTAGGAAAGATTTGTCTCCCAACCCTTGGATCTCATTTGTAGCCACACTGGTATTTCCACGGTCTTCTTGAAATGTGGATTTTAGACAAGCTTGATATCTGTATCACAGTAAAAAGCTTTGTCAAAGTGATGTGGACAGCCTTGACATTTCCCAGCCTTTATGGAATAGTCTCCTTTTCATTGTTCAGGATCACTGATGCTGTTTTGTCACTGGCGTATTCAAAGATTCAGTTCCTCAAAATTATTGAGTATTTCTTATGGCCACTTTTTCTATGAAGAGTGGTCAAGACAATAGAGTAAAAAGAATGGAATCTAAGTGAATCAAATGGAATAGAAGAAATTTCTGTTGGAAGGGACCTACAGTGATCATCTAGTTCAACTGCTTGACCACTTCAAGGCTAACCAAAAGTTAAAAGCATATTACCAAGAGCATTGTTCAGAAGTTGGACTTGTTAAATTTAATCTCATTAGTCATAGCCCAGTGCTCCAATCTATCTAGATCCCTCTGCAAGGCCTGTCTCCCTCAGGAGACTCAACAACACCTCCCATGTGGTGGAAAGCTGCATGCTTGCTAATTTCCATATTGCAACAGAGTCTTGGAGTGTATCTCATATGTTGCATCTTCAGTAGCTTGCTGAGGAGGACTTCCTACTCTTCCTTTGTGTTTAGTGTCCAGATACATTTGTATGCTTACATAGTTTTTCCTTCCTCTGAATCAGTGTGGCTTTATCCCAGCTGGATGAAGGGCTACACATCAGTGTTCTCCAGGGAAGCAGAAGCAACCTTGGTTTCTCCTGCTTGCATGCTCGGGAGTCAACTAATCACCAGGTTTGAGTTAATGCAGGCATCAGTAGAGCTTTCTTTTTCTGTACGTGTGGCATGTATAACCCTGTTTGATTCAACATGAGCACATTTAAAATAATATTTATTTATTTTTGTTCCTCATTTGGGACAGGGCATGAGGACTAGAGTCTTTAATAAAACCAGCTTGAACAAAATTGCCAACAAATTGATACCATGATTCTGTAATCACCTGCCATGCTGTCTGCCAGCTTCTTCCAATTAGGAATATTTCAAAATCACAAATTATGATGAAGTGCACTGCACAGCTGCAGTCTGACTCTCATATAGGCCTGTTCTGCTATGCTGTTTCATCTATGCAAAGCTGGATAAAGAACAGAGACCCACAGGTGGTGGTGGAAGTAAGTGAATTATTTCGTGTTGTAACTTAAGGGGCAAAATCTTCAAGGCACTAGCTCTGGAGGCCTCTGAATGTCACTTTAATAAGTATAAACTGTTAGTATGAATGTTTTTTGGCTTATTAGTGTTTTGGGAGGTAATGGTCTGCGTAATGGTTACACATGAGCAATCATGATAAAGGAAAACACCTAATACGTCATCTTACATTGCCCAAAATCTAAGGCTGGAGGTTAACTCATCCAATCTGATGGACCTGTGACACTGAATTACTATGAGCCTGAGTATTTTGGAACCCCCAAAAGGTGTGTTAAGAATTTATAACATACTCTGAATTCTCCACCCATGGCCCTGTCCAAGCCCGATGAAATTTAACTATTATCAGCAAGTAAAACAGATCTTCAATGAAGAACATCATTTGCATAAAGTCAAGATCAAGAGGTTTGATACAGGTCTCTCCTGGCTATCACAAGATATTTTCTGCAATTTCAGTAATAATGGGCAAGAAACAGACAGCAGTGAAAAGGCCAGCAAGGCCAACTCCACTTGACTGAATTGCTGACATAATGGATTGTTGTTGTTAAAACTGGGTTTGGGATGTGAGAGAACATGGGTCCCCTGAAGCCAGTTGAGCTCCTGCAGGCTGCATCAGCAGAAGAACTTGTCGAAGGATAATAGGGAGAGTCCTTCTAAGAGGCACCAGGTGCTGCTCAGGTAGCAAGTTTCTCTGCTGCAAGGTGCTCTGAGCATGACAGTAAGGCAAGGATAAGCTTTGTGTTAAAACTGGTGTGTTCCATACAAGTGTATAACATTTTTGTAATGGTGTCTTGTTAAATTTTATTTTTCACAAACCGTATCAACTCAGTTTGCATATTTTTTCTTTCATTATTTAAGTCATGTCCACCTGCTGGACTATTTTGCCTTGTATTGACACCAGGATGACACATTGATAATTATCAAGTCACTCCAATTACCCTTTTGAGGTGTTGGCAGAATGCTTAGTTTGGTGTAGGAGAGTGTTATTAATTCTGTTGCTGTTAAAATGTGGCAGATGTTTCCAATTGCTCCTCAGCTTTTCATTTTACTACTCTATTGTTTAAGAAATGTACATCTGTAAATTAAGAAATACCATTTCTTAGGTTTCTTAATTACTGATATGGTAGAAAGTATTTCATCCTCAGTGGGTCATATGGTGGTATAATGGAAGAAGATTTAATTACTTATTCTGGGGTTTTTTTGTACATTATGAGTAAGTTACATGTAAGATGTTCAGATACTTCTGTAAGGTATAGTTGTTCCTAATCTACTGGAAAGGCAGACATAAATTTCTTGCCCTGCAATTTTTATTCTGTATTCTCAGTGGTTATCAAAGGTGTGGAGTTATCAGTAGCCCAAAAGATAACACGTCAGCATTAGATGTTGAGTGAGGATGTACAAGGAATACTCGAGTGACAATAGATCGTCTTAGGGCAAATTAAGAAAGTGTTAAAATTAATTTGTATTTCACCTTCAGTCTTTCAAAATGGCTGGGTTATAGCTACAATGCCTAACATCTCTCGTGTATCATTACCAGTCATTAGCAAATGTCACATGTCATGTTTTCCAGTTACCACATTACAACATGCATTTCTGCTTCTTGATGACTGTGAATTGCCCCTGTTCGATCCTGAACTGTTGAGACAGCTGGTGGGAACATCCAAGATGTCAATTATCTCATATGTTTGGCAGATGGACAAGACCTTTTCCAGAAGACCTTTCTGACAGACTCTTACTGAAGCTGTCATATCTCCCACCTGACCCTCATCCTTACTACATTTGCTTCTGTCAGAGGACTTTGCTATGTGTTTTTGTAATTCCTTTCCACAACTTATCATAAAATTCATATTCTTAGCAATGAACTGTGAAATGTAACAGATGGGATTGCAAACCCCCAAAATACCAGGAAGCAGACATTTTTCATGGTAGCTATATAATCATGCGGGGATGTTAGTGACATATGAAATTGCTTGAGACTTGCAAATCTTTCAAGAACACCTGTAAAAGGGGTGCTGATTTTTTGTTTAAAAAGTAACATGAATCTCTGTAACTGTTACCTATATTGGGCTGTAAATTCAACCCTTTGACTCTAAAAAATGATCTTAGGGAGAGCTGTCCATCAGAAAACTTCAGAATCATGTAAGTCACAAACCTGAAACAAACAAAAAAAAGTCTACAATAAAAGTCACTGATGGTTCTGCATTGGTTTACACACCCAGTGAAAAGAAACAATCAAGTTCTACCACCTCTGGTAGAGGTTCCAGTTTTGTACCCTTCTGTTGGACATGTCCCAGGAATAATGAGCATGACTAATCACACAGAAATGTCACCTTTTTGAAAAACCTTGAGATCATTTCAAGCTCTCCTTTGCAGCAAATATTATTGATGTGCACAGTACCTACACCTCACTTAACTCTATATGAAATATTCTAGGCATCTAGAGAAGGTACATGCATTTGAGACTGGTTTTAAAACTCATTAGGAAAATATCCAATTCCTGTTTTTCAAAAAGAATGTTTACCTGAGGCTCCTGGCCAAATTCCAGTTCCAGTAATTATGTTTTACTGAAATAAGTTATCACCTGCAGTTTTCCTTGAATGGAGTATAGATTTTTGGTTGTTGCTCCTTTTATAGAATGGGTTACCTTTGGGCAAGTAGTGTTACTTCAAGGGACTAGCCCTTGCTATATTTCATTGATAGGTATAAATCAGGGATGATTTTGCAAAGAAATACAGAGCAGGATGTTTCAGACCTTTATCACACCTGGATGGAATATTCAGGTTGTTTTGCAGGTGAGGAGGTGGAAAAGGTCCCATGAGGACTGAGTCTGGCCACAGTGACTGGTATGTTCAGCAGCTGAAAGCCCCAGTCAAAAATCATGTTCAGCTTTGCAGATTCTTGGACATACTTAATTTGTGTTTATAGTGTCTTGAAATTAATTTTTTGTACCTTTTTTTTTAGCATAAGCAGTGTAGAAATCATACTTCTTCAGGAATAGTTTAATGTTTCTTAGATGTAGTCTGTTCTGTTTTTTGGGTTTTTTTCCATTGAAGAAAACAGTTTTTATGATGGTTTTTGAAGAGCAGACCTAAACATATTTTTAATTTCACTTACAAGTTCCCATCCCAAACACCATAAAACTGTAGAAAATTCACTAAGGAAATATTTATATTCACATTCTGGCTGTATAACACAAATATTTTGTCATCATTAACATTCCATGGCAGGTTAAAAATCAAATTGCTTACAATATATTTATTTCCGAAGTGCTGCATTTATTCCTTTTCAAAATATTTTCAAATACATTATGACTATTAGGATGAATTTCTATGACTTTTGGGTTAGCCAGAATGGCTATATTTATTCTCTCTTGCTTATACCAGTAATCAGATTTTTGGCTATTCTCCAGAAATGTCCACTAGCCTGAAGAGAGAGCAGTGAACAGGACAGTAGAAAACTGGCATCTTGGGCTGTTTCTACTTGAAGTGTTGTTAAAACACCATCATTCAGCTTATGGCCAGATATGACTACAAGCCAGTCCAGAATCTCCATGGCCTTCTCAGCATCATCTAATACAGCCCATACTAAGTATGACCTGATGTTGTGCTAATACAGCTACTATAATGCGTGAATTCCGAGGCTGTTTCTCACCAGCTTAGAGCAGAGTACAGCCGTTCTTTCTGCATCAGCCTGAAGGGAAGTCCCTCCACACCTCTTGTAGTCAAAAAGGAGCTTGTACTCACTTACCTCAAAATCTCTCTTTTAGCTTAACTTTCAAATGCAATGATAATGCATGAATGCCTTCACTGAAACAGTCATAAGCCAGAGTTTTGCACATTACAGGCTAGATGTCAGAATATGTGGGTTTTCCTGTTGCCTTCCTGATGGTATTGGACAAGCTATGCTTCATTTTGTGCCTTGGTTTCTAAGGCTTTGCTAATTGAGGCTCATTATGCTTCACATTTGTTCTCATTTTTGAGGTCTACAGTCTTTGCTCAGCAAGTCAAATAGTGCAGTAGTAAGTGTGAGAAAGTCCTTGGAAAGCCAACCCTGGGACACTTTCCTTTCTCACCCTTGTGCTTCCTCTCTGTGACATGGTTGTATCATTGTCACCTCCAATAATCTGTGTGTGGTTGATTACTACCCATAACAGATCCAAACCACCTGGTGAGAACAAACTGCTGGGGTTTTTTCCATAGTCTGATGCCCAATAGTAGGAATCTAGTTGCACTTAGGGATAGGATAAATCCTCCTGAACTCTATTTAGTGCAGGTCATCATTGCCCAAACCCTGGTCTGATCCAAGACAAAAGTTCAACTTACCTGATTTTCAAAACTGCTTAATAATGTATGTTTTTAAGTTTTCTAGATTCTTTCCTAATTTACCTGAAAGGTCCTCAGGCATTTATGTTTAGCCATCCACAGGTGGTCAGGAGCATCTATTGCTAGTGAATTTACTTCTATTGGTAGGTAAACAGACATCTGAATATTGTTAGGTTTCCCTGAAAAAAGTCTCCAGGCTCACTTATAGTAAAAACTGCAGTCAGGATCATTTTTGCTGGTTTGTATAAATGTCAGGTAATTCCATCTCTTTGCAAGACTTCTTCCTTCTCTTTACAAAGAGGAGGAGATTGCAGTTTTAAACATACAAGAAGATTTAGAGTCAATGAGTAAGTTCCTGAGGCTTGCAGGCAGTGAGATAGTCTTTCTGAGCCCAGTATCGGGTTTTCTGCTGCTGCACTGAAGCCAGGTCACAGAGAAATGATGCATTCAAGAATTTAGGAGCTTCAAAAGTAGTTATGGCAGAGCCTACTTCTAGCCTAGAGACTCAATTGCTCAACTGAAACTGCTAGAAATTTGTTCCTGAATTCTTTTAGGAGTTGCTGTGCCTTTCCAATCAAGACTTTGTTCTTTGTCCAATGTCTTATGTGACAAGCAGATACATCCGAGGCACTTGGAATGGAGCTCTGGCTCTGCAGAACATATGTTGCTTGTAAACATACAGAAAACCTTTCTTACAAAAAGTGTCTGCACAAGCACTCTGAGCAGGGGTATCCAAGTTCACCACGAGTGATGCCATCATTGTGCTGCTGCTGCTCCTTCTTCCTGGAGTTTTAGAAAAAAATCAGGGCAGCAAGAAACTTTGATAATCAATAAAGGCAGCAGAGGAGCTGTGACAGATACAAGTACAGAGTAATAAATTTCAGGTGACTCTCAGCTATCTGTACATGTTGTATCCAGATTAAGCATTATGTGGATCAAGACCACAGAGTCATATAAACTTATACAAGGTCAAGTCTGTTTTAGTAGCTCAGTATTGGCAGCCCCTGAACACGAGTACATTGCTTCTTGGGGACAGCTCATATGCAGAAGCATCATAGCCACTTCAGTCTGTCCTGCAGTCCAGACTAACAAAACTTGCTGAACATGTATTAATTCAAAGCAGAGCCAGCTCAGCTGCCTCTGCTTCATATCCTTGGGATCCAAACAAGTACAAACTATGACACATGCAACATCACCAGCTCATACCTAGCAGGGTTTATTAGCCTTGCCTGACCTGAGTTACCTTTGTATAATCATTCTGTAGCCAGTTTAAGAATCTCTCCTGGTCTTCCGGGTGCTGGAAAACATGGATACAGAGACACTAGAGAGGATTCTCCAGCAGCTCACGGGTTGTCTTAGTGCTCTGGCTAGTGCTTCTTATCCTGAACCCAAGCCAATTGAGTTTGGCTGGACATTAATACCATGTATTCAGGCACTGTGCTATCCAAGTTCTTCTTTCATCCTCAGTAGCCCAGATAATGAGAAGCTGCTGGTACAATTCTTACAAAATCACGTTTGAGATAATCTTCAGATTGGTGTTCCTGCAGCTGTTATACATCCTGTTGAAAATACGAACTGTAACTTAAAGAGCAACTGTTCCCAGGACAGGCTGAGACTTGAAGCTTCACACCAGCAGGAGCCAGTTGTGGAGGGTTTTTGTCTGGAGTGCCCCAACTATGGATTTCTAATAGCAAGAAAGATTACCACATCCTCAGAGCCATTTAATAGCAGACTGAAAAAAAAAAAAAAAAGCTTATTTTGCACAGTTTCACAGTTGGAAAGCCCTCAGCTGACTTCTTCAGGGCAATTTTCTTTCTTTCTTTTTTTGTTTCATGTACATTCCTTTGAAGTGTTTTACATGAAAGTGTCATTGAATATTTTGAGAAGTGTTATTGTCCCTGTGTATTTTCTTACAATGTAGCTATAAATTTCCATCCAAATATGCTCAGAAGCTGTTCACTGTCAGAACATGAAATTGACTAGTAGATAAGCATACATAAAGGTTGTTATTTCCATAGATATATCAAAAGCACAAAACAAATTAACAACATTCTTTGAGTCTGAAACACAGACAGCTATATGGGTGGCAGAATAGGTGGTTTGCTTTTTAAAGTATGTTTCCTTAAGTTTAGATGTCCCCAAAATGAATTTGCATCTGACTACAGATGTTCTTATATTTTTATTTTTTTTTCCTATAAGATTAGCTCATGAAACTCCTCTTCACACTCAAACTCTGAGAGATCATTAATTTTACCTGCCTGAAAGTTAGGTAGGCAGTGCAAAGTAGGTCATTTACCTGATTTGATAGCCTATGGAGGAAAAGGAGCAGCACCCAAAGGTCATCATCCCATACCTTAAATATATGGTGTCCCATCCCCATCTTAAAATTCAAAGCATTGAAAACCCTGATCTGGTGACTATAGCATGACTAGAGACCAACTAGATTGGATGAAGGGCATGACTTTTAGATGGTTAAAATTAATTACATTAAGTCCTGTCCAAAAATATAGATGATGTCTAGCTGAGACCAGGTTTAGACTAAGTAATTCACCACAACAGGGCAGATTAATGCTTAGCAGCAAAGGCCTTACAGCTATGCTTACTTCAGGCAGTCCCTGCAAATCCTGTGGCTCAAAGCTATGTGAAGGGCTAGTCGTTGGGTTTAGCCTTTACATACTGCCTTGGAGTCAGAGAGCATTGCTGTACAGCTAGTTTAGTTTCCTTTAGGAGGAATCTAGTTTATCTTCCCCCAAAACTTCCTGGCAATCGTGCCAACACACAGAACACTTGGGGAACTGGATCACCACTACAATCCAAGGTGTTTGAGTACGACCTCAGTTTTTTGTTAATGTCTGCTAACAGAGGCGGCAGTTAGTCATTAAATCTCAGTGAAATCAATAAGACTCAGCAAGGACTGAAAAATTTCCCGAGCAGATTACTCTCACAGTTACAAACTGTTATAAATATATTGATAGAGTTTTTATATCAAAATGAGTCCTTAGGCAAGATTGTGACCTAAATGGGAACTTACAAGCAAATCACAGGACAGTAAATTAACCAAGCAATTTAAGCAGGCAAGATAAGGACAGGCCAAAATATTCTCTCTCTCTTACTGTTTTTTACTACTGATTTCCTACATACTCATTTAGATTTGAAAAGCAATTTCCCCAATTGTTTATTAATCTCAAGTGTTGATAAACTGACACTACAATAGTTTTTTTATGCAGCAATTCACAGAATCACAGAATGGGTAAGGTAGGAAGAGACCACAGCGGGTCATCTGGCCCAGCTTCTTTTCCTATGCCTTATCCTTCTGCCCCATGATTTTTGAAAGACACTGGGTTTTTTTAGAACTGTAGCAAGAAAAAAGATCAGAAGAAAAAATTTAGCTCATTTAAAATAAAAAGGAGAGGCTTTTAGGGCTGGTTCTTCTACCTGAGCTTTGGAGTTCCATTCAGGCATGACATGGTTCAAATCAATATCAGGATTTTAATGACTGGTAGTGGCAGTTACCATCTGTTAGCGGGTTTTTTCATGCACACCTGTTCCATGTGATGTCAGTTGCTTTATAGTTAATGTCTATATTACATGTTTCTTTGACTTGGTATACAAGTAGTTAACAGACTGAATAAAAAGGGTAAACACCACATGAATCAAATACTAAGAAGGCAGCAAAGAAATATTTGGCTCCTGTTAGCAGAAAAAGGATCCCTCTGGGAGGAGCTCAGAGTGCTACAGAGAGGCAAGACCTGTATATAAAGGAAAGCAAATAGAAAATATTGTTATGGCAGATTTGCTATTGGTATGGAACCAACTACACTGGTAGAATAATTGGGGAATGCACATTGAATAATATTCAATGAGCTTTGCACTAATGTTGTGTTTTTCGAACTATCCATGAGCTATTAGAAAAATTAAAGATACATGATTTAATCAACAGTATTTCATGCATGGTTGAAAACATAAGGGGGAGATGTGGGGACACACTTACCCACTCTAGCTCCAGGCAAAGTGGCTGAAATCTTTGGAAGTTTTCTAAATAAGGTGTGTTTACCTCATTGCATGGTATACATCTAAAAAAACACTGCCTAGTTTCCTTTGGTGATACCAGAAGAACAGATTTCTGGCTATTGTTTATTAGCCATAAAATATTTCAACAATTCATTTTGGATTTCAAAATGCATTTTTGATTAACATTGTAAAAATGTACAGTGTCAGTGACCTTTCTGCATCAAAATAACTTACTGTTCTTTTGTCACAGGCAAGTGGAACACTTACAAAATTTACTTTTTGTTTTGCAAGATTGTTGCCTGTTTTTGCAAAATATCCTCAGGGCTAATTGCTTAATTTTTAAAATATTAGAAGAACATTATATGAAGTCAGACAGATTATTTCAGTATGTAATTGGACCGTGGTCAATATTTTGGATCACATTCTCAGCTGCTCTAAGGCACAGGGAGTATGCAAGTATATCTCTGACTAGATCACTGAGCCTGGACCTTTATATTCTTCAGCAATTCTGAGTCACCAGGCCCAAAATCCTGTTTTCTCTGCTGAACAGTGCTTCAGGCTATCAGATGTGTCCTGGGCATTAAAATAAATAAATAAGTGAAAGTTCTGCTGAGTGATTGGTCTGATAAGAGCAAGGAATGTTTTAAGAAGAAAATGCTCATAGCTGGAATTGCAATCATTGCAGTTACTGTGAGCTGGTCTTAAAGCAGATTGATTGAACTTTAATCAATCAGTATGTTTTTTCCAGATGGACATAAGTATGTGTTTTATAATCTGTGTTTTAAGGAGTGTCTGTTTCTTAACTCCTGAGATAAGAGTAAATTAAGACATGACCCTGAAATCAGTTTAAAGAACACCACAAACACTAAAATCTATTTTCTTTCCAATATAGAAATAAGATACAGCCGAGAGATAGTGATAGCCTGCTTTCCTCTGTTTCTCTCAAACAGACATGTATGAATGCCTTTGAATACTATGCTGCCAGCACCTTCCATTAGTTTTTCATAAGCAGAGAAGCCACTAGCTTTCAGCTCCAAAGTTAATCAGCACTGCTCGAGACTTTTGCCCCTCTGTCCTGGATGCTAGACAAGAAAACCAACAATTATCAGAGCTCTGGTGGAGGTCTTAAACTCCAGGGATCTCTGCTGGCCATTGCTGTACCACTAACCCAACTTTTGTAAATCCTGTCTGTGCCACGGATAGATTTCTCTGATCTGTATTTCCCACTTGATCAATCTAGAACATCCCTTGAGATTTGACAAAAACTTTTTTCTTGGGAGCAGATCATTTAGAGGCCAGCTGGGCACCTGGTTCACTTTCCACCAGGAAAGAGTGCTTCCATGTAGTCCTTCAGTCTCTAAATTTTTGGTCACTCTGGGTTGGCCACAGAGCATCGCTGCTGGCCTAGTCTGCCTTCCTAGTCCTCACACAGCAGATCGTTTCAAAGAGTGGATCTCAGCTGCAAACATCAGGATCAGGCCCCAGCATCTGAAGCAGGCAGACAGCAGCCCAGACCTGGCAAAATGCACGTCCTTCTCAGCAACTTCTGTTATCCGCCCTTAGAAAGGAGCAGACCTGGAGGGAGCCGCAGTTGTATAACACCAGTATTAGCAGCAGGATCAGAAATGCCCTAATTCCTGGAGTAATTTGGGGTTGTATAATGCAGCGAATGAGCTTTGCTTTAGCAAATGCTCTGGAGCAGGAAGGAGGCACTTGGGGAAACAGGATGAAATATGCTGTGACTCGAATGGATGCAGTGGATTAAGCAGGATTTTAAAACAACACAAGTATTAGTCGTAGAAGCAGCAGAGCCACTACCAGAAGGTATGGCCTCTCCTTTTCTGCAGGAAAGAAAAAAGCAGGGCAAAAATCCACCACAAAGTTTCAGGGCAGTCAGAAGTTTCAGAGCACCAAGAACATGGTGTTCGAGGTTTACAAAGCCTGCAAATTCCCTTTTTACAAGGTTGAGTCTTTCAATATTGCTACCACTAAGTGCCATATCCCCAGTGGCTCCCCCACAAAATTAGTGCACTCCTTAACATTTTATTATTTAGTATCCCACTAAGTGAAGCTATTTCCTTTATGCCCCACTTTCTGGGGGAAACAGTAGACTCAAAAAGCAGGGAGCAAAGAAAACAGTACAAAGGAAAGCTTAAAAAGAAGTGGTTTTTCCAACACAAATTTAGAACCTCTAGCAGACTGCCCTTCAAAAACCTTTTAGAAAGAAAAAAAATGAAACAAGCTTATCCTCAATGTACCAGAAGCTCTTCTAGGGACTGTTTAGTTTCAGACCTTCAGTCTTCTGGAAATTCCTTCCTCTCCACTGGCTGTACAGAGAGGGTAAGACAGGTCTGCTCCTCACACAGGCTTTTGTTTGCTGACCAAGAACAAGGTGGGATGAATCTACAGCTGGATGATTATGTGTTCACCAGGGTGAACCCCATGCAATTTGCCCCTGAGGACTACAAAACAAAAAGCAGCATAGCAGGTCAAGATGTAGCTGCAACCATAGCTACAACTCTCCAGAAAGCTCTTTATGTTTCTCTTATTTGGCAATAAATCTGTGGGAACAATTTGCTCTCTTTTTCCCTTTACAGTACCACCTTTTGATTTTGTTTCCTTCAAAGCATAGTCAAAGGACGTTCCTTCAGGACAAATCTGCACCACAGGCACTACTATGGGTGAAAAATAATGAGATCTACACAAAATTAAAAATCTGATTTGGAAACAGCCTACCAGACATGTATTTCAAACTCAACTCACTGGATTTTTGCAAAATACACCCTGGGAGTTTCAATGTATACTGAAAGGTTTCATGTTATTTTGGTTTGTTTTTTATTTTAAGATCTCTAAGAAATGTATACAACATTAGCTTATCTACTGGGCTGCCAATACACAAAATCCATTTATACAGCACTTAGGATGGAAATATGCATGTAACAGTCATGCAGTATAACTGGTATTGTTTCCTTTCTCTAAGTCACTATGGAAAATCTTTGTGAGTAAACAAATTCTTCCTCAGACCACCGCATTCTGAAACTGAATATTACAGAAATTCTAAGGCCTTGAATGGAAGGAAGACTTGTTTGCTGTGCTTAATGTACTGCATCATGTGGCTACTCGCATGCATTTGTGGAAGGATATTTGTATGCACAGAAATAGCGCGCCACAAGGAATCTTGGAAGTGGTCTTGAAGGGTTTTTAAACATATATATATATATACCCATACATACATATATATATATATATATACAAACCCACACATATATATATATATACATACAAACGCACATACATATATTTTTCTCTCACTTCTTTAAATTGCTGCCAAGTTGAACTAGGAATGACTTTAGTCCACTTTCCTTCTTCTCAACTCTTTCTGGGTATATTATTACCTCATCTGGCTTATTATTGTACCTTGTGTTCTTTTCCTACTTCATTACAGCTCTGTAAAAAGCTTTTGGGCATATTGTTAATTCTCTCTCTCTTATTTTTTTTTTTGCCCAGTCTTAATTGTATATCTCTGAAAATGTGTTTCTGAGGTTTTAGCTTTGGCTGCAAGCACAGTAGTTATATTTATGGGTCTACCATCAGTTTGCTACAGTTCAAGTGATTTTCTGCTTTTTGCTTGTTATGTTTTTGCCTGGACTTGATATACTTTATGAGGTTTTCTGCGATATTGGCTTGTATATCTGGCATAGATAATATTTTGCCTTTCTCCTAATATCCTATCAGAGACCCGAAGAGCAATAATTTTTTCTTCCTGTGTAATGTTGGGAGATTATTTTTTTAAATGAGCTGGAAAGCTTTATTAGTTTACCAGAAATGAAAGCTTGTAATGAATCCACATGGAATTCTTTAATCATATCTTTGCTATTTTATAACTGTACCTTCAAGTGGAATGTGTTTATATTTGCTGAGGAAAAAAAAAAAACAGTTCTCTCATTTAACATTTCAGCATTATGCAGGAATTTTCAGTGCAGGAGGTTGCTCATCATTTTTTCCTAAGTACAAAGAGTACTCAGAAGGGAGAGAAGAGAAAGGTGAGAGGTGTTTTTGCAGCCTCAGAGAAGTGAAAGATCTGCTCCTCTTTGCCATCAGAGATTAAGCTTCTGGCACAATGATTTTGAGCTGGGTTGTCATGCTACAAGTGACACAAACAACTTCATATTGTACTGAGGGTTGTGGCAAATAGTTCTCTTTTATTAAACTTTGTGATAAAATTCCAGGAGAATTTTTCAGCTAAAAGGCTTTTACCTCCAAAAACTAGTAGATATCCACACTTTAAAGGGATGTTTTAATATGCACAGCATTTCAAACAAATGAACACATGTGAACAAATGAAAAAACCACACTTAGCTGTGTGTTTGTACCTGAGAGGTCTCTTATGGAGATTTCATAAACTCAAATGTGAACTGAGCTCAGCCATGCTCGAAGCTGCAACTTCAGACTGATATGACTTGCAGTCCAGGACACTCTGAGTGGTGTGTACCAGACTGTAAGGTCTGCTGGGTGAATCTGCGCTCTACAGATGGGCTGCAGGCATTCTCAGGGAAGGGTGCTCATCACACTGCTGCTGTGCTGCTGTACATGCCCTCCATGAAAGTTTGCTGACTGCACAGCCTTTACTAGAGGCAGTTGGCTTTGAAGACCATGAAGATACTCCATGCGGTATGAAGGAAGAAATATCTTCTAGCTTTTATATCAAAAGCAGCTTAAAGTGGCACAACATAATGGCAAGGAAAAAGGTCCTGAGAGGGGTTGGGGTAATTTCAGTTCTAAATGTTTAGGCATAATTTTTTAAATACTGGATCCTAACAGATGGCCAATCTGGTTAGAGGAAGGTGAGTAATAGGCCTGGAGTTTTTCAGCTGATAGCTGCCTTTCATAACAAAGCTTTAAAGACCTGTGGGCCGTCTGGTTAAAAAGTCTAGGCTAAACAACCTGAATCCTGCCACTTTCTGATGTGCAGAGGAGATTCTCCTTCTCCCACACTGCTTTCAGCTGCCTTGCAATTGCTTAACACAGGGAGTAGCATTAGAGCATCACATTGTTAAGGCTTTCAGGTTTGTACAAATAAGATACAGTTATTTTTGAAAGACTCCTGAGGCCTTTGAAGAATCCTACTGATTTCCAGATTTCCCAGATTGCTTTCTAAGATTATGGAGAAATTGCTGTGTCTCTTTCTCATGTCAACTGTCTTTTCTCCAATTGATATATGGCACTGTCATCACTGCCTTTCAATTATTTTCTTCCTTCCTAATGCAGTCATACCTACATTGCTTTTTTTAACAATTTAAATGGGATGGTTTTGCTGTCATTATCTTTGTTTCTGAAGAACATTTATAAAAAAATAATAAATTAATTATTTTAAAAAAAAAAAAGACCAGTAAGACCAAAGTTGGATCAAATCGGAGACAAAAAGCAGAACCAGTTCCCTGAAAACTCTTACGTATTCCTCTGTTTACCTGTGCTTCATACATCCTACCAGGAAGGCTTGGCCTAGAGGGCATGCAATTGGCAGTAAAGAGAAGGGAGGGTGGGTGGTGTTAAATGCGAACAGCAGATACATTGTGGAGAGCAAGCCAAGTGCCAAGGGCAGCCCTGCACCTGAACAGTGGCCAGAAGACGATGCCTGCAGTTCACAGAGGTTCTGACGTTCTGTGGTTTGCTTCTGGTGGAGAGCTCTGGTGTGTTTTTTTGTGTGGGAGGAAACAAACAGTAAACAAGACCATTAGAGAGGGCCTGCATGTCAGTGAGGGCACCTTATGATGGAGGCAAGTTGTGAGGCTCTGCTCCACTCCAAGCAGGGTGGAGGCTTCAAGCCTACAGTCCAGCCAAGTGACATGAGCTTTTGCAGAGTCAGCCCTGCGTCTTAAGCTCCTCAACATTCACCTCTTCATATGAACTATACAGATAAAGCAGGAGGCAATTGCAATAAGATCTTGCTTTAGATAAGGCTGGTAATAGGGTTGTGGTTGATCCAGATTTTAGCTTTCCTCTCCCTGAAAAAAGTACACAAAGCCTTTAATCCGGGTTCTGTCACATTTCCACGTAGGCAGGGCAGGAAAAGTCCCTTCTGTGTTTACCTGGAGCTTGAGTGGTGGTGTTGAAAACATAGTTTGTCATAGGAAAAATCTTTCAACCAGCTCAACTGAGCTCCTCATTTGGTCTAATACATACCTCAGGGTCTATTCAACATGTATTATTAAATACATATGTAAATGTCTTTGCATTTTTTTAACTTATATGTCACATTGCACAAGCTGTCTTGAGAAAAAAACAAGTGCAAGTGTTTAGTAGGAGCTGCTGACACGCTTCAGAATTCCAAATAAAGTGTTTCTTCAGAGAAGTGTGAGAAGTGCGACTTCTGCCCTCCTCAGTGTCTCAGCACTCGGTCAGAGACAGTTTTAAAAGACCTTGATTTTGAGGAAGTGCTTTATCACTAAGGTCTTTTATGATAGCTACTTGAGCAACCTGAAACAGTTAAAAATCCCTATATGTATTTGAAAATTTAAATCAGGCATTTATTTTTTATGTCTCTTGTTAATCAAAATGTGTTCTTTATTTCATCTCCTTGCAGGAGATTGATAGAGCACTGACACTGTGCAAACCTTGCATAGAATTTTAGATTGAACTCCCCGTGGACATGTTTTTTCACTTATATTGAAAGATTTCATTTATCATGCCATTTGAAGTACCAAGCTCTTTGCACCATGCTAGTAAGGGAGAATTCAGTGTCTTGGTACAAATGGCACACTGTGTAAAAGGTTTCTTCATGAAAAAAAAAATAAAAATTGATGATACTAGAATAAAATGAAGCTTGAATTTTGAGCAAACATTTTTTAAAAATTTCAAAGTTATAACATCTAATGTTCCATTACATATCTGAAAGGAGAAAAGAGACAGGTCAAATCGTATCACCATGTGAGAAAGTGAAGGAATTTTCTGTTTGCTTTTGAAAGTTCCCTCAGACCACACTAAGAACTTTTCATTCCCCAGGGCGTCTGCCATTTCCCTATGTATTTTATTACTTGATTAAAAATGAAGAAATGAACATATGCTTGAGAGATGCAAACACTCGGCTATGAAAATGAGGGAAAGCCAAAGTGAGATTAACAGATGGCCAAGCAAGAGGTCCCGTTTTAAGACACACATCATCACAGTAAGCAACTGTCCTTCTGAAAATGTAAATGCACTGAGAGAAGGAATAATAATAATGCTCCCTTTTTAATTTTTCTTCACCATGTACATGGAAAGCCTTTTTATTTCCATTTCTACTTCAGTTTTATTTTCATGTCCTCCAGAGATGCCAATCTATTTCACAGAATCACAGAATATTCTGAGTTAGAAGGGACCCACAAGTGTTCAACTCTTAAGTGAACAGCCTGTATGCAGTTCAAACCCATGCCTTAGGGGTTATTAGCACCATGCTCTAACCAATTGAACTAATTTCTCTCTACCCACACAGTCTAAAAAAATCCTCGACTCACTATATCTCAACACAACAGATAGAAAGATAAAAGGGAGAGAAGGGTGGTGGCATGAATTTGCTACCAAAATTAGGTGACAAGTTTTTTACACCTAATTTTTTCTTCCTCCTCAGCATTCCCAACTTCATAATTTCCTTCTCTGTTGTCCTGTCTGTGTGGTCCTAAACTTTTCCTCATATTTTCTCTCAGCTTTTTATTTTCACCTTTCTCTTCCCACAACTCCATCTCACTTCTGTATTGCGCTCACTGAACTCCAGCTTCCCAATCTTCCTCTTCTCCAGAACCAGCACTTTTCCTACTTTTCTCCAAGAATGGAAAATGTGGATACCCTGGTAAGAGAAGAGGAATTACTCTTTGATCTGAGTGTAGGACCTCACCTTTCCCCTCCACCTGAGCTATTCGTGTTCTCTGCTCAAAGACAAGGGAAAGCAGGAAACAGCATGAAGCAGCCCTAGAAAGAACCTCTTGACTGGCCATACATTACCAGCCCTTAAGATGCCTTCTTCTCATCCAATGAACTGCCTTTTTCTACCTGCCTTACTTTCCCACCCTCAGGACAAGGGGAAGCAATGCACACCTGGTGAGCTATGGTCTCAAACTGATCTCAGCTCTTCTGTACTCACTGTTCCTTTCCCTTGCTATCAGAGGAAGAAAATAGATGGAGGTTGCTACCCCTTAAAAACCCACTAGAAACCCAGAAAGGGATGTTCTTCTTTTGCCTGCAGCCTTGCCTTATGTGGCACTGTCAACAGAAAGGCAGTGTCCAAAGGTTTTACTTGCTCACTTAAAAAGTAAAGGAGAGTTGGATGGAAAGTGGTAAGAGTTCCAAAACCTACCCATGAAAAATCCTATCACCATAACAGAAAAGGGTATTTGGAGGGCTGCTTCAGGCTTAGCAGTTCATGCTTCAAAAAACACCAGCAAGCTGACTCAAAAGATGTTTTTGCTGTGAGAAGTCTGACTTCTGTGCATGAACTGGCTATTATAAGCAGTCATGACAGTAAGATCCATTGTACATATGTAGCTTCCCAGTGCTGCTACAATCTCACTGTACTTTTCCCTTGCAAGCAGTCACTAACGTATGGGTATGTATGCCTGAAAAATGCTGTCTTTTCACTACTCCCTCGGTGAGGTTCAGCATGCCTTGGGAATAGGGTACAAGGATTTGTATTGCCAGGTGTGTCTATGCCACTAAAGTCTCCAGACCAAACCCTGGCCATGTGCCACAGTTAGGTTCCTCTGTGTGCTGCTTAGTGCTGTATCCTAAGAACAAATTTTCTTGGGAGGAGCTAGCAGGAGTGCTCTGGACCAAACCCAGGGCATAAGCTGCTCCCTGTGGGAGGGTTGGAACATCAGGAGTGGTGGAGCTCAGTTCCTGGCCTCCTTGTTTTTAGCAGTGTCTACATGCCATAAAAACCCAGTCCTGCACAGAATTATTTGTGTTAGAGCCATTTAGCACTGAGAGGTTCAGACAGTGCATTCTAGACAGCCAGTATGCCACAGTCCCTAAACTGCCTCCCCAGGGATGGCGACTCTGCAGAATCAAATGCCCCACTACTTTGTCATTCTGCAATCATTTTCAATCTGGTAATCGACACTTTTTTTTCACAGATTTCTCTTCAAATGCACCTCTAATGGTTCTGCACATATTTGTTTCTTCATAATTGTCGGTTTCTGTAAAGCTTAATGTCTCCTCTCTAATTTTTCAACTGGAAATATGCGGAGAAGATCTGACATGGGTAGGGCTGGTAATTTTATAAACTCAGCCTTTAATTTTCACACAGGAATCTGTGAGGTAAGCAGTGTCTATTACAAAAAAAAAAAAAAAAAAAAAGGAGGAAAACCATGAGACTACTGTTCTTTCAGAAATTGTTCTGTACAAATGTAGCTATGATATTGCCATCATAAATTCCTCCTTTCACAGTAATTTAAATAGACTTTCATGTGTTTCAAATGGCCAAAGAAGGCAATTTATCATTAACAAAAATAAAGGTAAAAAAAGTCCATAGATATCCAAGTGGAATTTAATCATGGAGTTAACCTCAGAGCTGAGGTTACTTATGTTGTAAGTAAAGTTACAAAATTTACTTCAGTTGGATGATTCATGAATTTGTTTGCTTTTTTGCCCCATCTATGAACTGTTGAAATGTTTACTGCTAATAATAACTTAGTATAATCAGCCAAAAAGATGATTCTTGGACAGTAGATCTTTATGCAATGAGAGAAGGTAAATTTCTGATATGTAAAACAATTCTTCAGTTTCTTTATAGTTTATTTATTTTGGTTTGTTTTTTTTTTGTTTTGTTTTGTTTTAATTGAAAGAGCCTTTTATTAGATGTCCTAAGACATATATTTCCTATTCATAATTACAAAAATTGATTTTCTGTGGTTCTTCTTAAAAGTGCATTAGAATATGCTTCTGATGTGTACAAAGATCAACATACTCTAAAATGGTACTGAGTGATTATACATTTAATAGGCAATCTAACTATTGTAAAGTGGAGACTGTGTTTAAGAACCTGAATGAAGAGAAACAGTATAGTACAAACACCTCCATGCATTTAGGAAGACCAGAAAAGTCCAGTCCCCAGGTACAGTATCTGAAACACTGAAACAACAGAGAGTACAGAAAAATAAATGTAAATTCTAGAGAAAACTGCAGGGTTTACAAGGTGGGTGTTAGAAACTGTGAAGTATTTAGAGTACAGTAAAACGAATGAAAAAGTAATGAAGAAGCTATAAGACACACAGACTGTCTGCAGTAAAGCAATACTATGATATACTATACCTCTGATAGACCCTCAAACAGACCAAACAGATGCTATCTGAAGAGGTATTTCTTCAGCACTAGCAATGGCAAGAGATGGAGCAAGCAAAAAATATACTCTGTACTAAAAAAAACAAAAAAGCTGAAATGACACTATTTCTACAGAAAATAAGAGACCTGGAAAAATGAGAATGTGGTGGGAATGCCTGGTCATCTGCCTCCTGCTTAAAAAAGAGGGTGAGAAAGGAGACTTGAGTTTACAGCTGAACAATGCTTTTACCTGAACCCATAGGGCATGCCTAACACAAGGTGTAATTAAATTTTAATATCACAGGACACCTATCCAGTAGGTGGAAACTGGGAATTATAAGTACTGTGTCTCATCCCACTGAAACCATGTGGGTATTTTTCCAGGTATAATAAAGTGTCAAAATTTGATACAACCTGATGAATTGTAAATTTTCTACTGATTCATGTAGATTTCTCAAATTTAGAGCACATACAGAAAATGGTAGCTCAGTAAGTGTAATAGCATTTCAGGCGCACATCCAGAACTGTGTGAAGAAATGTCAGTGGTTCTTGCTTATAGGGTCTGATTCAGAATAACCAGTTTTCCACTCCCTTTACTGTCTCACTGCTGAAAGGGGACATCTCATACCACAAACCAATTTTAATTTTAAGCCCCCAACTACATATTTTAGTAAACACTATATGAAGTTAGAAAAAAATAAGTCTTTTTAACTGACTTTATTTTCTACACAGGAATTAGGAAAAATTCCCCTGAATGTGTGATTATTCATTCTGTTTCACAAACTAGAAGTAAATTTTAAGCAATCATCTTCTCCTTTATTTTCTTTCTATAAGCCCTGTGTTGAGTAATTCTCAGTACTCTGTTGGATCACATCAGCAGACATGACATGATGTACTGTACATGTCAAATACATTTAATTTTGCCACGCATTCTGTGGGTGGCTGAGAGACAAGCACATTCCAGGATCTTGAAAATTCTTCTTGTTCTGCAGAATGGGGAGGGCAATTTTTTATTTATTTTTTACAAAAAACTTTTTAGTTATAGTATTAACACTTAAGTACAAGAAGAATTTTAAGGGGACAAGAGAGCAAATCAGCCAAAAGCTCAGAAGGAAAGAAAATATATCAGCTCCACCCATTGTTTGAATGCTAAGTTCACTTGATGAGATATATAGAACAGGTTAAAAACAGGAAAACAGTTGTGCTGGCAGAGTGAAGAGGCACGTGCATGTTCTAATAATTACACTTTTGCTGGCAAAATACCATATAATTCTATAGCTGATGCTTCACATTCAGCTTAAACTGCAATACCATTTTTTTTAGCTACAGAATCAGCTGCCTTGGTCACACAAGGTTAGGACTATAAGTAGCTCCAATGAACGCTGTAATCTATTTTCCAGTAACAACATCTGGCTATTGAAAACTCCACTGACAGCTGCATTGGTGGCTGCGAGAGGCTATCTTCAGGTCAAACTGCTGTAGGGCTGGCTTATCCCTGCTTTTCACCAATGAGATTTACTCTTTCCATCCGTTTCCCCTTGAATCTGGATGATATCAAGTTTTCTACCTTTTCTTGGACTCAGGATAAACACACTCATCATGCATGAACTGATGTAAGGGTATAGTTGAGTAATAACATAGTTGCTCTTGAACAGTTGAATTTAGTTAAGCTCACAAAAAATAATTTCTGCAATCTTTCCCTTGCAAAAAAGAGCCCAACAGCTATGAAACAGGTAAAACAGCTTGCCCTGCTATTACACTGGTAGATCCTGTAATAATGCTGTCTCCTCTGAGAATTACAACCTTTCCCTCATTTCTCCCTCTTCCAGGATGTTATCTCAGTGCCTTGAGAAGCGAAGTTTGGCCTCAGTGTGTAGGTCCCCAGAACACAAAGTGGGACTAAGCCACATATTCTCTGAGTGTCCCACCTTTTTTCTCTACCCCCGCTACTCGTGATAAGTTGCTTTGTGTGTGTTGCTCGTGCTCTTCTCCCCACAGTAGTCACAGCAGAAGAGAACCCAAGAATGGAGGAGTCAGGCCAGCCCCACTCCAAGCCACAGCTGAAGACAGGATATGATGATGAAATCTCTGAAGTGGTCTCAAAGAAACCAGCTGCTGGTTGGTTTGGTTGGTTGGTTGGCTGGTGACGGTTTTTTGCCTGCAAACCCTTGACTTTTACTGATTTCAGGTGTCCCTTATTTCAAGAGCTTTAGTCCACTTCTCTAACCTGGCAGAAACTGCTGAGCTCAAGACACAAGCAGTAAAGCTAATACAAAAAGTGAGAAGGCAAGTAAGGCTGCGTAGGTAGAGAGAGGCCATACACTCCAGCTAGTTTTTCAAAAGGGAAGATGCTACTGGGACACCAGTTGACATCTATGGAGGGTCCATATCTGAAACAGTTATATCTCTTTTCTCTTTAGAATACGAATCCTGATCAATGCCTAGAAAGATGTCAGTCCTTTTCTAAGAGTTTGATTTGCTTTGACTTTGGTGAAGCCAGCCAGGAAAGACATTTCACATATTTCTGTTTACTTAGTTGTGTTTGTTTCTGAATTTCTAATTGCTCTGAGGTAATCATCTCATTGGAAATGATTTCCAGAGAATGCAAACTGAACTGCTAGGTAGCACAATAAGAGGTTTTTTTCCAACAGGAATTAGGAAAGATCACTGGAAATGTTAGCGGTTGTGTTTCTAGGGCTTAGATAACTTTTTTCCAGTTGGCTTTAAGGTATTATTAAATTGTTTTGCCTAGCCAAGAACTGCAGGAAGACTGCTGCTTGTGAATACTTTACTAGGAAATTGTTTTAGCTAGAACATTATTTTTGAAAATGTTCATTTGCCACTTATTCTGGAAATGTTCACACCCAGCCCTCAGTGGCTTTTAGTGTTTGCAAAGGGCTCAATCACATTTCTATTGAAATTAGTGGAAAAATCTAAGTAGTGGAAAAGTCTCTAAATATAATCAGGTGTATCCTTCTCTGCTTGCTCAGAAGACTTAACTGTCATGATTCATAAATGAATCACAGACAAGGAGTGCAATAGATAAAATCCTGTCCTATCTGAACAAAACTGGGCTGTCAGCTAAATACAGAGACGGCACTGCCAGTGTAGCCTTTACTTGCTTCCCGTTTATTCTCTACTTCTCTCACCCTTTCCAAAACTAATGTGCATTGCAAATCAGATTTTAACTCTGAATAATAACTTAGCATTAGCAAGGCCTAATTATAATCTCACTCTATATTTACTATTGATTTTGTGTAATCTTGATATACAGAGAGATAAGAATTGGATCACCCTGGTTAGATACTGAACTGTTGAAATCAGTGGGAGCAGAAGTTGGCCCTAATCCAAAGCCTGTTGAGGGAAACTAGGATCTTTTCATTCATTTGGACAAGTTTCATGTCAGATTTTTGAGGAGGACCAAAGGTAAACTGTTGCTGAGGTACAAAAGCTTTTTTCCCCCGCTTTCTAAATTAAAACCCTATCTGGGTAAAGATTTACTTTTTTTCTTCCCTTTAAGCTCAACAGTCTTTTAAAAATGGAGTGCAGTTTCATTTTTCCATTGATATCTCTTTCATACAAATAAAAATAGTCATGTTGTATAAATGACCTTGAGTTATTAAGGAAAGATGACTGCAAATGGAAAAAAAACATTCCATTTGCAATACTGAATGTAGGCAGCATTTGTATCTGGCAAAAACATTTTGTATGCTACTATATTGGCTTTGAACTTATTTCCCATGGGAGTAGCTGTTGCTCAAGAAAACAGGTGTTTCAGTATAATACCTGGAGGGCATTATTTAAGTAAGTTAAATATTATTTGTTTAAGAAACCCACTCACGGTTTCTGGCACTTTGTTTTGACACAGTTCAGCAGAAGATATTTATTAGGATTTAAACAGTCCTTGGTTCCTAAATGTAAATGCCCATGACTGCTACATAAATCTGTTTAGACCTGCTAACAATTTAAAATTGAACAAGGACATCACATTGTCCAGGCTCTAATTTTGTCTCAGAACTCTGAAAAAAATGGCATTAACCCTTTGGTTTATCCTGTCTATAATGTCAGACTGAGGTTGCTGGGGTTACGTTGGCCGGTGTCCTGCTGCTGGTCCTGGTGAGCTGTGCCTGCTCTGTGGAAGGTACTTGCAATCAGATTTCTCTCACCTAAGGCCAGCATCTAAAAGTTAGGCAGAAGTCTAAGGCAATTGCTGAAGTTTCCTTAGATAATAAAAAAGGAGGACATTTTCAAAGAGACCTTCATCACTCCATCATGTGGTGAGAAGAATTGCCAGATGAGCTGCCCAGCTCTCAGTTGCTGACAGAACAGAGAGAACCTCTGCAACAAACAGGCTTTCTACAGCCAGTTTTTTACATGGATGGTGTTAGGGGAATTAATCTCAGGGCTGTGAGTAATGATTTATGGAGCATGCCTGCACAGGTGGGTGCAGACAGCCCTGAGTTCATCCTATCTGCACTCCTGCTCTGTCAGCTAGCTCTGAGGAAAGGCAGAATGAGCTCAGGTCTGTCTGCACCTGCCTGGGTAAATCATGCCTTTGCAAGAAGAGGTTTAAGTGGCCAGTTACTGCTTTCAGCTGCACCCATGAAGATCTGTTGAGGTCACTTCTGCCAAAAAAAAAAAATTAAAAAATCAATGGGAAAAGATAACTAAATTATGTCAAAAAATGCCCTCTTTCTGACCCTGAGTGTGAAAAGAAGAAATGAAGAAGAGGAGCTGTGTCCCAGGAGATATAGTTAATGAATATGTGAGACTAGGATTTCTTTTTAAAGTCCATTAAGCTCTAATTGCTGTGAAAGAAGCCAAGTTCCATAACAACAGCTTCTGCACAGTGCTCTTCTTCCCATGCACAGGCTGCTCTGCTCTGAGTGTAGAGCAGATTCAGAGGTGTCTAGGACATGAGCTTAAATACTTATTTTTGAAGCTCTCTTCATCTTTTCTGAGTGCTGGGAGTTTTATTTTTATGGTGAAAGTAAGCACAGTAACATATGAGTGCTACTTTTTAAATGGCACACTTGATGCACTCTAACAAATTAAGCATATTGAATGTGTCTTGTAGTGAAATTTGCAAAGAAAAGTACATAAAATATTTTTCGTTTGTGCTTAAACATATGGTTTTAAAGCTGGCATGTGTGCTGTCTAAAAATGTTATCCTTTGCTTTTGAGTGTAGATTTTTTGCTTTTTTCCCACTGGACATTAGATGAAGATGAATCAATTCTACAGGGAGATCTTTTATTATTAGGCTGTCTACTGTTTGACTTCTGATTCTCCTAACAGAGAAAATCATTCTCTAGGTTAAGTAAATATTGATAACACTATACCTCATTATTCCCACTTACTTCTTTCATTGTTGTCATTTAATTGGATGGATAATGCTAATGAGATTTCAGAAGCATGAGGAGTCTGTTAGGTCATCTGTTGCAAAACTATTTAGGAATATAAAAGTTGACTCTAAAATATCTGTTGACAGATATGACTTTTTATTTTTACTCCAGATATGCAGTCTGAAAGCAATGCATTGTTGATGTCAGTCAAGAGCTACAGTATTGTGTGATACCTCCAATGTAGGCTGAGAGAAGGAGTGAAGATCCTCAAGGAGAAATGACCCAGTGTGCAGCTGCTACATTTTGCTTGGTTTACAGAAGCACTCAGATGAGGAAAAATCCTCATTTTAAGTATACAGGTATAAGGCATAATCACCACAATCTGTGTGACCTGAGAAAGAGGAAGGTAGATATGGAAACATGGAGGAAGCAATCCAAGTGAAGAGCCTCTCTACTATAACTGAAATATGCCAGACCAACACCTGTGTGCCAGTGCATTGCTTTGCAGAGTTCTATCAAACATAAGACCATTGATATAAATGCTGTTATGCAACACCATCTGGCATTGAATTGTTCTGTTCAGCTAGAGAAGACATTCTGAGATCTTATTTGCATTCTGAAGCCAGAAGACTATTGTTATTTTCCTCATGTGCTCTTAGACACGTAATACAGCAAGACAGTCGCAATAAAAAAACCTCCCACAATGAAAATTTACTCTGATTAAAAAATGTTTCATTTTGTTTTTTTCACCTTGTTCTTTACTTACTTATTTTTGGACTGTTTGGAGCTTGTTATCATATTTATCTTACTCCCTTTTTTCTTTGCATATCTACAGATTTATGTACATGTGTCTAAGACAGAACGCGCTTTATTATGTAGTCAGAAATCAATATATGATTGATCTTGCCTGAGTTCTCTTCAGTCAGTCTTCTGTCAATCGTCTTGTGTCATCATCACACAGAGATGTCAGTGAAGAAGGCAGTCCTGTTTGTCTAGCTTACACATCTAACATGCTTCTAATTTTAGGTTTTTAGTGAACTTATTCTATAATAGTAGATGCTTATAAAGTCAACAGAAAAGTGTATGTGCTTTCAAAGTCATCCAAGAAGAATTACTGCCCATTAAGTTTTAGGTATCTAAGTCAGGCACCTACTTTCCTTCTTTTGCTGTACAGAGAACTAGAGGTGATACTGTAATGATTCCCCAGATCCCTGAAAATTAGTTGCCTAAGCTAGACAGACACAATACCTTTTAACGGAATTCATGAGAACTGTGCTTAAATATCTGGATTTGAACGAGTTATATCCTTATACATATAATCTCTTTGAGAAGTCTTCCTCAAGAATTTCACTGATTATAAAGGATGATTATCTCAGAAGCAGGTACCAACACAGTGTGGGCACTGGAATTCGGAAAGATAATACTACTGTTTGTAAATGTTGTCTCTATAGGAAATAATTCCAAAAAAGATGGACTGTTCAGTAAGTTAGAAATCATCCCATCTCAACTTTTGTGAGAAACATTATGTGACAATAAAAAGTAGAGCTTAAGAGGTCCTTAAATATTTGAAATACACAAGTCCAACAAATAGTTGGGGGTCCATCATGATTTACACCTGCATTCATATCCTTCCTAATTACAGCTATCTTGTTAGATTGTTATTCACTGTATATTTGTCTTACTGCTACCTGAAAGGATCTGGCTTGGTAGAATAAAGAAAAAGCAGAAGAACTGCTAAATAGTCTTCAGATTTTACTCATAGATAAAGGTGGATCTCCAAGCAGATTCAGGACCTTATGGTCCTGAAAGATAAAGTCCACACTGAGAAAGAGAAGCTCTTTGTGTCTTTATCACAAATGACAATAAATACTTAAAAATAAGAAAGAAGATCCTCAACTTCATGTGACTTCAAATTCTGTGTTGCTAATTAACATTAATGAGAATAATGACCAGATCACAACATCATGCACAGTTCCTTGTTATCATGACAGACTATAGAATGCCTACCCTAAACTTATCAAAGCCTTTTCTAAATGGTTAGGTTTCTTCTTCCCATAACTTTTCTTGTAAGACTCAACTTTATTTCATGGAATCATAGGATTATAGAATGGCCTGGATTGGAAAGGACCTTAAAGATCATCATATTCCAGCCCCTCTGCCATGGACGGGGACACCTTCCACTAGACCAGGTTGCTCAAAGCTCCATCCAACCTGACCTTGAACACTTTGAGGGAAGGTGCACTTGTTTCTTAAGAATCTTTCTTTTATTTTCTACTCTCAACTGTCTTTGCTAATTATTTTTAACTCTTTGTTCTATTTCAACATGACAATTTAGTTCACAATAATATTTTTTCTTTCTTATGTTTGTCCCCTGGCTTTAAGGAGAGACCATCCATTTATCCTCTGAGCCTTCAACCTGCCTAGTTAAGAACAAAAGACCAATTCTACACTGGGGGACTTAGCACAGTAAAGACACACGAACTTCTGATCTTTGAACACAAGAGTGGAAATCACAATCCCAAGGGATACATTTAAATTCTTTGTTCCAAGATTTGGTACAGCCCAGTGCTCATGAATGGTATTCACTCACAAAATCCAACATGCCAACACCTAAACTAACCCCAAAAGAAATGCCAGAGAGAGGAATGTGTCTGAGATTCTCACCATGGCCTGTACAATGATATTCATATTTTGGTTTGATATGTTCTAAGAATAACATGTTAACCCATTGTCTTTGGAGATCTGAGTTCCTAGTTCAATATAGAATCTAGTCAGGATACACCAGAGCCTTTATGCATTTAGCAGAATTTCAAGACTTGAAATAGCAAATATGAATTGATGTGACTAGTAGAACTATCCCTGAAATTGTTCATAATGGCTATGGATTATTTTGAGATAGGTGTGGTATTCACATAGTCTAAAATCTACAGCTTTGACACCAACAAAACAAAAAATGAGAACATTAAGAGAGTTAGCACCATCAATGTACCACTATTTTAATGGTATTATGTCATTACATTTAGTTGTTTAGGAAAAAGGATTTAGAATGTCTTTATTTTAAAAGCAAAAGCATCAAAGCACATTAAGGAAAAGAGCATAAAAATAAATCAGGGAAAAATTGACATGAAGTAAGTCATACATAGGCATTCTGACAATAGAAATTTTAGCTTTATACAGATGAGGTGTTTGCAAAAAGTTATTCTGCTACTCTACTGCAACAGTAAATCTTTCAGCTTCTCTTAAATCTTTCTCTTTTGGTCTGAGTCACATTTCTATAGGCTACTAAGAGAACATGCCTAGCTTTTTGCATAAAATGTGAAGGTTGTTGCCATCCTGATTTTGAAACTCCATGAAATCATAACTGCAATTATAAGACCAAATATAACCTTGTTATTAAGCAAATAACTAGTTCAAGCCTTCCTGAAACCTCCTCCACCCATCAGTGTAGGATATATCAAGTTTTTCACATTCTTTGTCAGATTTGTTTGGTTGTCAGTTCACTTACTGATGCAATTAAATGGTGCTGTGTAAATATTACATTTGTGACAGAAAAAAAACACACCACAAAACAAACCTACTTGTGGACTCCACTCATTCATCACTCTTTTAAAAACACTTTTTGGAGTTTGATTCCATAGCAACATTCCATTCAAAATTCCCCATCGGCAAATTTGCTACAGGTGCCAGAAATGTATCATTCAGCAGGTGATGGTGGCAGTTAGATTGGGTATTCTGATGAGATAATTTTGTTTCAGTGAGCTAAACATTTGTGCACACACTAATGCAAAATTTAAGATCTTCAGTTACTGGAAAATGAATATAAAATGCCTTTATCAGTATGCTTCTTAAAATTTTTTTCTTTTAAAAGTGGGTATTCTTTTCTCATTGCAAAGATCTGTTTTGCATCTAGGAATGTCCACATAATGCTGGTATGGATCAGTAGAGATTGTATTTAATTGTGCTAAAATAATCACATAGGAATGTTGAAAATAGAATGAAGCCTTTACTAATTAGTCAAGATATCTTTGTTTTTTCTTTTGAAAGCAATATACAAGCAAGGTCAATTTATCTCACCTGTCTCCAGGGTGTCAATTCATTATAAGGGTCTAGTGACATTGTGGATTCCTTAGGTCCATCATGACTTCAGCTCTCTGGTCAGAAGAGTGCAAGATGTTTGGATTCCACTTAATGTCAGGTCAAGACAGATTTTTTAGACCATCTAAGAGATAAGTAGTGATGCTGGATGCCTATGTTTAAGCAACTGACTTGAGAGCCCAGATCATCAAATTGTCTTTTGGGATGAGATTCATGCATCAGCATGGAGGTGGCTACACATGAGCAAACTCCCTAACATGTGAAAGTAATTTGAGCTCCAGTCAATACAGCGAATGGAGTATGGAGTATTCAGCTGACCAAATCTAGGCATCTACTGTAGAGGATGTTGAACAGCTCTCCAGATTTTATTGGTTCTGCTAAGAGGCAGCTCAGCTATGCAAATTTAGAAATTGAGTTTCATATAAGCAGTTCTAGTATATTCTGACTGGCTTTCAGCTTCTAGTCCAGTAGGGTTTTGGGGTTCTCACATATATGTTCTATCTGCCAACCCCAAACTATGTCCCAGGTACCTAGAATAATCTCCTTGGCACCCTTGAGAAGATATATAAATCAACCCTTGAATCATCATTTACTAAAATGAGAACTTACATATCTGTCTCACATGTAGACACTTCAGATTGTTCACATTAAATGCCTACAACCTGGATTGATTCCTGACATAATCAACCAAGCCTAACCTTGTTATCTAACATGACTCTAGAACCAGCCATTGCAACAGGCATCGCCAGCGGGAAATTCAGTCCTTTTAAGATCAGAGACAGTTAGGGTGAGATGGCCACTTCTCTCCCTTGACAGTCCTTCACAGTTAATGAAGATTGCTGAAGCTGCGTGTTATCCTCTGTATGTTATGGGCACTCTAGATGAACAAAGGGGATGCTGAGGTAAGGACCTGTGTGAGGCTTATGGACAGCAGAACTTGTCCAGAATTATCTTTAAGATTCTGGGAAAAAAGCAACAGCAATACACAATACTAGGGCTAAGTGATAAGAACCTAAAAATCAGGATTTAGATGGAAGTAAGGAAAAATCATTACATTAGGGACAAACTTTTGAATTTTTTGTACTTTAGATATTATCAATATCAGGGGCAGGGGGAGGGAGGAGTGTGTTGGTGTTTGATTTTATGCCTCAGTCATAAGTTCAAAGATGTATGACACTTTTGTCAGATATTTTATTTTTTGTTTTCATCTAGTCAATGAATGAATAAGACACAATTACAAAAGAACCCACAATCCAAGCATAGAACTGTCTTTAGGTGTATGTTTTGCAAATAAAAAAAGAAAGGCAGTGGGAATTCACATTTTGAGAGCTTCCTTCTGTGTGGGCTGAACAATACAAAACAGATCATTTTCTTTCACTACTGCGTGGGACTGTCAAATAAGGCACAATCTGAATGGATATGGAGCAACTCTTCTTTAGATGCCCAGTCCTGAGTCTGACAGCTTAAATTCAGCAAAACAAGAGCTCAAGCGAAGTTAGGAAAAGGTTTCTGTGCTTGCCACTTTTACTAGGTTTAGCAGTTCATAATAAGGTATCATGCCATAGCTGAAAGTACAATGGAATGAAGATTCAAAGCCTTGATTTAAGGTGGTGGTTTCATGGATCTTGTTTGTAACCCTTAAAAAGCTTAGAAGTTCTTAATGTGTTATCTGTAATCCTATCAAAATTAACCTGAGGTTAACTACCTGGTGCAATTTAAATATATTCTTATTTTCTTTTGTAAAAAATAGAGAGACAATGGTAATACACAACTCTTCCGCTGTACATCAGCTATCACTTTGGATTTTAGAGATAATAGCAGCCAGGACAGGTCAGAAAATAAGTACTGGAGAATTAGTGATTCTCTAGGATCCACATGTCTGGATCCTTTGGCTCCTTTCGTATACACTTTTTGAGTTACCCATTTGTATTCTTCTATAGATCTGAAGCCTTCCCTACCCATTTCTTATTTCTCATCTGAAAGTGGAATTAGTAAAATTCCTTCTCTACACTTGACTGCGCCTTAGACTAGCACCAGTCACTCCATCTTCATCCGGATACATTTGACCTTTAAATCCTGTAACTGTTGTTTCAGCAGTAATAAATCAGAGTTATGACTGCTGTGTAGTTACCTAATTTTGATGATTAGATTCTTCCTGAAGGAAAAAGGATCTTAGTGGATTCAGATGTTAATTGCAGCAGTTGTGACTTTTTAGACCACTGAGTTTCACAGTGAATACATTTTTTAGGTCATAAATACATTGAAGACATTTTTAAGTATATATAATATTTGTATTTACAAAACAGGTGAATAACTTCTAGCATAAGATGTTGAAAACATAGAAATGGGCTTAATTGTTTCTATACAGGTCTATTTGATAAGGTAGGTAGATGCCTATATTCACATGGGCATATAAGCATATCGGAGCAGGCTTTTTAATTAATAACTATTTAATTTGCAAAGAATGTTACCATTATTAAAGACATGTTAATGCCAATGGATAAACTAGATAATCTGCTTTTATAAACTGCCAACATGTAGTGACATTTTATGGTGTTTTTTTATGAGTTTCATCACAGTGAAGTGTTGGTTCTGCTTTACAATCCAATCTGTTTTACTGACTCACAGAGGGTAGAGTAAAATGTCAAAGTCTTTTGGTCCTTCAGTTAAAACTTTTCATAATACTGTGTGTTTAGACACTTGTCTGCATATTAACATCAAGTACAGCATTATGTCAACCCATGATCCACAACTACCATTGTAAAACTAACTTCAAAATACAACAGAACCATCTTGGCACGAAAAGAGGTAGGGAGAAATGCTGGATCTGAAGATACACAAATAGAACTCTAGCCTGTCATTAAGAAGTACGTGTGAGTGGAACCCCAACCATAATGTCACGAAGACTAGAATTTGGCCAGAGGTCAAGGGCTTTGCATAGCAGATACTAAATATTGCTTGTCTGACAGAATACAGGAGTACCTGTATGAACTGTTTTGGGACAGAAACGGAATGTGTTTGTGTGCAAGTCTCCTTGAAAGTCTGCTTTATCCCCTGTTCATTCATGGAAGGGAAGAATTTCAATTTAAACATTAAAACTGGATTAGCTGGATTAATAATCCACCTTGCTTTATGAGCTGTTAAAAAAAAAGGTGTATATTATATATATATTTTTCTATATATAAATGCATAAATATATACTACCTATAATACACCATATTTCATGGTGTTTTGGACATTCATGTCATGTAGGGAGGAGTCAAAGGTTTTGGGAAAAAGCCTCTCATGGAAGTCTGTGCTATGTGCCTAAGCCTTGAGACTGCAAGAAAACCCCAAAGCTCCTATACACAGCTTTCCTGAGATTTAAGAAAGTGTTCTTATTTTGTGTAGGAATGAAATAGAAGACTTTCACAATCAATAAATAAAAAAATGAGAAAGCCTGCTTCCAAAAAGACTGGTTATCACACTTTGAAGTACTTTCCTGTCCTGTCATTTCACGTTATCTCTGGTAAGGACTCTTACCACCAAGATACTTCTCAGGTTTTTTATGACAAACCTTATCTATTATTCCTTATGCAATTCATAGTAGTAAATTTATGATAACATCTGATTATTAACTAGAGAAGAGACCTCAATGAGGGACTTATTCATCTGAGGTTACCGTACTAAATATTGGACCAAAACTATGATAACATTTTATTTGATTTTTCTCACAAGAACCAAATGAACTAAAAATCTCAATTGCAGCAGGATAGGGAGGAAAAGAAAAGAACAAGGAAGAAAAAAGAAAATTCAGACTCGATCCTGTGATATTCCAAATTTTGGCAAGGAAAAATTGTCATAAACATTTCTAAGCAATTTAGGAACCAGAACTTTGTATTTCAAAGAGATAAATTCTAGACAGCTAAATGCAGCTTTAGACATCTAAAAATTTAGATAGAGACATCAGGGGAGGGTTTTTTTAAAACATGAAGCAGCCAGCAGGATACAACTATTGAAATCAATAGGAGTTTGTTCTGGCAATAATGCATGATTTAGAAATCAGCCAGAGCACGGATGTCCAAGTTCACAGAGTTTTTCATTGTCCATGTTCTGACTGATCAACACAATATAGCAACAAGCTCCAGTGACTTGTGCCCAACCATTTTTGAGATGCAATCCTCATACCTAGAGTAATTGTTTTCTTCTGTCCCATTTTGTAATTATTCCAGAAAAACTGAAACAGCACAAATGGGAAATAATGAAAGACATATCCTGACAGAATACCTGTTATCTTGGCACTAAGATACTCTTTTGGAAGGTCAAAGTCAGTTCAATACTGATGGTGAGATTCAAACCTAAGTCTTTCTGAGCGGTCAGGTAATTTAACCACTGTGCTATAGACTGAAACAGCAAAATCTTTCTGGCTTTCTCAGATTTTTTGGTCTCCTCCTTATGTATGGGACTTGATGCTGTGGAAAGATCTTGTGACCTAAAGCTGCCAGATACGATAAGTGGGGAAGGACGAAGGTTATCCTGGCTTTTGTTGCCTCATGTGCCTAGATGTATACTAGGTATCTAAATTTCTAACAGGCAAAAGTTTAGTGGAGTTTTGGAAATGATTCAGCTGACCAGATGCATATTGTCTTTTTAAGAGTGACCTGAACTGACTAGGTCTCAGTTGATTTCAACAAGATTGTGGAATCACCCACAAAGAGTACTAGGCTCTAGAATACCTTATTTTAGACCATGTACTTTGAGAAGAGCAGTACTGTTTTGTCTCAAATTAATTTGCCTTATATTAAGCAAATCTAAGGTGTTTCTGAGCATGTAACACTTTGAAGACATAGCCCTGCCTCCTGTGAAAAGAAACGAACATCATCAGAGGACAGCTTAATTGTGGAGTGAGACAAATCACCCTCCAGAGATATGTGTCTCCTTTGACAAGAAGGGACGCTATGTTGAATAGGTGCTTAACTTAAGTAGTATGAAACCAGCCTTTCCAGTCTGGAACTTATGTGTTGTGGCATGCTTTTGACAAGCTCTTCTTAATGGTTACCTTTGGTTCAAGTGATCTGCGCTTATGTTTCTGTGTTGCTGTGTACACACAGTATGTACACATGCGTGTACAGGTACAAAATACAAATGTGTTGTTGATGAATCTATTGGCTTCAGAAAGCATAGCTACCAAGACTAATGAAACTTATTATCTGAATTACATAGTTTTTAAAAATATAAATAGTGGGACGGAAATTACAATTCTGGCCATTGTAGTTAGCAACTGTGAAGGCCTACATTTATTGTCATGTGTGTCAATGGTGAAAGAGGCATAATCCATGATTCAGAAGAGGTTGTATCCCATAGTGGCAATTGTTTACATTAATAAACATCAACTCCAACACCTGTTTGATTTCTAACTGCTCTGTTACCCAGACTTCCAGAATAGACTTGGTAGCCTGTTTATCTCAAGCTCTTATGCCCCCAAGCAAACCTGAGAACTTCATATAGTCACCACAGATGCAGAGGTAAATGGTATAAATTCTTCAAGGCTGCAAAAACACAGAATGAAACCTCTAATGAAGAGGTCGAAACTTCTAACAGTACCAGTTTGAAGAGGGTAAGCCTACTGTGGGTAAGCATATATAGTAATTAAGAGCAGCCTTGAAAAGCCAGAATCTGAGATGCTTCCATTTACATTATTCCCTCAAGGACTGAATGAACTGGCCTTGCCTGAATTCCTAAAGTAGAGGAACCTGGGTGAGAGGAAAGAGAAGTCAACATGACAGGCACAGGGAGGCATACTTGCCCTGGCAGATCTATGAGGTCATGGTTTGTCCAAGCCTCAGGCTACTACTGCATACCTGAAAAATGGACAGAAGATGAGTCTGGTTTTCAGGGTGACTGCATGGAGACAGACACCTTGCTGTAAACAAATTTAAAGAGGTTTCTTGGAAGAGTTTAAAACCAGGGCTGAGACCTAATGTTAGGATCACATCATTGCTATCTTGCATGACAAGATGCGTGTTTGATGTTTCATTAAATTCCAAGCTCTTGAGACAAATGCTTGTCTAAAGATTACTTTTCTTTAAATGAGAATTTAAGTCTGGGGAAGGCACATTGCCCTTTCTATATACAGTAGATGAAGAGAAAGGGACACCTCCAGAACGTGATTCATCTCATCATAAGATAGGTATCCAAGATAGGTAAAAAAATTTGCCTCTGGTACTGTTTATTTTCTCCTACACTAACTATAAAAGCAGCCTTGGTTGACTAGCTTACACTTAGATGTTCAATTTTCAAACATCTGGAAGCCATCTAAAGGCACTGTTCAAGAGCCCCAGTAATAAGACCAGTTAGCTTGGGCTTCACATTGTGTTAATGGGATGCACATGTTTTTTTACTTTCTTGAAGACAGGGCAGAGCATTCAATGCTTGCAAAAGACTGTATAGGCACACCTTATGAGATTATCTGAGGTAATTCCCTGAAGAGAGAATTTTTTATCCTACCTGCAGCAAATCTTGAGCAAGAGTGGCAAAAATGCGGTAAAGTGCTGGGGAGAAGTGATGAATACACGAAGAAAACTAGAAAGATATCTCCCAAGGAACAGAATTTCTTTATCTGTCCTGACCTCAGTATGAGGAGTAGCCACAGGGAAGAGGAATTCCTCCATACATCTACCACCCTGAATAATGTGAAACCAATGACAATGGAATATCTGCAATTTCCAGGCACATTTGGCCTAGGGGGTTCAAGTGGTCACAGCAGGTCTCCTTCATCACGCCAGTTTTTACAACATGCATAACAGACCTTTATTCTTCCACTTTAGTTTATGGCTTCTTCTACATGACAATGGATACTAATTGTTTGCCATGTTTATAACAGCAGTGTCCCCAGCAATTCAACAGATGAATAGACTATAATCTCAAACTTCACAAGCCACTTTCAGGTTCCTTGATTTTTACAGCTAGGATTTTTGACTTATGATCAACTGGAAGATGCACCTGCTTTCCCAGGCCTTGACTTAGCAGACAAGGAGTGGATGGACTAAATGAATGATGACCTTTGGTGGACTCATGTCAAAAAATTCTCTAGTGGAGGCTGTGCAGCATAACTCAATAGCTTAATGATCATCATGCTATGCAAAAAGACTTGGTCTGGATGATCCAGTGCACTTAAATTTTCATGTTTCAGCCCATAAATTCTTCAATATGTGCAGACTAAGAGATAATCACAATAAAAAACTAAACAAATAAATACTCTGAAATAAACTTGTAATCACCAGTCTGAAAAAGATGACCTTCCTTGACTGGTCAAACATGAGTGGGATAAATGGTCTGGAATTTCTGTTCAGCTGCTTATTTGGGAGCTCAAAACCCAACTTGACAGTGTTGTCATATGAAATAAGAAAAGACACACACCACATAATAGGGTAAACTACTGAACCCAGGTGTAGCAGAAGGAAATGAATGCCTTGTACATTTCCCTCATGTAGAAGGAAAGCATGCACTGCTTTATGCATAACCATTCAACAGAGTTTCACTCAGTCATTCATTCAACGCAGACCAGTAATGCTGGGTTCTGCATGCTCAATGAAGTATGCCTGGATGCAAGCCATGGACCTTCACTCTGGTGGGTCTCATAGACTGAATTTATTGCTCCAGAGCAATGTGCATGCTTAGTACCCAGATGCCCAGAACTCTTCAAACAGTCCTGCCTAATCTTAGTTGGAGCTCTCGTGAGATTTTCTTCACAATGTTGTTTGACTTGTTGCAGCCCAAATTAACCCTGAGTAGTTTTAAAGGCATCTGAGACAACTGCGCTAGATGTGTATGTGACCTAAACAGTCAGTAGGGAGAACCAGACACTTCTCAGGGTGCTGAATCACCTCCCAGAGGTGTCTTACTTTCTTTGTTGACTCCCCAGGGCCCTGGAGCAATGAAGTTTCTGGCTTGCATGCTTCAGCTAAAGGTGTTTGGGGGAGGAATTCAGGCCATATTGTCCAAGGCAGAAGAGCACAGAACAGGCCAGACTGCATTCCCTTGAGCAGCTTTCTCACATAGCCCCATGGGGCCTAGCTACGTGGTCTCCACCAACAAATAGAGGAGATCTGGGACCTGGTCCCAGGTCAAATGATGCTAATTGCCTCACACTCCCACTGCTTTGGGCTTGCTGCCTCTACAGCAGGTTTCCTCTGGGCAGAAGCAACTGGAGCGGCTCAAGCAGAGACCAGTAGCAATTAAACTGTGTGAACCATTAATGTTCAAGCTTGGTCTATGGCCTTGGCTGACTTTTCTAGTCTTATTATTGCCCTATACACTAGTATTTAGATTTTTGAAGGGTTCTAAAAGTAGCAATCCATTAGGTAGTCAGTCTCTGCTGATATTAGTCAAAGACACATTTTCACCAACATGGATTTATCCTTCAGGTTCTTTAGCAAAATACTTATCAAACCTTCCCATTCACTCCACAGCTACTAGCTACAGATAATTAGCCTAATTTTGAAAATGATTGTGTATTTGGACAACATGCTATTACATGCTGCCTTCAGATGGACTTCTGAACCTCTCTAGCACAGGAAGGCACTTAACTCCTCCCACAACTGTTTTTGACTCTCTTAGTTAGTATTTTGGCTGTATATACGTCTGCATTAACTGTAAATTTTAGAATACTTTTAGAAGTCTTTGGCAGATTTGGCATAAAAAGGTGGCCAAGAAATGGTTTGGATAAATCCTGCCCTTATGCTCTAGCCCAGTGTTACTCATTCTGCAGTCACTGGCAGATGGTTCATGAAATATTTATTGAGAAATTAAAAACAATAACAACAACATTGACAATAACATCTTATATATACACGTCTTCCCACAAGTTATTTAATGAAAACCCATTCCCCTGTGAGGACAGTCAGACAGGGTGAAGGCTGTCCAGAGACTTTGAGAGGTGTCTGTCTTTGGAAGTCTTCAAGACCTAACTGACCACAGCTCTGAGCAACCTAGTCTGGTCCAAGAGCAGTGTGTTGGCCTGGAGGGGTCCTTCAGTCTTATGGTCTCACAATCCTATAGAACCAGTATGAGTGAGAATATACAACAAAGAATATGTCTCCTGACATTTAGTCCAATATTGATTCAATTGAAAATGAAAATTCCTGTAGCTACATAGCACAAGATGATTCTTGTGTCTAATTGAAGACATGAGGTGGTTAGTGAAAGAAAAAGATTTTTATAGAAAATCTAATCTTAGTAGTTAATCCACTGGATTTTTTTTTCAGTCTAACTCATGATTTTGCATACTTTGACTGCTATTTGCAAATTGGTAGAATTTGCGTCAGAATCTTCTAAAAAAGTAAAGCAGCTTCATCTAAATACATAAGTTTGCTGCAGACTTCAGTAACTCCATTACAGCAAAGTTCAGCCAATTTCAGTGTATTTTCACATCTGATGCGTTATCTATGTTCCTTTATTTTCAAGACAAGAGCATGGCCTGTATTCCATAAACGTTTGTATTTTGTTTACTTATAGACTTGTTGCACTGACATGGTTCTCGGTTTTGTTCCATAGTTCATTGCCTGAGTCATTAGAAATGGTGCATTTGTTTCAGACTTTTTAGCTAATTAATTAGCTAGAAATTACTCTGACACCTTTTACCATATTTTTTTCAGAGAATGGAAAAATTTTTAAAAGAGAATACTCAGAGGACTGCTCTGTACTTGTTTGTATAGTCTCTATGCATAGATAAGAATCACACATTCAAAATGTTACAGATAGTGAACATGGCTTTTATAGCTAAACATGCTGTTTTGAGATCAAAGGTGAAGTATATATGTCACCTGGAAGAGACTGTTTTATAATTGTGTGGATAAAGACTCTTGAAAGGAATCCTGCTTATACTGGTATACTGTTATGATCTCTTTAATTGTAAACGAGTCCTTTAGGGGTAGGCAAATTACCCAGGAACACAGGAGAAGAACTGTGCTTCCTTTATCTCTTTTACTTGTGCAACTGATAAAAATTAATCCCTGGTCCGTGGAGTCTGGTGAAACAAGCAACCTGCAACAAGAGCAGAGTCAGCTGCTCACTTTCCTGAGCACAGCACAGGGAGATAATCTGAATGCCAAGATTTTGTAAACAGCAGGAAAAATTAAAAGTTGCTTAATCACATTCTGCCTGCCTGTATTCACTAGTGTCAGTGATGGAAATCTCTGTCCTTTTTCTTTCTGTCTTGAGCTTCTGCTTGGTGCTGCGATACGCACACCAAAAGTATTTCAATCCAGAAGTATTTCTAGATGGTTTGACATCAGAAACAGAATATCTGAAACTCACACAAAGATTTGTGATCATTGTGTTCAGTAGCAAGTCTGTGTTTATAGAGATACTGTCTATCATCTTACCATACTGACCCTAATCACCAAATTCACAGTGGCTGAGGGCAAAGCAGGAACTCTCAACATCACACTACATTTGTAAAAAGCCTCACATTAGGACCTTGGTCTTTAGTGGCCCTTCATTGTGCTGCCCATGTGGGATTAGGAGGATTAGTATCACAGAAAATCATTCCACAGCAATTTAGATGTTTTCATATAATTTCAAGTATTTTCCATGGCATGTGAGATTCAGAGTAATCTGGGATTAAGACTGACACTGGCATCAAAGAGATCCAGCTAGCATTTCTGCTATCTTCTTGATTCAATAAAAATCACCATTGTTCAGTCTAAGCAAAGAGTGAACAAGAAGCCCTGAGTCATTCCCTGCAGTCTGAGCTGTCAAACCATCCATAGAAGTATTTCAGTCTGTGCCTCTGGTTCTTAACTGCTTATGAACCAACAATTCAAATTCTTCATTTATTTTTCATAGGCCAATTCTTCTCTTCCCTTTCCCATGGTCTAGTTGGGGGAAAAAAAGAGTGAAAATGAGTTTTAACTTGTACAATCAAGATGGTTTTGCATTACAAGTAGGACAGAGTGACTTTTACTTATAACAGTGAGAAGTGTAACAAATAGTCACTCTGCTGGTGTGCAGTTCGCAAATTACTTTCCAATTTCTTCTAAAACTAAGCAAAAAACTTTTCAAACTCAAGAAAAAATGTTTACTCATTTGACCTTTGTATAACAGAGGTAAAAATGAAGAGGCAAGAATATAAGAAGTGCTGAATGAAAAATAAATTATATTTCAAGAGTCTGCTTGTGACCTCAACGTGTAGTTCTCCTTTGAAAAAGTATTCTCTAAAGTTTTTCCAGTTCCCATCCTGCACTCCAAGCTCTGTCGTCTCTTTACTCATCATTCCCAGTTTTAAAGATTGTGTGGGCTAACTTACAAAATTAAAGGAATCTTTTTAAAATAGGCTTTTTTTTTTTCCTGATCGCAGTCCAATGGAAAACAACTATAGTCCTCCTCAGTTGGTTTCCCAACTTCAGAAACATCCTTGCCAAATTGCAGTTTATGTAATTTGCACTTCAAAATGTAGGCACATAACCTCAATGCTCTTGGAGTTGTGGGAATAAACAGAATTTTTCCACAAATCTTCGGGGGAACTTTTAATCAAAAGCCTGCCTGAGGCCGGATGTTATCATGCAACATGAAGAAGCCGGATTGTGATAGATCTACTCCCAGAAAGGTTTAATCAAATCTCTTCAGTCAGAGTACTCTACTCTTGAGTCACTGATGGGCATAGACGGTGCAGGAGTGATGAAAGAACGTCCTTAAAGAAGCACGGCACTCTCTTGTCCCTTGCATTAAAAGTGGACTGCTTAGAGCACCAAGCCCTGCCTGCTTCTTGCTCTCCTTGGGTGATGGGTGATGTGTGCTTACTCCCCTTTCTAGCTCCAGAATAAACAAGGTGGAGTGAATTCAATATTCTTTAAAGTCACATGCATTTGCATGTGCCTCTGGACAGTGTTTTCAAGACTCATTAATCTACAAATGAAGAATAATAAAAATAATCATCATCAAAAGAGTAACCCTGAGGAAAAATAGGATGCCAGCAGTAGAATTTATTTATTTGTAAGTTTATGTAAAACTGCACATGAATTTGATATTTTGAGTATTTAACTAAACATTTATTAATACTACAGATATCTAATTTGAATCTCAGTTATGCTGATGTTATTCTAAAATAACTCCAAGTTAATGTTTTTGAATTCAGCAATACATTGACACCTTCAGTCTGGAATTTCCCCAAGTTTACATGTTTTTATCTGAGATTGTGGAATGAAGCCTCATGTCTGGAAAGAGGCTAAAACAACCATTAGCAATTTGCTTAGGGTGCCAAGGCATCAGAAAAAGATCACCGGTGAAAAGTGGCTTAAGGATGTACTCCTCAAAGCAAAGAGAGTGAAGCAACTTATCTATGGTACTGGAAAACACTAATACTTTCTTTGCCTCCCATGTATCTGGACTTAGAAAAGAAGGAGCATTTTATACAAGGTGTTAAGTCACAAGAGCGACACAAAATCTCCATCACCAGCTTCACCAGGAGTTGTATTAGCCCTGTGTAATAGGACTTGTAGTATTGATCACACTGTGCCCTCGTTCAGCAGGGCCAAATAGCCTTAAAATTAATAGGAAGTTCATTTTCACTGCCTGGTTGTAAAATTAATTAAGTGCACTGGTTGGGAAATGATTGGAACAATATTTATTTTAACATTTTCCACTATTTCTTAAACCAAAACATCTTCTGCTTAGAATACATGGGACATTGAACTTTTAATAAATATGACTGTGTTGGAATGTAGTTACACTATTTCATGTGTATAAGGCAAGGGATTATTTTGAAGAAATGAGAGGACTCAGGGCAATACAAATGATTTCTCAGTTCAGTAAAAGAAAACATAACTTTTAGGAAAGTGATTTGCAGTAACTTAGGTTTTGGTTTTCCTCCTACAGGAAGAGTACAGGGCAAGTAGGGATGGAGCTGAGTAGGAATTTTCAACAATTCTGACTTTCAGTTGAAAATAATGATTCAGTCAAGGGAAATGTTAGGTTGGAAAAAAATTGGTTTTCTCAGGATTTTTTTCTACCTACAGGCTTTTAGGAATTATTTTCAAAATTTGTTTTTCTGTTGCTAATAACAGTGGAAAGAGCAGTAAAGAAAATTTTATTTTTAAGAGAAGAAAAAGGGAATCCACAACAATTTCTAGAAGAAAGCTGCTCTACAGGAAAGCTGCTAAGAATTGAGTACCTTCTTGTTGACTCTATATGTATTTCTTTTTAAACAGTTATTTAGCTATATACAAGTAGTTTTAGAGAGCTCTTTGGAATACCAGCATTGTTGGTACATTTCCTGCTACCCCCTTAGCACTAATAGCCTCACCAACAGCAGGAGTCACTTGGCACGGGAAAAATCGAGCTATCCCAAGCTATACAGTGCAACCACCAGACATTCCTGTTTCATTCATGACTTTACCTCTCTGTGCTCAGACATGGAGCCCCTGTAGAGAGCCCGTGAGAAGGCAGAGGGGAGACAGTTTCACCTGCAGCATTTTAGATCATTCTGAGAGGGATAGATTTACAGTACCCCTTCAGGCTAGTGTAAAGGAGATATACAATCCTGCAAACAGGGACTAGAGATGTTTTACAAATTGTAAAAACAGGGAGAAAAAGACAGAGCAAAACCCGGAGTGAAATCTAGCCAATCTTGCAAACTGCTTGATTATTCAGGCTCTGAGTAGGAGCTGAGACTTCAACCCCCGAGTGAGCAACCTTTGAACTCATCTTATGCTAAGTTTCAGACTGCATTGATGACCGCTGTAAGTGTAAGGAGTACAGGTTTCATGAAAGGTCTCAGAGCACACATGAAAGCACAGCAATTACAGAGGACAGGAATGAAGTGAAAAGCATTGACTCGCTGTGTGAATGTGAAACAGATCTTGTATCTTTCATAAATATTTACAAAGTAATTAGAAAAAAGGAAAGAAAATACACATCAACAAATGAGGCACATCAAAACACTGTCACTAAAGCTTGCATTTCAAAAAGGGTTGGGAGGAAGAGAAGCACAGCTGTAGTCTATAGAAAACTTCATTAATGTTTTCAAATCACTCATAGGATTTAGGTGCTGAAAGGCATGCTAAATTGGGATTTATACATAATCAGATCATTGAAAAACATACAAATGGCTGCCAGAGAAAAGTACAATGTTCACTTTTGAAATTACAAAAAATCCTTTGTTTCAAAGAGTGAATTGACTAAAGTTTAGTTTCAGTGAAGCATGTTTTTGCTTTGGGTGTCATTATTTAGTTTGGCCTCCTTGCCAGAGAAACCTTTTTACTGACTGCAGTTCCTTCAACTCGTTGTTTTTATTCTCCAGCAACCAAAAAAAAAAATAAATTAAAAAAATTCAAGGCTGCATCAGATGCTTCAAATTTAAATGAGAACTGCTCAGTGTTTACCTTTAATTTTGAGATGGCAGTGGGGGTGAATTGCATGGGGCTTTATTGCTTGCCAAGGTTTCTCAAACAGATGTATTTGAGCCTGCTCACTTAAATAATCTGGAAAATCAGGTTGGACTGGTTGAATCAAAATCCTGGCAAGTGGGTAAAGAAAACATCCATCCATCTATCCATCTAGGCACCTATATCTCTCCCATCGCCATGGTATCTGTGCACCTTCAACAGCAATGTCATTCCCCACACCACCAAACATGCCCTTGGCAAAAGCCCAGCAGCCAGCAGCTTTGCCAGAGATAAAGGATTATGGATGTTATGCCTGTGCATACTAAAGAAAGGATTTTTGCACTTTAACAGCAGTTTCTGAGGTTTCTATGGCTAAGATATTCAAGCACACACATATCCTAAATCTTAGGACTTAGTAATGATGAATAGCTCTGAATGTGCTCTTACAGTACATTCATTGAAACCTTGTGATTAGAGAAGAAATAAAACACATATTTCCTTTTATAGTTACATGGAGGTAGGAGGTAGTTTTTCCAAACAGTTACTAGGTAAACTCGTTTGTCATCATTTTGTTTTCTTTTTTTACTTCTCTCTCTCTCTCCTTTCTTTTTTTTTTTTCCTGTGAGAGCTGCCTATCTCAACACCTGTGGAGACAGGCATTATTTAGATCGGAATACACTCCAAAGAAGCTGGAGGAAATGGGGACAGAACTGAACAACCTGTTTGGACATCCACCCTTGCTGAAGGTAGTTCCCATGGATACAACAGAAAAAAACATTTCTCTGCAAAGAACAAAGTTCCAGTAGATAAGGGACATTATGTGTCCTGTGCAGTGAGAACAAACTCTGACCCTCCTGAGTTGCACAGTCCATATGGAATATCTGAGAACAGTACAGAGGGTAACCGCAACCTGTGTCCAAGAGTAGCAGGGTATGAAAAGGTCTGAATAAGGACCTTGAATCATTTCTCCCTCTCCCCAGCCCAAACCTAGCATACTGTACTGGCATTAAGCGAGTTTACTGGGATACTTCATGGGATTTTGTATTACATGTACTTTGTAATGATTTAAGAGTCAATTTTTTGCCAAGAATCAGAGTAGAAAAAAACCACATGCATTAAACTTTTCAGTATTACATGTTTATAGAGAAGTACACAGTATGAAGGGTTGGTCATTTGTATCAGTGCACTGCTCTCTGAGCAACCACTATTGTTATCACAGTTACCATCTTCCTTAGTGTTCTAGGTTGAGAGACTACTTCTTTTCTCTGTTCCATACAGTTAAGCTGTGAAAGTCCTTGCCAAAGATGCTATAGATGTGTGATCTTAAATTTGTTCACACAAGATTGATCGAACACATGTTATACTAAACTCTGAGGGTTATTAAACACAAAAACACCGCCTCTGGCTCAGGAAACAACTCCTGACTTCATGAGGAGGGCAGGAACAGTCCTCATAGCCACTAGTGGAGGCAAGGAGAAGGACTTCGGTCTGACCACTACAGAAATGCCCTCTGCTCTGTTTCATGGCTTTGCAGAGCCATAATGCACAACAGTTCTCCTAATGTAAATACTTAATTGAGATTCTTCAGTTAGGAAATGAGATGCACTGAGGTGCACCCACATAGCTCCTGGAGAGGGGTCAAGAGGGAGGCATCCTCTACACCTCCCACCTAACACCTGAATCGCGCTCTAGATATATCTCTTTCCATTGCCTAGGGATTGATGGGCAGTCAGGGTTTTCCATTACCTTGATGCCTAAAGGGTTAAACGTAGGTAGAATAAACCTAGGCCTTACATTTTCATGCGAGCATTTATGTAGGAAGTGCTCACCACATAATTTTTGAGAATGAATGTATAGGAGCTGTCTATAATAATTAATGTGTGCCATAGAGGAACTGGGTTCATTCCAAAGTGTAGAATCAAATCCTACAAATCCAGCTGCAAAACTTTGATTTCTCAGAATTTTGTTTTAATATTTTAAGACATTTTTCATTTATTTATCTCTTCAAGGAACTTTAAAGCTGAAAAGTGTTTTCAAAAAAGCATTTCAGGAGAATATAGTAGCTGGTTTTCTTTTGAAAGTGCCCAAAGGTCACTAGGGAATAGCTTTTGTTTGCATATTTCCCATTAAAAAAGAAAAAAAAAAAAGGAAGAATAGACATTTCAGACAGAACAGTCTGTCCAAAAATTGTTATTGTGGTCAAAAGCCACTTTTCAGTTAAAAAATGCCATTGATACAGTGTCTTCAAGTTCTAATCTCCGTTTAGAAGTGCTTACTGATATAAGTGGCATCACTGACTTCATTAAAACTACTTACAAATAAAACAACTGTTACTTAAAGGTGTATAATAAACCTTAAAATTATGTTTTTGAAAATGATAGTGTATTTCATTCCTGGTGATGCAATTTGAAGTCTTTCAGCATCTTGCAAAACTCGGGTCCCTTAGCTGTTACACTGTTATTGTTTTATATTGAAATAATAACGAGGCTCCAAGCCTAGACAGAGCAGTAGTCTAATGCATAGAAGTACAAGGGAAAGACAGTTTGTAAAAGGTTTCAGAAATCACCATAACATGTTGCAATGCAAATATAAATAGCTTTCAGTTTCGCTGAGTATTAACACAGCTATGTGGCCAAGGTTGGGGCACTGGAGTTTTGTGCATGCTTATTTAATTTGGGTGGGATTTTGTTAGCTTTATTTATATGGAGTAGCAGTAGTGGAACCCCTGTCCGAATCAATGAAATATTTATAGAGCATGAGGCTGACCATGACTAAGGGCATGTTTACAACCAGGGTGAAAGTGATGCAGAGAAGCCAAAGCCAGTTCTGAGATTGGTATTATTTCTGAAAAACAATACAATAAAGTCGGACCAGTGTGACACCATGAATACAGCTGTGTAGAACAGCAGACATGGAGATTTGCAATCCCTGACCCTAGTAAAAGTGGAGTACTTGTCACAGGTGAAGCAGTGGAGCCCATACTATGAACCACATGGCTCCACCTTTCTTCCAAGCTGCCTTTATGCCTCTAATATACATATTTTCATTTCTGTGTTTTTTACAGCTGCACAGTATAAGGTGAGCACTGCATTGTAGACCATCAAACGACTGTTCCTATACCACAAAGCTGAGTGTGTGTGTCACGTGCTCCCTGGCGGAGGCTGGCAGGGGATTGGCGGTGTTTAAAGATAAAAGGGATGGTGGAGATAGTCAAGCCCAATGCCATTTAATGTAGTTATACTGCTTTTGGAGAAAATTATCTAGAGCAGTGCCCAGGCTTTATTTCAGTGGAGAATCAGGACCCAGTAGCACCCTGGAGAGTTAAACTGTTTGGTAGCATAGCTATAGCCCCTGCTCCTCTCCAGACATAAAGACCCACTCTGGGAGGATCCTCTGCACAGTCCAAGCCTCACTCTTTACCCAGGAAAGCTCTAAAGACACCTGACTTGAGGCACTATACAGTTGTCAAGCTGATGGGGACACAAAGGAAAGAGCTCAGCACGCTGCACTCCACTGTGAGGCAGCCGTGGAGAAGACTAAACTGACAGACACTGATTCCTAAACAACCTGCTTTTCTGTTCCTAACCCTTCTGGTTTTGAGGGTCTCTTCTTCATCTCCCTCTGTGCTGAAAATCTGTGGCTGCCCTGTGGACTGCAGTGTCTGCACAGTTCCCAGCCACTTTGTTATAAGATTTAGGTCACAAATCTTGAAACTAAGCAGAGAAAAGATATAAATAGTTAGTTGAAAACTAAATGTGTTTCTTATTGTCTCATTTTTTTCTTGCAAAAATGTGTTTGTTTTTAATTTTTCTGGTTATAGACTCTAACGTTGTTTTGTGATTCAGATACTGTGTCAAAATATGTATTTGTGTCTCATCTCTATTAGATATAAACTAGCCAAGGAAACAAAAAATTCTATCTGAAAAGCCAAAGATTCAGATTCTAAAGTACTATAGCCTAAGTGCCATTGTTACAGTGAGAATAACAACCCCATAAAGGTAGGAAGAATGATTTTACCCAGTGCCAGATGTGATCCAGTTACTAAAAGGTTACTTGTGCTCAATACAGTAGAATAAGTAATGAACAGGATGTTCTTCTTCTCAGGCTGGCATATATGTGAAATAGGCCAGATGAAGAGGTTGCCCCTTTGGTTTGTTGCTTTACCCTGACAATAAAAAGAGTGTGGAGCAATGCAGATGTCTATATTATAATGTTTGAAGTTAAGCGTAAACAAAATATTTACTTCTGGACTAGAATGTCTTGGTGCCATAAATGCTCAAAACTCTTCTTTCATACTTTCATACATGCTAATAATTAGGAACTTGGCCCTAATATCAAAGATATTTAGAGATGAAACATATTTTAGACTTTTTTTTCCTAATTTACCTTCTGTGTTGTGGGGGGAGGCTTAGCCTTCAAGGCACATTTTGGTCACGTACTTAAACTCTCCCTCATAATGAAAGGTAAAGCTGAAGTTTAAGTCTCATGTAACCAAATCATTCTGGAAAGTCAGGTTTCAATACTCCTTTTACATTTGCTAAAAGTTATGACTGGGTTTATAACGTAAGGTTTTGAAAGATGTTTTCTCGAAAAAAAATGTGACTTCTCTGAAAAGATTACAAATTGTGTGTCTTTTTCATAGCGAGTGCTGTGTGATAAAAAAAAATAAAAAAGACGTGGTTGTATAGCTACAAACACACAACGTAATGCTTTTGAATGACATGTAGTCACCGGAGATCCTGTCTGAAGAAAATGTTGCTAGGTGGCTGATAAATAAAAACAAAGTGAGTTGAATGCATAGCTGAGTCTGAACATGAATTTTCAGAACTAGCAAATGAATATTCCATGAACAAAGGAGTCTGCAGGGAAACAAGGAAGAGTTTCAGAGCAAAACTGGGGTTACTTGTATTGCTTTCCAGAGGTAATTAGGCACAGTCAGGTGCAGCAGCCGGCGCTGTTATGTGGCTGCAAAAATTAAGGCAATCAAGACAAAAGCAAGTTAAATTTAAGGTGGAACTAAGGCAGTGCAAATGGTGGCCTTGGAACAGGCAGAAGAGGTAACAGGCAAGGGATGGAATCTCGTGCAAACAAATCAAGGCTACACAGCAAGAAAGAACATTTGTAATTACTTATTCTGAGACTTTAAGTGAGGTCTAATTATATACAGTTATTTGACACAAAAGATATATAAATACTCATTTTAAGTGATAACCTACAAAATTCAGTGACTTTGTGAGATCTTGCTGATATAAAACTTGAACTGACAAGTTTAGCAAAGTGGGGCATATGTTGATGTTTTCACAGAAAATAATTAAAAGTTGTAACTGTCACCTCAAAGTTATAACTTTGTTACTCTAACCACAACTCCATGTTAATTTCCCGTAGTGGGACCCTAAAAGTGGAATCAGGCCGTGCCTCTAATATAATGGGTATAATTTGTTTGTATTGAGAAATTTCCAATTTATTGTTTTTTAACCATAGCTTTGCACAACATACCTAGAGACCTCAAGATTAAAATATGGACATATTTTCACTCTTAAAACTAAAAGTATTTTGAATTTCATATTCTAATAGTACAGCAGTATCCATTTTAAAGCAGGGGTAAAACATTTCCTTCTTTCCTCTTGAAACTGAAATTTCCCCTCAAAGATGGCACAGAAAAAGGGAGGTTCAGAATGGGTGACATTCAGCCACATGGAGGGGTGCACCTTATGCAAAACACATGTTCAATAACTATTTTTTAAAAAATGTTCATCTCTGCAGGGCTGGGAACAAGAATTTCATATTAATGCTTCTAGCTGAAGAGGTCCTGCAATAAATATTTGCCCCCAGAATTGTGACATTTTTATAATTGGGAGTAGAGATTCCTGAAGATTTTTATGGTTCTCCTTGACCCCTGAAAGATTGGATTCATGGTAAGTAGGGCATGTGGCTTTTCAAGGCTACAAAGCATAGACTTAGTAAAAACAGGCAAAACTTCCTCACTGCTCTGATGGTTACAACCTCCTTCTAATTTCCAGCTTCAAATTATTCATGGTGAGTTTATACTATTTGTTCTTGTGCCAACCTTATCCTTTATTTTTAATAGCTTTTCAACCTCCCTCTCTTTAGCTCTCTAATGTATTTATAGAGAATGATCACAAGTTCTCTCAGATCTTTGCTAACTTTTTCAGCGTCCTCTGGTAAAATACATTTAAAAGATTGTGTTCTAACATACACAGCACATGCCAAATATATATTATGGTATAATTTTTTTTCTGCCACTTAGAATGATCTCCACACTTTACCCACAGGTTTCTACTGCTAAATACAGCAGTTGCCCTAGTTTGGGTGTTCATTTCCTTCTTAATACAGTCTGCTTTACATCCATATACATGTCTACTATGTATCTTTTTCTTGAAGAAATTACACTTTGCTCAGGCTGTAGATGAGTGACTATATGAATATACAGTTTATTGTTTTTAGTTAATCACCTACACTGCCTTTGACCTGAAAGTAATGCACATTTCAAAGGCTCAGCACAAAGTAAACTGATGTAGCACCTAGTCATCTCACAAAAATGGGTAGAATGCTGATGAAAACATATAAGCATTCAAAAATTACAAACCAGACCCCCAAATTAGCCATAACTCCACTGAAATTAAAAAAAATTTCTTAACGTTTTCATGCAGATTTTGACTTTTTAGATTTTCATGACCCAGACCTTTCTCTGCAACTTGTAAGGATTATGTATCAGCGTCATAAAAAAATGAGATAGGATTTTGTAATTAGCTGACTTCAGTGGAGGTTTAGATAAAAAATATGAAATACTATGAGACTTGTGATAAAATCTTAATAGTAATCACTGCCGAGTTACAGAAACACAAAACTGTAGGTGGTAGGAGAGAAGGGAGCAAAACAGGCATTACTTGGCTGTTGATGGATTACCCGGAGGTTCAGAGAAGAACGTGACTTTCAGAAAAAATGGGGGATTTAGAAGGAAAAATTGAAAATCTTAACAGTGTTGACACTACAGTTTTGAGAATGGCTGTGAAGAAGATCCCTTCTTCTGAAAAAATTGCTTCACACAGCACCTATCATAGCTCTGTGTCATGAAAGAGGCTTTTGGCTTCTTAACATGCCATCTTCTGCACACTTAGAAGTCCTGTGGCTGTTTAAAAGTGTGCTGGGGAGTAGCCTCTCTCAAATGGGATTTGTACAGCAGAGATCACTGGAGAACAACTTGCTCTGTCACAACTCCTCCGGCTGTGAGCGTAGCCAGCTGCACTTTTCGGGCAGTTTTTCAGCCCTTTTGTGTAGCCAGGAATGGATCCAGCTCAAGATGTTTGAGATACAATACATTGGAGCAAGTTCCTGAAAAGTCCATAAAGCCAGGAGAGTTATTTGAACTGCATCTTGAAATCAAAAAGGAACTATTACAGTTGCTGCAATGTGGGGGTGATGTGTCTGCATTTCTTCGTACTTGTGAAAAGATGCCAGCAGCACTTCACACCAGTTCTAGTCTGGAGGTCTGGGACTTCTGGAGGCCAAAGAGAAGCAATTGCATTGATGCCAATAAAAAGTATATGGTATGCTGAATTTTAGTTCAAAAGCAACATGACTAGCACACCTTCCAAGGGAACAAATAACCACAAAAAAGAAAATCAAACCATGGAAATTGTTTAAAGAAGAAAACTCACATTTAATTGTGAATTGCTTCATGTGAGGCAAGGGAGCCAAACCCACTGAATGTTTCAGCTTTGCTTGATTTATTGAGCACAGTGGGCTTGTCTCTATCACCTGACATAGTAATTTTAAACTATCTTTGAATTATCTTTTTTAATTAAATTTCTGAGGGACGATTGGATTTTCTGTTTGAGTGATTATTTTTTTGCTTAAAAAACACACTAGACATCTTGCAGTTTGACCTTTCTCTCACTTTGGATGAGGATTTAGAAACACTGAATAGCTGACCACTTCATTAACAGCCAGTTGATTGTAGCTCCAAAGCTGGAACATACTTCCCTAGCAGGGGTCCCTCCACAGCACTAGAATTATCTGGTAAAACAGAGCTCAGGTAGGAGTCCACATGCTTCCCACAGCTTTTGCTGCTGATGTACAACATTTCATATCCGTCTGTTCCATGTCAGCCACCTAGAACAGCCCTGTAGCCTTTTCTGTGGCTGCAGCTTGTCCACCTTCTGGTGCTGAAGAAACTTTAACATGTTATGTGTACCTGTGACAGGTGCAGAAGAGGAGAAGACAGATGGAGGGGCATGAAGCCAAAGATTAAGCTCAGCCTTAGCCAGTGTTTTGTATCATTACAGAAATAGTAATTGTTACACCTAGAAATAAACAGAAATGGTAAACTTTCTACAAATCCCAGTACAGCCAGAAATGGACATTTCGCTGAATGTTTCTGACTAGTCTCCTCCCATCTCTCGTATCACAGAATCAGAGGCACAATATCACCAGTGGTTTTTGGTTGGTAAAAACTAAAGAGAGGATTAAGCTACTTGGCTACATTATCACTAGAAAAGCATGTCTTAATAGAGACTGAACAGGCAGCAATCATTCTAATGTGAATGCTGGAATAAGCCCAGAAACAAATTTTAAAACAATGACCTTTTCAATCACTCATAGCCACAATTAACCCCGGAATTCAGGCTCAGCTCAGATTAACACTGATCTGTGGAGTCCTTATATTTTATCCCAAACATTATCAAAATGGTGACTAGTGACCATTGCACTGTTCCGTTTTTTCGTTGTTTTTTTTTTTTTTTTTGCGTGTGTGTGTATCTGTTTTTGTTTTGTTTGCTTGTTTGTTGTTATTGTTGTTGTTGTGGTGGTTTTGGGGGTGTTGTTTGGGTTTTTTTGTTTGGTTTGTTGTTTTGTTGTGGGGGTTTTTTTCTTCTTTTGAGGGAAAGATAAACATTATTACTATAAGGAATTTTAATAAAAAGGATCACAGGCAGACCTGGCTCCTCTGACTGTTTGCCATACTCAGTTCCCTCTTTTGTTAGAAACTCCTAAGCAGATTTCTCAAGAGTTGGCTAGGGAACTGATGAGCCATTTGGGGAAGGTGTCTTCTCACTTAATTTTGCACTTGTACCTTGTAGACATCTACATCTGATCAAGTCATGGTAGTTATTGCTGATGAAAGAAATAAGCACACAGGACACATTTCATCTGAACTGGGTTAGATGTCTCTGTTATGATAGACATGTCACACACTATGAGTACCTTTTTACTCCACTAACTGTTAAGGAAAACCATGTTCATGTGAACATCTGTTCTATAGATTGTGTGTAGACATCTACATGTAGTTCATACACTCCAGCTTTTTTCACTCTGACATAACATTACATATGACCCTGTCTCGCTGTTTTGCCTACTTAATTGTTGTTTCCTTGTTTGTTTGTAATGTATTGAATGTTCGTGCATTATCACCTTTGCACATACCATAACTTTTTCATATAGGCATACCAAATTTCTGACCACACAAGGCCTGAACGGTTGTTTCATTTTGGCACATAGAAACATACAAGTGCTTGCTCATGCCCAAGTAAAAATCATATTATGAGAGTTGATCTCATAGTACCAACAAAAAACAGTAATTGTTCTGTGCTAAATGACCTCAGTCATGACCTGCAGATTATCTGTGGATGATCTGTCCTCAGTGACTCCCTGACTGTTTCTCAGGCTGTTCTGCTTCACAGTTATTACTGGCTGTGATGAACTGAGCCAAATGACTCAATTTTTTAGTATCGCTGATTAAAATGTTATTCTTTCAAAACCAGTTAGACAGTTTTCATTCAATTCTAAAATGGAGGGGTTTTCTGATGGGAAAAGATTGGTTTTATTGAGGATTTTCCTTTTTAATGTTTCTGCCTCTCCCTGTTGTTTTGTGGGTGGATTTTTTTATGCTCTTCTTTTGCTGGAAAAATCATCAGAGACTTTTTTTTTGAATGATTGGAAAACATATTTTTCAACTTTTGAATCCTTTTAAACTTTGCATTAGAAAAAGTCCTGTTACAGGAACTCTATTCATTCTGTTCAGTGCCTTTCCCCTTGCATTCTCCATGTTTTCAGTGAAAGAAAATGGAGGGAAAGAGGAAAAAACAATGAGTGAACTCTGATGCATTATTGAAGGAAGAGGGTCATATTCTTTGCTTTGATATCCTTTGAAAAATTAAACATGTGACCAAATGATCCTTTTTAACAATTTTTTGTGTCTTTCTTTTTTATACAAACATAACATTTCCTCAGAAAAATGACAATAAATTATCATTCATAATGCAGAGTCTTTTAAGATAGATTTCTGTTTCCTTATAATGTCAAAGGCAACACCCCCACCCCCACCCCAGTTTTACTGCTTTAAAAGATGCCTTATTTCTTGAGCATTTTGGCCAGCCAACACAGATATCTCATCCAGCTCCTGTGTTTACTGTCCATATTCAAGCAACCTAAATTCACATGTACACTATAAAAGTTTTTGACCATTAATATTGTGCCCGTAAGAGGTGAGTTGCAGCTGCTACACCCAATAAGCCAGACAATACTGTTTCAGAGGACAGGAAGGCAAAAAGCCTCTGCAGGTGTTTATACTCTTAAACCCTTCACAAATGAAGTTTTAACTAGATTTATATGGAAAGCACCCTTCCCTCCTGTTTCTCCTTCCAAACACTAGCTTAATACTATAGCACTGCATCTGAAATCACTGAGGACACAGAGACAAAAGAGCTTATGTAGTCTTCTGGAATGTTTCTGAAAGTTTCAGCCAGCTCCTGACTTCCCCAATGACCCCCAACAGATATAGAGGCAAGCATAATGAGTATGAATGATGAGCTGCTCTTTGTCAGGAGCCATCTTACGGGTCTGTCTGCAGAGAAAGAGTAGCAGCAGATAACCTTTGTATTGTCCATTCTGCTCCAAATGGACAGATGAGAAGAAAATAGCTCTCAGTAGATGTAAAGCTAGAGATAGTAGAATAAAAAAGAAAGAAACTAGAGCTCTGGAAAATCTCTGCAAGCATAGTGGGGAGTTTGGGACATTTGCATGGTGAAGAAAGGCACATAGTGTTGGTGAATTATTTGTCTACATGATTTGATTTTTGAGACTGACTTTCATGTGGCTGTAACATGATAGTAAAATAGTCATCATCATTTTTATTCTCCTCTGCCATGATGTGAAGCAACAGGGCATGAACCAAAGAATTCAACTACCCCGGCAACATCAGCTTAAGCACTGAAACCCAAGTTTTTAGCAAGCTAGTCGCTTTTACAGATGTATACAAGTTGTGGTACATACACAGCATTTCAGAATTTAGACTGAGACATAGTCTAGGTGTAGTGAAGACAATAGAAATGGGAGAATAAAGTGTCAAGCTTTTTTTTCCAGTATTCACTGAATAAAATATCCACTTTGATACATGTTTTTAAATATTTCTCATAGAGATGAAAACAAGCTATTGTTTTCTCTTAATTTTGCTATGAAGTGTCAAAGTAGTGTTAATGTGCTGTTATTTGGCATAACAAGAGTGTTGCTGAGAAACAAAAGTCTCGTGATTTTAAAGGTGTTAAAAGGTATGAATTAATGGATTTTTCAAAGATAAGTATTTAAGTGCTTACCCATTTAAGTGCTTACCCATTTTTAATCCCATTAAAGAGCTCTCTGCATCTGACATTTCTTACAGGCAGTTTTAAGGGCTGACCATCTGTTTTAAAAAACAGTTTTTGGACAGTCTTGAAATCACTTGAAATCACTTGGATTCCTCTTGTTTTATAAAAACGTATAAAATACAAAAATAATTCTATGAGGTAGCAGATATTAATCACACAACTAGTCAAGGTGTTTCTAGCAAAGAGTTTGAGGTGTGTACAGTTTAAATAGTTTATGAATAATCCATATGCTCAAACTGACTTACATGGAGCTTTTACAGAAGTATTTCAGAGATGTTTCACAGAGAGGAAAAAAGACTTCTCTTTACTATTTTCTAGGAGTTTTTTTCTGAGCTCACTAGACAGTAATTAGAGTTCAGATTTGGTTTTATTTTGTTGTTGTTGTCATTAGGTTTGGTTTTGTTTTATTTGTTTGCTTTTTTAACATAAAATACGCATTCCCCTCCCCATGATTACCTTCTGTATTTTGTAAAAATAAAGCATGTAAATGCCTACTTTAGAGACTGGAACAGGGAATTAAAATGATATTCAAAAGGAGCTGAATTCATCTAAAACTAAAGTACATTGTCAACCACCTCCACTTGCTCCAGGCACTGATGCCATGATTAGCTATGCAAGAAGCTACCTGCTGGTTTAGAATTATATGAAGTCACCTCAGGGTATCTACAAGCTTCTCACGCACAAGATACTGACAGTTTCTTTACTTGGCTTGAAATGCAGTCGTTGCTACATCCAACTACTATATCATAGATTGTTATTTCACAAGCTGTCATTAAAGTAGCTTGCCTTATTCTCACCAAACAATTAGTCTGCAAACAGTAATGGTTTGTTCCAAATATCCTCAAAGACTACAAGACCTCTAGCATTTTTCAGGTAACAGCTTCTCATCTGAAGTATGAACGTGAACTGTTTTTTTAATAATAGAGAACTAGAGGGGGGTAAAAGTATTATAATCTACCTTTACAAATCAACTTAAACTGGGGAGTGGTGGCAGGAAAGAGGAGCCTTATCATGGCACAAAGATGCCTGGTAACAAAGGTATCTGTAAACCTGAACAATAACATGTATGTGCAGGAGTTTGGAGCTGAAAGTGTTTTTACGCAAACTGGCCAACTTTCTTTGGAAAACCAGCACTTTATTTTAATTGTTTATTGTCAGTTACTGTGTATGTGAAAAGCAAATCCAGGCAGTACTGTGGATTAGATATAAGAACACATGTATTTAATCTGTCTCAACATAAGCAATATAAATGTTGTTTATTCTGTTTAAATACAGTGAGAATACTTCAGTCAGAAGGGGCTTGTCCTGCAATCGCTGGGGGTTTTTGCACACTCTGCCTGATGATTTTTGGTTATCACCAACTCACACCACACAAGGAAAGGATGAGCAGTTCTAATGAGGTCAGATATTTTGTACCCATCCTTATAAAAATTCATCAATGAAACTTGATGTGGACAATCAGTTCTTTGTCCTTCATGTTAAGGCTTCTCCTAGGCTGAAATCAACAAAACTCTTGCATTTTGCAGCTCATGTCTGACATGAACAAACAATTCCTTAAGAAAGTTCTTCAGTAATTACATACTTCATTATTCAAGATTTAGTTTGGATCAACTGACTCGTTTTTACTTGTTGTCTAACCAGATCTTCATTGCTATTAAAAAAAAAATCTAACAATCAGTCTTCACTCTGGTCTTCCCAGCTTCTGTTCTTACTTATTCATTCCCCTGAAGTTCATCCATACAACCTTCCTCATCCTGGTTCTTTCATATTTGTCAGATGGGACTCATGATATTTACATGTGTTTGCATGTCAGGAATCCCTGCTTGGCACAGCAGGGCACGAAGGTGCCTGCTAATAATTCTAGCAGGGAAGATGGGAATAGATGCTGTCAGCGCCAGGCAGGAGTAATCTGCACCTTTGAAAATGAAACCATTTATATTTAGATACATAAATATAGATTGAAGAATCTAAATTTAAGTCTTAGGTTGAAAATGTTGACCTCAATGAACAAACCCCTCTGGTGAAAGCTGCAGAAGAATGGTATTACTAAACAGTTGAAGAGGATGATCTGAACTCTTCACTGCATTCATCTCCTGCTATAACACTGTGGCCCTTAAGCAAACACTTCCTTGAAAATTATCTTGATCTTAGCTAGCACACAGGATTCACATTTTGATGGAAGCGGCATTAAAATAAAATAGAGCTGCTGAGCAATAAAAAAAGCTATTTTTATAACTGGTGAATGGTAAAGCATACTATCATCAGGACCATATATCTGTGCTTTGAAAAATTCTTTCACAGGAGTGTGCAAAGGACTCAGAGCAAATGAGATGTCACATACAGAAACACAGGCACACAAACATATGTATATATGTGCTCTTTGACTCAAAGGGATTATACTGTAATCACAGACAAGACGTAACATCAGAAAACCACAAAAATAGGAAGTAGAGAGAAAGAGGAAGAATGGAAAATAGTCACCTTAATGCTAATGTATTTACTGCTTCAGCTGAGATTCACTCTATATGTTATTCAAAAACATACTCATTAGTGACTTCAAAGTACACGGAAGTCAACATAAAGGCTCCTATTTGTCTACCATAAACGTCTAGGCAGGTGTTTGAAAACACATGGCTACCTGCTTTGTGTCAGATGGTGTTAACCAATGCAGAATGTCACTCACCAAAACAAACGATCCGCATGAATAGTTTTTCTGTTTCTTCCATATTTTTTCAGCTTGTCATACATGAGTTGCTTCACAATAATAAACAGACCATGGCAGGTTGCATTAATATCAGTTTTTATTACAGTGGTTGCAACCATTAATTATCTGGCTGACTAGTGATGCGATGTGGCTCTTATCTAATAGGTAAGGGTATCGAGTTCATTAAAGTTCATCAAATATAAAACTAAAAAACAAAAACGGATGCTGCAACTTTTCTAGAAGTCTCATAAGAGAATTCTGAAGCATACACATTCCAATGACTTTTTCCTTTCCTGTTGTGGTATAAAACTAAAGCTGTATTAACCAAGAAGAGCAAATGAAAATTAGTTGGAAGAGTATTTCAAATTGCTCCCATCTTAAAGTCATTTGTTCTTCCCAAAAAAATATTTAGTAGCTTCCTTAGTGGGTGTTTTCTGTTATGATTTAGAATTATATCTTATGAATCCCTTGAAGAATTATCCTAAAAATACAGGATGAAACTCAGGCTTCTTGAAGTCAATGCCAAAACTCCCATTGACTGCAGCAGAGCCAGGATTCCACCCACAAAAAGATTCAAAACAAGAAATTACAAAATGTCTTTTTTCGTAAATGCTTAATGTCATTTTTCAATGCCCAGTTCTTCAGTGGTTTTAGTCTTCATTTTTACCTTGTCCTTGCACGAGTTTTTAAATCCTAACTCAGCTTATAAACCACCATTACACATATTTTCTGTGCGTTTAGGCTGATATTTATAAAAATATTCACTGCATGTGGTGTGACTCTTGGGCATAGTCCTATGCAGGGCTAAGGGCTGGAATCTATGTCTCTCGCAGGTCCCCTCCAACTCAGCATATTCTGTGATTCTGTAATATCTGGAGAGAAATACAGTATGTGCACTTATTTCTTGGTTTAGTGTATTCAAACAGTTTGCTGTTTCAATTTGCATGTATATTAAAAAGCTTGATTAAGGCAACGGAAAATATCTACTTGTAGATTACTTCAGGGATAACTGTTTGCCTTAGAGAAAAAAACATGATTTCTGTAATGCAAGATAAGACTCTTTCTTAAACAGACTACATCTTAAATTTTAAGTGTTTGGCATCCAGATGACATTTTAAGAATTTAATGTTAATGTCCAGGAAATAATAAAGTTGTTATAATTTAGACACAGAAATGTGAAGCTCAGGGGGCTGCTACACATGCAATGTATCCAGATCAAGACTCAGAAAGGAAATGAAACCATAAGCTACATGAAAGTATGCAGATTCTGCTTTTCCTTTCAAAACTTGTTTATTAGTCGCAGAGCACCTGGTGCTGCACTCTCAATGACACTTCCTGAAGAGCCTGCCACCCTTTTAACCACTTTTCCCAAATAGTAATTTAACAAATTTTGCTCTCAAAATGTAGAAGTCCCAGGATGAATATAGGGAGTCACTCGCAGTTAGAGACAGACACCTGGCAAACAGAGGAGGAAGAAGGAATCTCACAGGAACCAAGCACGTGCCCAGGCACAGCAGAATGGGCATATCCATCTCCAGCAGTGCCCCACGTAAAGCAGTCCAGGCAGCCTGAGACAGTCGGTGTCTTCCTCCAGAGACACCGGGATTCAAGGGGCTGACCTCTGTTAATAAAAAATAAATAACCAGTGTCGCCATGCAATTCAGTCCCGTCTGCAAAAGTTTTAATGAGATTAAGAATCTCACTGAAAATTTATGATTAATTCACTGTTTTTATTCTAGCTCTTTGCATTTGCTTGCCAGATGAAAGTGATAATAGGTTGATATGGTGTCTCAAGCAAGAACCTAACTGCCTCTGGCTTCAGGGTGTTAGATGACTTTTCTCACGAAAGGACATATTAATAGTACTCATGATAAACAGACTGAATTTCTCTCTACAGAATTATAATAACTCATAAAGGCAAGAAGTGTCCATTTTACTGGGGCCTGCTCAGTGCTTATGCAGCACACTTAGAACATGTGTTGGTAAGGCTGAGTTTTTCAGTCAGAAAAGGGAGCCTGTTACCCTAAAGAGCTCTAATGTGGTTCTGGACATCTGGAAAAGCATGACAGACAAGTGAAGCAGCTTGTCAGCATCTTCATGAGACGTTCATGAGAGCAAAAGAGACTTGATGTCACCCAGGAGTACATCACCTGCCACTGGTCTAAATTTTGCAAGAAACAAAGGCCAGATAACTGCTTTCAGTTTTAGGTGGTATCATGTCCCGAGTTAGCATAGGACCTGAGTTCTACATCTGACCAATCTTTACTCCTCCAGATACATTCAGGAAAGTCGTGTCTTTCTAGAGAGCTGCAAAAGCTCTCTACCCTTTGTGGCTGTCTCACCCACCATGTTCCATACCGCCTTTCTCTGGACAATTCTAGGAATCACCATTGCTCTATGTCCTCAAGATGAGAAAGAGGCAACAGCACATTCCTTGCAGAAGCCTCACAGGGCCTCTCAGAGCCAAGCCTGTTGATTTTTTAGAAGGTGGAGCAGACTCCTTATTAGTTGTACCATTTCCTCTATGTAGACTTGTAATCACAACTTCCTTGTTTCAGACTGACAGTGTTGTTTCTGATGTATAAACTCCTGAGAGGCTTGACATGTGTTTACTTTGAGAATTACCTCTTTCCCTGCTCTGTGCTGCTGCAGCTGAGAAAAGGCAGCTGAAACAATACTCCCAGAAAACAAGAAACTCTTGGTACACCATGGAGATGAAACAAGTTTGGTTGGATATCTGGAGGATACAGGTTATTACTTTGATGTTAATGTGAACTGGACTGCACTTTTAAGGACCTTTAGAGGGTACCTGATCCCCTTTACAATGAAGTGATATGTTCGACTCATTAACTCCAGTGCAATGCAGAATGAGGATCACAGAAAATAAGCAGCAAAAATGGTATGGATCCCACGTGTTGTTAACTCCTCAAAAGGACATTACAGAGCCTTCCACTAGGATTCACACAACACTTAGTCCCTGCTGCTGCTCTCTCCTGGGAGCAAGTATCATTCCCTTTTTCCACAGCCCAGCATTTCCAACTCTATGCCTACAGGTTGGGAGTCACTTACAGCAAGTTTCTTCTTGATCCACAGATATTTTTGAGGGTTCTTCATATCTGTAGCAGTTGGACAACTCTGGCTCAGTCGTGCCCAGGAGAAAGCATCAGCAAGACTGCTTTAGTACCTCTTTCCTCCTTGAATGTTTTTCTTTTCTTCTCCCCATATCTGATCAGCATGAAGGCAGCCACAGGTATACTCATGATAGCTTTAGGTTCTCTCTCTGTAGGAGGCAATTTAACTTACTCCTCTCTGCTAGAAGTAGTCTAGACCCTTTCCCCAGAACCATTTGAAGCAGGTGTTGTGGAGTTTGCACTGGTACTTCCAGTAATGTGTGGAGAATCTCACAGGTATTTCAAGCATCTCTACACTCACTAGTCTGTTGTAGATATGTAAGATCCTACAGACCCTGTCATGGTGAGATAGTACCTTCTCTCATTTGAAATTGTTTAAAGGATTAATTGATAAGAATATGCTTTCATGTCAAAGCTGTGAGTCCTCCTTCTCAGCACATGTAATGAGACTGTCCAAAGAAACGGGGCATAGTAAAGGATTGTTTCAGGTAAAGCTATGAGGACTGCATTGTATCTAGTGACAGGAATGCTGCACAGGGATATAAAAGCAGTACACAGATAGGCTAATTTTAGTCTAATGAGGTTGACCACTCCTCCACAAGAGGCTCAGTGCACCTAAAGCTAGGCTTCTGCTCTGCTTTATCAACAAAGGTAGATGGTTGAGACTGTACTCTGCATCCTGATGTCCTCCCTTGAAAGCACAAACAAGAAACCAATTTGTGTTTGAGTGACTTCTCAGAGTAAGTGCTTACAGCAGCCACAGTCTCAGCATCGGGGAACAGAGAAGGCTACTGGGGATGGGGTTTGTCAGCACCTATCTGAGCTGCCTGCCTGTCAGCCAGGGACCCTGCCATTACACATAAAGCAAGGAAGAGACACACAGAGGATAACTCTCAGGGGCTAAAGCTCAGGTAAACATACCAGAGCTGCTCATTAGTTCAGGCAAAGCTAGCAATGAAGCTGTGACAACAAAGAACTTGGGGCAAGGTGCAAAGGCTGATCAAAAAGCTGACAAAATACTTGGGTAGTTAGCTCATGCACATGTTACGTGCTATAAGGGCATGGTTGCTGCCAGTACCTGGGGAAGGAGGCACAGATTGAAACTGACAGAGGGACAGCTGCACAAGCTGAAGTTATTGCAGGAGACTACACCAGGTAACAAACTCCCTGTCAGAGATGTGTGATGGAGACAGAGGAACTCAGTTTCCAGAAGATGTTACTTTTACCTTATTCACTGTACATACAGAAGTCCTCCATACTCAGCAGAAGAGTATCTGATAGATAGCAATATTGTACTAGTGCTTGCATTTTAAATCTGTTTGTGTCCTGTGACTTGGGGCTTTGTTTCACTAGACTTTTCCTCTTGGCTTTCTGGAAGGTCAGAAAAGGTAAGCACACTTTTAAGTCCTCATTTTGTCTGCCACTATTACCATGGGGGTCAGAAACCTCCCTACATCATCCTACATGCTTGTTGCTTTCAGAGGAATGCTCCTGTCTCTAAGGAAAGCTCAGCTGTGTAGACCATGGCCAGACTGATAGTGTTTCACAACACAGAGTTCAAGTTGGAGGGAAAACAAAGCAAAGTACATGTGCTCCTGTCCTATCCACTGCCTCTGACAGGAGAGATGTTTTAGAAACTGAGTGAAAATACCAACATTTCCAAACAGTGATAAGTGTAGTTGGGCCCTAAAGCTGTATTCTGGCATCCACAGGGTGTAATTTGCTTTAAGATCAGAGCTGGTGAGGACTCACAGACCCTGTTAAGAGAGAGGCATGATGATTGTTAAGGGACTATCTGTAAAATCAGGACAGTGGCCTCAGGCATATCTTTGGAATAAAAAGCTCCATTTTTATAGCACCAAAGCCCAGATCCTCAAAGATATTCAGATGCTAAATTCCCATTGACCTCTCTTTAAAGTTTCAGGCTTCAGATTTCAGCATTTTGGAACCAAGTACATAAACAGGTTTCTCAGGTCTCTCTAAAATCAACAATAGCCTTCCATTTGTTTCCAGTTTATAATTTATATCAAACAGTGATGACAGAATTCAAGGCAGAGTATTTGACAGGTAATAATAACTTCACGTCCACTTTGTGTTTCTGGGTGAAAATCCAACAGGAACAACTAGCAACAAATTATTTCTCTGTATTGTAGTCCTTGGTCATACTCTTATGACTGCTGAAACAAATTGAACCTACAAATGCTAAAGGCATATGCTGACAATATGACACAAGTAAATTTAAATTCAAACTGACAGGATGCCCCATGAATTACACTTCCAAAATATGGAAATGTTGATAAGTCAAAGAAAGGTTAAAAATCAAGTTATTTTGATAGCTTGTAAAAATCAATAGATCATAGAATTATAGAATTTTTTTAAAAAGTAATATAATGCTTTGAACAGTAAGCTATATGTATTTAATGTTACAAATAAACTATAATTCATTTTTAAAGGGATTTCAAATTCAGTGGAGATACTTAATTTCAAAAGTTTGTAGAGATACAATGGTGTGAAGTACTTCAGAACTTAAAATGTCTTGTTCTGCTGATCTTGTCAGTTTATATACACTGATCATGTGGATAGGTATAATATTACATGTAATGGAGAATAAGAAATTTGCTGAAATCCATGCTTGAGGAGGGAGGGAATACCAATTTTCAAGAAGTGCCTGCTAGATATTGAATATAAATGTCTGAAGCAATATTTTAAAAGGCAGAAATATTATTAAATTAAAAAAAAAAAAAATCTTGATTCCTGACAGAACCAAAACCATAGTCTTTAAATTAAAGCTCACCAAAAACCTTTTGCTTGCCCACTGGCCAACAAGTTGTCCAAGAATATTTTTGGCATTAAGCAGCTTAAATTAAAACCACAGTGCTCTATTTCATCACGATTTTTTTGATACCCAATGCCAGACACTATAAGGTTTGAATGACAGAGCCACATCGCAGTTTTTAATTCCAAGCGTAACCTGTGGAGAGGCGCGAGCATTCCAACTGTGTCTAGAGTATCTGGATTGCCAGACTTCAAATCCCTTGTAAACAGCCTGTTGCAAACCTAAAAATAGCTGGACATGTGCAGGACCTGATGCAGCAGCTTTTAGAAGGAAGATTCCTCAGCAGAGGGACAAACAGAAGGTATTAGGACTTTAATGAATTATCATAGCTGATTTTCATTTTAGGTTTTCTGTTATTTCTGTCGACCTCACTATCATGCTAAAAATAATACTCCGAGTAAAGACATCATTTAGAGGACTCTGGAACATGTTTTCTTCAGCCTTTTCCAGATGCAAAGTGAAATTAAATTTTAATTGATTTTTATTCCCACCTAAATATTAGTAAAACTGCAATTATAGAGAAGTTTTCACATGTGTACCTTGCTCTTTAACAGCTGAACTCCAGTTATTTCAGGAATAGAAGGATTTAGTCTTCTTCCCCTCACTCTTATGAACTGGTCTTTTGGCCCCTAAGAATATCTCAGAGTTTCCAGAAATTGTCCCCTGAGTTTTCAAAAATTTTCTTTGCATATATGGAATTAATTTATCCTAGTGACATGTCTTGAGTTGCATGAAAGCCTTTCAGAAAAAAGGAAATTGCCAGAGGCCATCTTAAATATTCTCTTGCAACAGCTGGCCTACATATATGGTATATATGGCTTCCATCAGACATGGAAGTAAAATGGGCATTCTTTAGCCATAATCTGGCATGCAAGGGAAATACTGAGAGCACTTCTAGCAGTATGCACAGAGGATCCACAAAGGGTGTACACCTTTAAGCACCCGTCTGTGAAATGTTGGAGGCCCCCTTAAAAAATGCTTTTCCATAGCACTACACTTCCTTGGTAAAGGTCTTGGTATCAACACGTCTTTCCCCTCAGTACTGCAACACAATGTAATAATTAGCACAAAGTGATAAAAAGTGGGATAGCAAAATACTCATTCATTGGCCCAGGAGGCAAGTGCAAACAATTGCAGTTCTCTCAAACTTACCTGTATGTGTAGTTTATCAAATAAGTGCATTTGAAATATGATTTATGTATAAAGCTCATGATGTTCTTTTCTGATGAATACTTCGCCGGAATAACAATGTAAACATGTTATATAAAATGTTCTGAAGTCTTAAAATGAAAAAGGCCTGGCACTTTTTATGTATTGCAAATATACATGCATGCTGAAATAGGCATATTTCAGCATTTTATAGCACCTTACATACGCAGTTCATCCTTTCCAAGGAATTTCATTGCACGGATGTTTTGAGCACAGCTCTATTTATATTCATCCTGCAGCAAAGCACATTCACATTCGTAAACTACTTCCATGACTTCAGTACCTATTTTGAAAGAACACTGTTCTGGTGCATTTATGTCTTACATACATACTTTAATCTGGTATAATGACTGCAGGCAGTTACTGTAAGGGTGTGTATACCAGAGACATTATGCATAACATAGATGGACTTCATCAGTCATTTCACCCCACACAGAGCCAAAGAAATTTACTATCACTGTATGATACACACAAAGGATCATCTGTCAGTATGTCATTGAATCATAGAATGATAGAATGATAGAATGGTTTGGGTTGGAAGGGACCTTAAAGATCATCTAGTTTCAATGCCCTCACCATGGGGAAGGGATGCCACCTAACACAGCAGGTTGCTATGGGCTCCATCCAGCTGGGCCTTGAACACTTCCAGGGATGGAAGTAATTATAATGTCATAGAAATTTTAGTACTTTCAGGTGTGAGTAACAAACATAAAAGTTCACACTGAATTTTCAAACATGCAAAACCTCAAACCAAATCAGAACCTATATTCTTTTATTTCTTGCAGGGGAAAGTAAATCAGTAGTTCTTTGCAATTAAGAAAGTCAAGGTGTTACAAACAGCATAACCTATATTTTCACAATGGCTCATTTCTACATGATAATTCATTTTTTAAGATTTACATATGTGAAAATTTTTTTCTTATAAGCTTACACAACAGCAAAGACAATAAACAAATTTCAGTACCCTTTGATACTAATATTTTCCCTTTGAAAGTCATAAATACTCAATTTTTTCTGTTTTGAATTGAAATAACGCCAGAAACATGAAATTAGTATCACCACTCAGGGCAGGTCAAATGCAAATACTCAAATATGGGCTCATTGAAATTTGCAAGAACTTCAATGGATTCCAAAACCAAACTGAGACTGAAAGCCAAGCTCCCATTCAGATGGATATCAAATCTCATCAGAATGAGTATCTCTTAAGTTCTCATTAGATTTTCCATGATGTTTATACTTGAAACTTCACCATAGTTGGATTAAGAACTTAATCTATCCCATATGGGTTTGATGGTAACGTTATGGGTTGTTTTGGGGTTCTTTTTTTCCACTCATCTGCTTTACTGAGGGTAAGTACAGGAAAGAAGCACACTAGGAAGTTAATGTTTAGTAAAGCTGAGGATGCGGTTCAAGGAAGTTACCATGAAAATAAATACAGGGAAGTTGTGAAATACAGCACAGAACTGTGCTATTAATTAGCAAATAACACTTTCTTCAGCAACAACAACAACAAAAAATCCCAAATGGAATGTCTCCTCCCTTTTGCCTCCCCATATATATCTCTGCCTTCTAGCAACTTGCCATCTGACATTCAAACCATGCTACGTCTGGAATTACATAGTGCCCATACTGAACATATATTCCATGCACCAACAGACACAAGTGACACGGAAGCCACAGCACTCACAGGGACAGGGAAGTCCAGAAGGAGGGGGAGAACAGACCTTCTTTTGAGTGATTCTGGGATAGACCAAAAACCAAACAATTCTAGGCATTCACCTGGGAGGCTGTTCTAGCAGGATTTTGAGTACTGCCTAGGCACCTGGTACCCAGTGCATGCTTGCCATTTAGGCTCACTCCCAGCTGAGGCAACTACATAGAACCATGAAGGTTGGAAAAGACCTCTAAGATCATTGAGGTCTTGAGGACTTTTGCCAGGAACTACATGGAAGAATAATGTCGGCAGACCCAGGTCTTGCAAAGGCTTTGGCTAATACCCTAACCACCAGAAAATCTTTCCGCTTGTTGTTCTTTATCATTCAAATGTGGAAGAATGGTCTTGTGGTTTAGCCCCAATCAGGAACAGAAAACATGGAGCCAAGCACCCCAGGCGTAGGCAGGAGCAACATGAAATGTAATCACTTGGAGACACACCCACCCTAAATCAAAGGTACATTTGCTTCCTGGCTCCTGTTCCTGGCTTGGACCCTGTGTAAGTCACTTCAACTGCTGGTGCTTCCCTTTTCTCTCCTGTAGTTTTAGTATAACAAAACCGGCCTCCCTCCCAAGGCTGCTGTGGGGATCCACCAATGCAGACTCATAAAGGTCAGTGAGATCACCGGTCAGGAAGCTATGTATGAATGCACTGTACAGTTATCATGAATGTTACTTGCAGAGGACTCAGATAAGTAACTATACATGCACATAATAATTTGGCTTTATTGTTTCATTATGTTCTAGTGAACTAATTGCAGATTACTGTGTCATTAGTCTTAATACTCTTTCCAGAGTTACTGATTTGCTTAGTCAAGCATCAAAATCTGGCTGAATATCTTTAAATAATTTGGATCATTTTTGCCTTTATATAATTGAGTGGCTATGATTTTACAAAGTTAAGAACCTGACTCCCAAATTTTTGTAAGGTAAGCTTTCAATCACTGCCATCAGCCACCACAAAAATTTGTGAAAATCAGTAGCCTGGACTGTTAGCTATATCACTTCTTCTGCTCCAGAGCTGCCCATGTGGCATTCCTGGTTAGAGGCTGGTCGGCAGGAAGGGTGAGCACACATGTTGGGTAACTAGTAGGGCTGCAGCCTGGCTGCCCTCCCACTGGCAGCTCTCAGGCATTCCCCGTGCTGCCCAGACTGCTGCTGCATCACTGGTGGCATCAGCCCAGCTTTAGACAGGGCTGCGTAGCTTGTTGCTGCTTTGCTATGCAGCCAATGTATTCCTGAGGAGTTCAGTTGGGAGGAAAGTGGGAAATGTTAGTAGCATAGAAGTCAGCCAGTTCTCCAGAAAAGGCACTTGTTTCCCTTGCCAAAAGTCAAAGTCTAATACATACAAAGGAGGCATTATAGTTTCGCATAAAAAAGTCACAATAATCTTTTGTAATGGAAAGTGAAGTACAGCCTAAATATAGGATCTCTCCAAGAATTCCTATAGTGTGTAGATTAAATTCTGTTTATTGGTAATATGTGGATTTCTGCTATGCTGTGCTGTACAAAGCTTGGCAGTTGAAAGAAGCTCGATCTATTCTGTGTGTAGCTATTTATCTGGAAGATGTTGTTATATGTATTTTATAGCTGAGAAATTTTAATTCATCTGAAAAATATTCCAAGATGAGTCACTCAGCCCCTTATGGAAAATGCATCTTCTTTTTTTATCTTACTTCCTTCATCATAAGTGTAACCTGGGGCATATGCATTTGCACAAGTGGGAATAATTTTATGCGAGCTTTAAAAATATGTCATAAAAATCCATATTGTGAGGAGTTCCTGGACAACACATGTCATCATGCAAAAATTCCTGAGTATAGAATGATATCACAAGCCATTACTCTGTCAAAATATGTAAAGATTAGCTCTTAATGACCCCTGAATCAAAAACGAACATTTAAAATATTCCTGAACATATATTAACAAAATACAGTTTTGCAGGTTTGACAGAGTTCTTATGCAAAGGTGATGGAAACTGACTGATTACAATGAACTATAATCCTGTTTAGAAAGCAGGAGTCATTCAATAATACATCATGTGCTGCCCAGGGAAGTGTGAATGGGAATTTCTCTCTGATCTATCTTTTGTTGTTATGTACCTGAAAGCTTCTCAAATACCAGTTCCTATACGGTTGCCACTAAGAAAACCTCATGTCAGAAAGTACCCTTAAGTCAACTTATCCACTTAGCCAGTAGTTGAAAAAAATACATATTTTAAGAAAATGATGGATTTTCCAAACCTTTTCTTGGCCCTGCTTAATCTAAAAATCCTGCTTGGCCTTTCACGTATTGTTGAAAATCTGGCAGGCATCACAAAGAGCAAAGCAATACATATTAGCTGTGCTATTATACATGCACTCCTAGGAAGCTCTGTCCTTTTGACATTACAGATCCCGAAATGGGGAATTACTGGCAATTTTAACATCTGAAAACTGAGCCAGCATTTTCCACGGAATAGCTTTTCCTCTTTCTGACTATATTGCTAACTACTCAGAAGCAAAACAGTTCTTATCTACCAGTACCTTTTCTATTCTACTCTCGATCATTATTCCAGCAACACCCCCAGTCAAAAAGAGTGCAGGTTACTATTAATAAAGTTCATTTAGAAGAAAATCAACTTTTGCTATCTGATTTTTTTTTTAGTTGCAAAGAAACAATCATTAACTTTTACAGTTTCAGCTCATATTACTGCTTGCGTGAGATGGGGCAGCAATCACTTCTACTGCAAACACAACAAAGCATTTGCAGAAGGCATGTGTCTTTTTATTCTCTTTATATATACATTTATACACACATGTATACATGCACATGCACATTTGTCTTAGATTTGTGAGAGAAAAGTTGAACAGCAACAATCAAAATAGATTTTCAAAGCATATATTTGTAAATTGCTTTGCTAGTTATGATATTCAGAAGACTATAGAAAAATCATAACAAGACATTAATATCGAGAACATGTTTTGGATTCTGGCCATTAAAACCCACTGTATATTCATCCTGCATAACTGGAAGCAGTGCACAGTTGGGATACCAGTGACTCTGACTTCATCTGCTTTACACCAGGAAAAGAAACAAACAATGTAATTGACAAGTGAAGATGCATTTTTTTTTTAGTGAAATATATGGTTGCTGGAGGCCATGATTCTAGTGGGGTGAGATTCCTCTCCTTTTGCTATCTAAAAGTGAATTGTGTTATCTAAGTTTGTCACCTTGATTCTTTCTGGGGAAGTCAGTGGGGAAGTGGCAATTAATCTTAATCTACTATAATTGTCTAAGATAGGTAGATGAGCTGCCCTTTGTAGGCATCTCATTCTTTCCACTGACTGCAGAGAGCTGAGATAAATTATTCAGATTTGGTCTTTTTAGGTGATTAATGGTCAGTGAGACAAATACCACTCGTCTCCCATGGGAGAAGAGAAAATCTCTCACTGCAAGGCCAGTAGAAGGAACGAGCAATCCAAGACCTAGAGGCTGCAGACAAGACTGTGGCTTCTTTACACAAAATCACTAAGTCTGGAGGGAAGGAAACTCCCTGAAATTAAGCGCATGACTTTATTCAATAATTGGAGAGAAAGATTTGGATTTTCCATAATGTCACTGCCCTTGAAACCCTCTTTGATTCTGTTTTTAATGACAAAGACTGGCTCTCCAAAGGAAAGGATCAGACTACCTTTTTTAACAGTTGGTCTTAAGGTGTTGCTTAGTAATAGGCACTATTAAATCTCTTTCCAAAAACATGTCTTGGGGAAGACACTGGGCTTCTGGAGAGTATAATAAGTAGGTCATGTGGAGCATAGATATCCACTAATGATCAGTGGGTTTTAACTGCAGTATGCAGAGTTCCTCTTTTGTCCTGCACTCTTTGAACTGCCAGTGGATGCTGACCCAAAGCACTTGGTGCAGAGATGAATGTGCACTCAAGGAGATAGCTGACCTTTGCACAGGCAGACAAGGCAGTGGGAGATCACTTGCTCTCTCTGACCACTCTATCACACCTAAGGAGAGGGATTCAATGTGTCCATGTGGAAGTCTGAAGAGGTTCTGGCTTTCCTTGTAACTCCAGCAAACCCAAACCAAGCTACTCTGGCTATTTAGACAGGCTTCCAGGTGAAGCTTACCCAGCTCCTTAGGGCTTTCCTATAACATGACCAGACCATTGTCTGAAGGCATCACAGACTTCACTCAGGCCTGAAGGAGGAACGCATGCATGTAATTTGTTTTACAGCAAGATTAATTAACAGAATAACCACAGTGCACGGGGCTGAGCACTGATCTAATCAGCTTGGCATGCATGTTTTATTCTACCACTCTCCATTGCATTAATACCCTCTAAAACAGGTGTCAAAATTAATAACTGAAAGGAGTAAGTCCATTGTGATGATTAGCCAGGAGTCTTAAGTCATGTGAGTAGTTTGATAGGAAACAATTGCTGACATTTTCTTTGGCAAAATTCTCAAAAATACAACTAGATGGAAGTGACATAGACTGAATTAATAGACTGTTTTCTCTTTGTGTCAGCCTCACAGTTCCATCACAGAATGTTGACCCCATTGATGAAACACTTGTGGAAAGTTTGCCACTTCTTTGCACTTAATGAGGAACTCATGATAGACACAGTCACCTTTTTTACACGTTCCTGTTTCACTCCTCTTTGTGGCAAATGCTGAAGCTGCTGTTTTCTACACTTGGGAGGACTCAGATAAGGACAGCAGGTCTGCACCATGTCCTGAGCCTCTTTTACCAGCCACATCCCATCTCTGGCAGCCTATCTGGTTTTCTGTCTCCTCTGTCTCTGTGGTATTTCTCACACTCATGCACAGATGAAGTACACTAATCCTTTCGCCCCTGAGGCATGTCTTCATAATACAAGACAGCAAAGACTAGCCATATCCCACACTTACCCTGAGCTACAGAGAGCAGCAGAAGGATGTCAGTGTGGCTGCACCACTTAAAACCTGGGCAAGCATCTGCATTGTGCAGCACATTGTGCACCACAGGCATACTCAGCTAAGCTTTCCATCATACACTAGTGACTTGGTAATGCACTTATTTTGGTTGAAGGGCTTTGCTGTTTCAGCTATGCTCAACTGCATCTTAAAATTATCCTGAGTCAAAGGAACTGTGTTACTAAATAATGCCAGTGAAGGTTAGCTTACTAAATAAAAATTTACTGTATTACACTGCTAGAGTCCCTGACCCAAGAGAGATATCACTTATAAATCTCTAGTCTTCAAAGCAATGAAAAATAAATACTGCAAGAATCTGCTACAATCAACTGCATTTTGTACTAAATTCTTGACTTTTTTTTTGTTTATGCAAAAAAAGTAAAAAGAATTGCTTTTGATATCTTAATCTCTGTTTTATATCAGCTTTCTGTTTCTGGAATGTAAAGCAAAGATATTAAGTATCCCATAAATCTATAACCAAGCTGCTGGGAAAGAATCCATGAAAAGCAAATGCTGTAAGAAAGGCAAAAGCTGGTTTCTCTGTCTAGTTAAGAAATTTCTAGTCACATCTAAATAGTTTCTTCCAAACAAAGTTGTACTTGCTTGTTATCAATCAATTGTACATTAAAGGAGTTTAGATTTTTGCCTTGGAAACAGGTACACTTGTGACATGCAAAGCTGCAGGTTTTCATTTTAATTAGTTTTTCTTTTGAACAAGACACTCCATGGGGCAGGAAAATATATATATATTAATACATTATTTAAATAATAAATAAAGCAAAGGTTAACCAAAAAAAGGCTGAGAAAAAGTGTGCACTCCAAGCACTCTTGGACAGTTTCAAATGACTTAAAAATATTCAGTTATTAGCAATTCAGTCCCAGTGTACTGCATTGGCTACAGCAGTGATCAATTTTGGTTCTTAAAGAGGATATACACACATGAAGAGGTACTGAAATCATGAAACTTATAAATCCAAAGATGAAGAAAATCCAAACAAACCTCAAACTGTACCCTGCACATAGTTTGCCCTTGCAAAGAAGATCTTGAGCATCATGCAGGGGTGCAGAGCACTGTGTGCTAACTGATGAAGGGTTCCAGGGAGGGAAAACATTTTCATGAATGGACTGGGACTCACCAGAGCCATCCACACTTGCTTTTGCCTTGTAGTGATTCGCAAGTGCAATACTTAAAATGAATAATGTATTTTTTAATTTTGTCTTCTCTTGTTTATTTTTTATTACTTTCTTCCCCAATGAATTTCACAATGCCTGTACTTATCAAATCAAAAGTCATAGTACTTTTCAGCAGTATCCAAAAGACCTTTCTCCAGTCTATCATCATGAATGGTTACCCTGTTCTTTACATTTTTCTTCCAGAATATATTTTTTTTTTTTATTTGCCCCTGTCTGTGACAGGATACTGTACTGGACAGATTACTGTGTTAGGAGGATCTATGGCCACAGTCAGCATGGCTCTTCTTACCCTGTGTTCTTTACAACAGATGCACAGAGTTTTTGTACATTGATCTTCTGCAAATTGATAAGGCTGTATTCCACAAGCATAGATATGACAAATTGGGCATGTGTTAATCCAGGCTCTTTAAACTGATTTTTTAAATTGAAGTGTGTGGTGACTAATTCCTAAAGCTGAACTTTCAATAGAAAATTAATTGTAGTCATTACTATAAATAAGTTAATTATGTTTACAAGCTATTGGCAAATATATTTTGGAGCTCAAAATATAACAAAGATGATCAGAAATTTCATTTGACCAGGATAAATGAAGATTAAAATGAATATTCATTGCTTGAGAGAAATGGAAGCAATGAAAATTCTAAGTAACATGAAAGGCTGCAAGTTCCCTTTTTTAGCTGGCAGTTGATAATGACACAAAGGTGGAAACATATGCATTAGAAAAATATTAAGTGGAGATTGTTTTTGAATATAGGGAATGAATAATCCAAGCAAAGGGTGACCTGCTAGGCAGAATTCAGAAGGTAATCTATTGTCCTCAAACGCAAGGCCCTGAACCTTGTAACTGCAGAGTTGGTCCCACTTTGAGCAGGGGACTGGACCAGAGAACTTCCAGTGGTCATGTCTGGCCAAAATTAACCCATAATTCTATGTTACTAAGTTTCTCTCTCCTAAAAATGTGAAGACCCAAGGAATAGTGAGTAAGGACAGTGAAATCTCTGTCTTCTCCATTAGGGCTTGAGAAGAAAGCAGCAGCCCATATAGTATCCACAAGGGAACATAATGCTACCCTGCACACCTGAGGATGTGTATTGATTGAGGTTTGGCTGTGGCCTGGGCAAAAGAATGAACAACAAGCAACAAGTTCCACTATACCACAAAGGCTGAGGTACTTTCCACATGTATACATAGCTGCAGAACTCTGAAGTAAGCAGAACTTTGAAGGTGTTGACCAAAGGGGTTTGTGAAGTTCTGGCACACCTGTAAATGTGAAGATGCTGAGTGAGGGCTTTTAAGATGGTAGTTTTCAGTATTCAAATACATAGATCACCCTTTCTCTTGAAACACAACAGCAACAGGTAGTAGTGGTGATGTTGATGATGCAATTATTCTTTTTTATAGGAATAGGATTATTTTAGCTCCTACACAAGTTCTAGGAAAACTGCTCTACTCTAACACCTGGGCTATAGGATAAAACAGAAACTGTGGTTTTCTCATGAGATATATGACTGTTCTCAGCGCTTAGATGGTAAAGAGCTTGTTCAGTGGCTGAAAATTAGGTGTTTTGAGAGCAGTTTTCCCTAGTGCCTTGAGAATTCAGAGGCATGATAAGTGTTCCAGGATGATTCAATAAATAGGCCATGATTGCAACTTCACAGACTACGTAGGAGATTCAACTTCAGGATCAATGTGAGAATAATTTCTCTGGTCTTTTATAAAAGAGGAAAAGGAAACAGAGAAACTATAATTAAACAAGACAATATTTCAGTATTTCAGAATGGAATAATGGAAAGCTGTTGGTATTGAGTTTGGATGGGGCTTGAGTTGTTTCTTTTTTTTTTTTTTTTTTGCATAGCCTTATTCAAATGTAAATAACTTGGAAATTTGTCCTACAGAAAACCTCGTATCTTACTCTTTTGAAATATAGTGCCTGTACATTTTCTGGGCAGAAATAGTACTTGCTCTTGGCAGCTCTCAGTTTTGCATAACGTCTGTAATGAACTATGGAAATTACATAAATAATATGAATGTTTTCTTTCTAATTTTTTTTTTTTTGCTTATCAAAACAGAAGATCCCGATTATGTTTCCTTATGCTCCAAGATACACAACTTAAGAAGAGGGGGTTGTTTTTTCAAGAATATTTTACTTTCCTTATCCCTTATATAAACTCTTTCTGGATCAAAACAATAGTCTTTCATTCCTGAAGTCAACTGTATATGGAATCTTCAAAACACTCCCCTAGCTTAAAAAAAATTTATAAAAAAACCTCTTCACTCTGGTGAAAAAGTGCTTATAAAATCAGGTTAAATAGAAATATATGACAAAAGGGGCAGGCTGAAGAATTCTTCTCCTTGGGTTTCAGATTTTATAGAACACCAGCATCACTTTGTGATTTAAATTAGTAATGAAGACAATAGTGTATGGAGCCCCTGATAAGGAGCTTGTGGAAACCTTAAAGTGAGTGAAGCAATTGCAAACGGTCGTGCCTCTTAAATAAAGGACTTCAGGAGACTTCACCTCCAGATGTTCTCTCTGCCTCCTAAGTTACAAGAAGCTATCTGCAAGCTGTGCATCATTTTACTAAGTATGAGGTTTGTATCCTGAACAGGATGTACAGAAGTATATGAAAGAACTGCATACCAAATACAAGAAACCCCCAGAAGATTCTAATCCTACATATGGTGATCCACTTAATTATCCAAGTAAGTTTGTTTCCTACAGGCCAAGTTTCTTTATGTTGTTTTGATCTTGCAAGTCAGGCGAGCTCCTGGAAGACCGCATCTTCCAGATGAGTTTTGCACTTGAATTTTGGGGCTATGTTGCGTAGACCTGCATTGCCCACCACAATATGGCAAACAGCACCAACATGTATTTCCATGTGGATCATGAGGGAGCAGTACTAGGTCAGCACCTGAAAACAGATCAGTTCTGGCAATGCAGTGTGGTTAATAAGATTTAAGTCTTGACATAGTTGCTCGCTTTACTGATATAGGTGAAAGCAAAATTATTTTAATGGAAGTGACATTAAAATAATTGAGAATCAGACTTTCAGACTGAAATTCTTTTGTGAATATGTGAGAAAAAAATTTCACGATATCATAAACAATAAGAATCAGTTTTTTAGTTATTTATTGGAAAGTAAGCAAGCAAGACAGCTTTTTTATGTTTTGTGTAGCTTGTTTATTTCTGATTGGGATTTTCATAAACTCCTGAAGGTGTTTGGAACCCCCCTGCCACATTATAACTTCAATAAAATCAACCTACACATCTCAAACTTTCTACAAAGGCAATTCTTTCCTCTGTGTCAGGAAGGAGTGGGAAGAAGGGGAGTTAACCAGATTAATGTTTGTCTAGCTAGCAGAATGCTTGTCATCCTTGATCAGGACTCTAATTTATGTGACCACATGAGAGATAGAGACTCTCAGTCAGCAACTCTCTTGCTCACTACAGAAGGAAGACATTGGCCAAAATTCAAACCTATTATTTATTTTTGAAAATACAAGTTCCACTGGGATTCCCCTGATGAATAAGTGTAGCCAGAGAGGGAGGTAGGACATTAATATAGCTAGAAATCCACATGCTGCAGCCACTAAAATGGCTGCTGAAAGCTCTTAATGTAAAACTAACTAAATCAATTGTTTCTTATTAATTGTGTTTTAATATTATAAAACTTAAAAATTCTGTAATATTTCCTAATATTAAGCAAAGAAACTGGTTCTGTTTCTTTGAATTAAAGATGACTTAAGGAAAAGAAGGACTTGCTTCAGGAAGTAAGCATGAAAAGATGAAATCAAATCTGATAAGAGGGCTGAAGTCCTGGGTGATAGTAGAAAAGGAAGGATGAATAATGGAGTCATTAATTATCCAGGGAAGACTGTCAGGACTTGAGGAGTATCTTCCCAGGTGGGAAAAATTGAAATGAAAGCTAGTGACTGAGTTTAACAGGAGAGAGCTGGAAAGTGGTAGCAAGCTCTGGGTTAAACATGGTGAGAGTAACTGTTCAATGAGAAGGGTAATGAAAATGTTGTGCAAGAACATAAGAAGCATGCAGGATGAGTTTCACCTCACCTCACTTCAAAAATCTTTGAGTTAGTCATTCAGATTCCCTTTATAGTCAATAAGTACTTCCAGGGAGTGAGTCACCTGACCTAAATTAGATGTCTATCTTGAGATGGGATGAATCACACACTCAGAGTGTCTATTGATATCTATTGACTATAAAAGGAACCAGGACTTGCTTAGATGCAGACATCTACATTTCAGATGAATCCCATCCTTAGACACTTTACAGAGTAATTTGAAAAACACCAGGAATATCCATTATTTGGAGCCAAGCTTCAAATACAGAATGTGGGCACAGAGAATCTGGTACCTTCTGCCTCACAATATAACTAGAAATACGATTAATAGACTGGATCTTAGGGTAATCTTTTATTGAACTGAGAAGAGAGGCCACAGCAAGGAATGCTGCTGTGCAGAAAAGTGCTGTTAATGACAATAATTAGGCTGAATCAGGGGCTCTGCTTAAAAGACAGAAGTAAGATGTGTGTTGGGGGAAGGAAGGAGAGAGCAAATGTCTTCCCTTTGGAATGCTGGGTACTGCATCTAATCAGAGACTGATATCGAAGTGTTAAAACTTTATTAAAAGCAGAATCTAAACAAATGCCTTTCTACCCTGCTCACCCTCCCAAATTCCTTAATGGAGAGTTTAAATGAAAATAAAAGTTCAAAATAAGTTCAGTCACTCTTGAGAAGCTCTTGTATCTGAACATTCTGCAATGAGAGCAATTCGTTATGTATTAACTGGAAGATTTAAGAAGTCAAATTTTAGAAAGGTGTGGCTCATGCTAGCAAAAAAACTACCACATATTTCAAATCTCCCATTCTTTTAAGTATTGTATGCTATAATTACACTTGCAGGCTATTGAATATAGTTTGTGTTTTTAAATCTTTGACTGTTTTCTGCTCTGTAGTGCCACCTATGCACTGTGTCATCATTTGATTGAAGTGGACTAAAATTTTGAAATTTACTTCTGTTGGTGCAATGCCAAATCTGATGCATCTACAAGCTCAAGATATCCATCATCAGTAATATTTTGCCCTGTGTGCAAAATATCAAGCAGAGGTGTTGATTTTGGCTGCCTTGGTTGGGGACTGCCAGTTTGAGAATTCTGGTGGAACCTCTGGTACTATTCACTGTTATATTCACTATTTATATGATTTATATTATGCATATATTATAATCACTATTTCAGTAGTGGAAATAGTTAAAAATTACAATTTTACTTTTTGTTCCACCTTTTCTCAGATAGATACTCCCTGTTAATACACAGCTTCCCTACTTTACAATTGGGCTGTTGTGGTGTGCCCTGCCTGGGATCGCCCCTCTTTGTGAAGATAACTGTTTTCAGAAAGTGTTCTGCACCCTGTGGGATTTACTGAGCGGTAATAGTCAGTAAAGAGAGAACCAAAGCATTTGTTCAAGGTAGTCATGATGCAAATTAAAATATAGATGTCTAAGTCAAATACTTTATTAAGCAGATGAACTTCTAAAAAATTATATTGTGTCTATAAAAAAATAAAATTACTTCGCTAACAACAGTAACTTTGTTTTCCCTAATACTGTACAGGAGTTTTTTGAACAGGATTGTGACTACATTACTGATAGTACAAACCCACCAAACATGCAATAGATTAAATGAGGTATATGGTAAAATTTGCCCTTTAAAACTGCAAAACTCCAAGGAGGCTAAAACATGGAAACATCTACATAAAAGTTGCTTGCATAATTCATGGCAAGGCTTTGTATCACATCCATTAGAGCCAATATAAAGAATACAAAGACAATTTTAAAACAACTAGTGAAACATCTAAATGTGCTCTGCATTCAGACTTAGTGTGGAGATTCCAGTGAATCTTAAAGTGCATTTCTTACTTTAACATTTGTTTTGCTAATGTCTCCATGGATTGTATTTACTGTTCTGTTGCTAATGCATTTTAAAGCTTTAAAGCTTTTAACCTTTAATCTCCACTTATTCAAGTGAGGTTAAGTGATCGTTTTCCTTACCTTGTGTCCAAAACCAGGTCTTCAATCAAACATTCTTCTGAAAAGACCACACTCACACTTACCTATATCCTTATAAGCTTCCTATGCGGAATCCTTTTTTAATGGTAATTCATAAGAAACATATTAAACAGCTAGTGCAGTGCGGCATTCAAGAGCAAAATAAACACTGGGGTTTTTCCCCCTCTCCATTCACATTTAAAGAGTGAGATACAAAGCACACTTGATGGAGACACATGGACAGGGTGCTTCACAGCAAAAATGATATTACATTTATTTGAAGTAGTAGTGCAATACTGCTACTGTACTGCAATACATAGATTTTACTGAGATAAGAGCAGAGCATCAGGGAAAAAACCAGAAAATTGGATATGCTGTATCCAGGCAGATATGTTTTTAAACAAATCAACTTCAGAATTAGTTTTGTCAGTGTAGGGACTGAGTTAATTAAACAAAGACTTCAGGAAATAGCAAGGTTTCTAAATATTCAGTCACATTTTCCATTGGCTTTCCTTCCTGATTCAATCCTGAACACCTTCTATCTTTTGGAGATGCCTTCATCTTTTTCTTATGAAGAGGGAGCTTGGGAGGTGAGTTCGGAGCAAATGCCCAGCCTTTCAACAAAAAAAAAATTAGGAGTTAGTGTTTAGCCACCCTACAGTACAAAGGGAGGCACACAAGTACTTAAAAAATCTGTGCCTACTATACCCCTGTAAAAAATGTTGAGTTTTTCACTTTTGTTCCTGTGGTGCATACATAAGGTAGGGATCCGAGGACAGCATAAACAAAAGTCCTGCAGAAGAAGAAACATGTAGGCAAGAGGTTATACAGGTCCTCAGATGGGTCTCTTAGTTAAAAAAAAAAAATCCATTCTAGAACTGAGATGTGCAGTATAGCTAAATCCAATTTTTAATTACTCTTTGGCCTCTTGGTTGAAATTCTCAACCAAGCTCCTAGTTATCTATTCTGAGATTTGTTAATGGGATCTAATGACATCATTTGACCATGAAATCTCTCTTCTAAAATTTTCCATATCCTCCAAGATTCTATATAAAAACTGTATGTGAGAACAGGGATGACATGGAAGCATCAGTTCAGCAACATGCTGACATGCTGTTTCATTCTATGTGAATTACTAAACACAGTGTCAGTCTTAAAATGGAGCCAAATGAATGAGAAATCCAAATGTAAGAGCCTACACAAACCGTGACTTTCAATTATCAGATACAGATTCAAAGCTGGTTGTTGTCCATAGGAATTCTTCTGCTTACCCTGTAATCTGTCAGTCAACTTCCAGATAAGTCATACAGCAAAATATCCTTTCTGGATCAAAAGCTCAGGGTTGTTGCCTGCCTATTTTGTTCACATGGTAAAAAGTTAGGGGAAATTTGAAACCAAATTAGTTCAGTAACTCGTGGAAAATGGAAATACAGTTGACTCTCAGATGATGTAACAACATAAATATCATGCTCAGTGACATTGCATACCAGCAAATACTTTATTTCAGTATCCAGTGATATTAAAAAAAACTAAAAACAAACCTTTAAAGGTATCTTGTGGCAGATTTGTTCAAAGATAGTATTCTAGGGTGTTTCTTTTTTCGTTTTGGTTTTAATTATAGCAATTGCCATTAATAAAAGGTTCTGAGGTAAGGACTTGTGCATTCCATTCACTCACTGCCGTGTTTAATTCCTATCACTGTTCAATCACTTGTTACTTTATTTTTAGGGGCAAATTTATAGCAGGCTGCTGGATCACATGTACCCAAGTATTTGAAGTATCTGCAGCTGCTTACATTGCAAGAGATCCAAGCTGCATTCCTGTCATGAATCATAGATTTGTGAGGGCAGAGCCACAAATATATATTAAAAAAATGCAGCTTACACAGCTTGAAATCAGGCTTTAAAGCACCTTCCTAAAGGATTCATAGGGCCAGAAGAGCTGAGGAACCCCTTCACTCAGGTTATGATCTCTCTCCTGGCACGGGGCATCTTTAGGTTCTCATTTTGAGCTTCTGCTGGGATGTTTGCTGGAGACACACAATAGTCACAGAGTGACTGCAGGTAGAAAGGATAATTAACAGATAATTATCAGAAAACCATTAAGGACCAACTTCCCAGGGCGTTTCCACTTGCAAAAGCCAAGGGACAATAGATTTTGCATTGTCATTGACACCTTTTCCCCAGGATTTACTTGTGCAAACAGGACTTGGACCTATAACTTATGTCATTTTGTTATATATGAGAACGCCACCAAGTTGCACCACAGTTACTGGTGGTGAAGTAGGTGAGACAGGAAAGCCGTCATGCCAAAAACCAGTCTGTGGTGAATAGATCTACATAGCAGTGAACGTCTGTGTGTGTGAATGGACACAGACAGTGTAGTTCATTCTCAATCACATTTTCTATTCTGAGAATGCTGACAATTGCCTGGTTACTCTGAAAATATTTGGGACTAAGAACTTTTCCAACTGCCGTTGTGACTAGATAATAAAAATGAGAGTGACTGCTGTTAGTCACTAGTGATTGTTTTGTGATTCATTTTTAGCTTCCGATCATGAAGGAAAAAGATTGTCATGTGACACAGATATCAACCCAACCAATACAAATAGTCTTAAACAAACAGTTCATGAAAAACACATAGACTGAAAATAAAGTTTTTCACCACTCCCTTTGTTTTTCTTTCGTTTACAAATTGAAGTAATTCTGAAGGTAAAGAGAGTAAGTTCATACACGAGTCACTAACAAGAGAGGGCTGAACTGCTTGCATAGTTTGAAAAGTTCTCTGCATAATAAGATAAACATAACAATATAAGTATGCTCATTCAATGAGTAATAATTGTAATAATTGTAATATGAAAATTAAAATTTATTAGAATCATTTCTACTTCATAAAAAATTCTCCGATTTTGTTATATAAGAAGTCTCAAATACTGCATAAAGGGCAGGTGAGACTGTTAGATCATAGAAAGTTCCAAATTAAACGAAACCTATGTTTGACAATCTGCATATATTTTACTCTTCAAAATGGCAACAAAAGCACTTGTCCAGTTTCTTTCCCATTTTCCGTATCTTATAAATCTTCCTGTTTTTCTTTTCTAACCTACAATGCAAGTTTAATGATTTAAACTTCATTTTCATTCAAGGTCTTTTTTTTTTAACAGAAAATTAATGTTCAGTCCCCTGATAGTTTATGAAGAAACCGTGGTCATCTCATTGCTTGCATTCACAAGGAGATATCTATAATTTCTTGAAGCAGGGACAACATACAAATATTTGTCTCAGATAATAAGAAAAGAATGAAGAATAGTAGACGACTATTTTCACAAAGTAGTATCTTGGGACAATTACAGTAATGCTTTATTTCAGTATTTAAGTCTCTGATATGCTTGCCTGTGTTCTGTGCTAAAAATACAACACTTTTGACATGTATACATATAATGGAATGAATATGTGTCAGTGGTTTTCTAGTATCATGGAATTGAATAAATAGTTACTAGATAGACACAACAGTAGTAAGACTGATATCAGGAGAACAGTACATAATCACACGGAGTAAAGAGCACCTGAGAATAACAGTGGACTGGGAAGGAACATGTCTTTTTTTCCCCCTCCTTTAATGTTTTTTTTTTGTCAGTGCATTATCTATCCTACAGAAGGACCGATAGCTATGAGTTCAAACAAATACCATTTCTGAGCCCTTCCATGCAACTTGTCATTTGAGTTTAACTTCCCCTCTAAATCAATTATTTGTGTGATCCCTTAATGTTGGGTTTGGAGAAAAGAACAAAACATAGAATGACTTTTGATTAAGATTGCCTGTCTTTTTCATTTCTAAATATTATTATGATGTTTTATACCAGGTTTCAAAGGCACATACGTCTGTTCATCTGTTTAGTGTCCTTAAAGTACTATCAAATAATAATGACATATCATTTATAGGTACTGCAAAAGTGCTACCTGTTAAAGGACAGCAATCTATTACTGCCCAACTCATGTTGACTGGCAGTCTTTTTCAGGCAATTTCCTACATTTGGTTTAAGTGTGTATGTTTGCATGGACACACACAACAGCCTTGAGATTCTTTGTTGAGCAAAAAGAAGCTGAGTTCTAACCAGTCCTTCCTGGCAGCTTTGTGATCCTGCTAGTATGGAGTGGTCCTGAGCTAAAATAATCAGGAGAGGTTTAGGTTAGATATTAGAAAAAGGTTCTTCACCCAGAGGGTGGTTGGACACCCAAACAGGCTCCCCAGGAACTGGCCACAGCACCAAGCCTGACAGAGTTCAAGAAGCATTTGAATGATGCTCTCAGGGCACATGGTGTGACTCTTGGGGATGGTCCTGTGTGGGGCCAGGAGCTGGACTCAATGATCCTTGTGGGTCCCTTCCAACTTAGCATATTCTGTGATTTTGTGATTCTGTAAAATACTCTTTCTTGCACAGCACTCCTCACCACAGACATGGGCTCTGTTTTTAAAGACCAATATATGTGATTTTAGAGATTGTCCTAAGGTTATTGTTTTGGATTGATGACAATGCCTAAAGAAACATATACTATAACTTCCTTCAAATTCCTTATAAAAGTTTGTTCAAATATTTGTTAAAGAACTGGCAGCAAGCATTTTCACAGCTAATTTGAAATGTCTTTGATTTTTTCTCTCTTAAAAAATGTTGCAGTTAATCAGGCAGCAGAAACAACACCATATGTTTAATCTCAATAAAATTAGATTATAATTTTGTAGAAAACAAAGATAACAAAGGTGTAGTCAATGCAACTATACTAATTTAGACTGCATTTTTACTAGGACAAGAATCTATTTTCCAAGAAGTCTGCAATGTAACTATAACACCTTTTCCCCTAGCCTGGTTCAGACTTCTGTGTGCTACTAAAATACAGGCTATATTTGTCAGAAAATACTCACAAAAATAAGATCATGTCCCTGTGATTCGTCAACAAAAGTATTAACTAAACTTCTTTCTTACTACTGTTTTGAAGTATTCGCAAACAGTGATAGCAAAGGAATAAATTAAATCACTTATGTGAAGTCACAAAAGATTATTTTGTTGTATATGACATTTAGTCAGACTAAAGAGCTACTCACTTATATATCCTTGTTTCAGTCTTTGTATTTAAAGTAAATGATCAATCAGTATAGACGAGACTAAAAATCAATAAAGCAAATACATTTTCCTTGTAACTTGTCCAAAGGTTGTGATTTAGTTACAGTGCAACTTAAGTTGTTGGTTCAGTTAAAGCATGTACAACAGCATAACATCTTTTTATTGATCAGAAACTGGCTCACAAAACAAAAAGAAGAGGGTTTAAAAATGGCAAGTCCAAAAAATAATTTCGTGTTAATGGGCTTTAGTACACCCGTTTCCCAACACCGTGTCTTGATCTGAAGTCCATAGAAGTCAACAACTGTCTTTCCATTGACTGCAGTGAGTATTAAAAGGAGTTTTTGAAATTCTATACTATTAAAAACAGTAATAAAACCTACATATGAGAAACATATGTAGATATAAAAACATTTGCCAGAAACATTCCTCATATGGTGCTTGTGCTGATGACAGTGACATTTTGTCATACAGAATGCAAGCAGAAGAACTCACTTGAAAATGAAAAATCCAGATTTTCCTCAATTTGTAAAGTAGAATTACTGCTTCAGTTTTTTAAAAAGTCATCTCTTCAGGAGGACATTCCTGTCCAGTCCTTAAATGGAGGGCTTTAAAGACCAAGACAACTCAGGTAACAACCGCTGTATATGGATTTCTGTATGTGTGTACACAAGTGTATATACACTGAGTGTAAAATCCCTCTTCCTCAAATCAGTTGTAATTTCTGGCCTGGAAAGCTGGATAAGGGCAAAGGGAGAGGGAGGGAGATTTTGTTACCACAGGCATAAAAACATTCTGGCACCAACACTTGCAACCACAGAACAGAACAGAGTAATGATAGTTTACATTTTTTACATTTCCAGGAGGGCATATTTAACATCCTATGGGCTTATCACTTAAAACTGTATGCCATCCATTCCTTAAATACAATTCTAACTTTTAATAACTTCTACTTTGACCTTGCAAAACAGACAACGCCATCACCAGTTATCCCCAAAGTCTTCCTTAAATCTCCTCTAAAGTGTTGCCTACTCTAGTGAAAAAAATAGGACTGGGACTATTAAAAAATCTGAAGTGAGGTAGTAAGTGCCTGTCATCCTTTAAAATCAGAATGGCTTGGACAGGAATTTCTGTGCACCCCTTCACTAATGTCATTCTCTACCAAACAGACCACTGAATCTGCATTTACGCAGCCTGAAGTGTCCCAGAAGGTTCAAAGAAAGCCAGCCTTAGGAAACAGAGAAATGTACATGTTTCTGGGTTCTGTTTTCACTCTGTAATTCCTTAATACATAACAGATTTCGTGTAGTTAGCCCGTTAACCAATAGACAGTGAGATTGTGGAAATTATTGTAATTTGGAGTCACTTACTGACTGCTTAAGACCAAAATAGAAATTGTTTTTCTAGGTAACTGGTGAGAGTATTTACCTAAGGAATAAAACATCCAGGTACAAATCCTCACTTCAGAATACCTTTATACTAAATAAAATAGTTGTGGCAAAGGGAGCTGAAACCAAGGAAGTTGGCAGAATAGGTATGTGGGTGGCCTGGATCCAGCCTCTGCCCTCTGTCAGGTGAGAGCCCCTGTCACACTCACCTAGCAGAATAGTTTCATTATTAGTATGAAGTAGAAAAGCCTACCCTGCCTATATATTTTTCTGTACTTTGGCCATGCTTACAGGATCACGCCCACGATACCACTCATTTGAGATTGTTGCTTTGGCTTGAACTTAAACAGCTTCAATGCCTGTGGTGAGTTAGACTTAAAAAACTTTTCAAGTCAACCTCTAATAAATGTTTAGAAGAAATACTTATTATTACTTATTAATATTCATTTGTACATGGTTCTTTCAGTATTCATTCTTATCATTAAAGAAGTGCTAGCTCATCAGAGACCTGATTGCCAGCACGAGATGGGGAAAAGAGAATAGGATATCTGTGCCAAGATAAGTGAAGCAGCTAAATATGGAACCTATGGCCAATCTTTTGCTTTGGCCTTTGTACACTCTGTGATATTTCATTGAAATGAGAGATCATGGTACATTCTCAAAGCATCTTAATATGGGCCACCGAGTGTCAGAACAGAGAACAGAGCAACACAGCCATGAATCACAAGGACTGGTAGGAAGTGTTAAGATTTTGAGTAAAAAGTATGTCAATGCTCTAAAAAGTGCTGTCTGGGCTGGAGGATATTGTCTTCCCCCTGTCCCCCACTTCTTCTATATTCCTGTGTTTGTAATCTGTAAAAAAAAGACCTGTAATGCATTTTGGATCACAGCTGTTTACTGTACCAAAATGTAGTACTGAATTTGGAAGAACGCATGGCAGGTTTTAAAATTACATCTACCACAGATTCTGCAATGAAAAGGGTTGACATTCCTGGGAGGGCAAGTGCCAAATCAATTAAAGACAATTTGGATGTGGAGGTTAAGCTACTGGTGGCATTTCTTCCCAGAAGATGATATGAAAGAGACATTTAGCTTCTTTTCTACAAACTTTCTCTTCTATTCTGCCTGGAGCAGGGAGAAATTTGGAAAGGATGTGTCCCATATATTTAAAGTGTACAATAAGAATCTTCTAAAAAAGTACTAAAAACAAAAGTCAAATTTTAGGAGAATTTAATAACAATAAAGATGAAATAAAAGAATATGACTTGCATGAACTTGGCAGAGGTAAAAGAAAATTATTATCTGCGGGAGAGTGAATATATAAGAAGATAAAAGACTTTGAAAATACATCTTTGGTTTGGTTGGCTGCTTGGTATCATAGTTCTTTGTCACATTAGTTTTTTCTAGTACAAATAAATTTTGTGAAGAGATCTGTTGCATTACAGGGCTTTTATCATGAACTGACCTGCTAGAACAGTGCAAATACGCTCTCTTTCACATTAGCCTGAATTGAATAGGTAGCATTCATTTCTTTTCCTTTGAAAAAAGTCACTGTTACTCCTCTAGTTCAACAGTCCCTCACTTTCCTGTACTGCCAGCCAGTTCTGATGAGTCACAGGGTTGTGCTGCCAGGAAGTTCTTTTGTATAGCCAATGCATTATTCCAAAACACTTAATTTTTGCTAAACTTTGTCTACAATAACTTTGGCCCACTTAGTCCTAGATTTGTCCCATTCAGGTTTCAAGCACATAACTGACACAGGAGGTTAATAGTTTCCTGAATATGCAATAGGCGTTGTCAAAAGTTAAATTCAGTTTGATTCACCACAACACTTCCTACTCTCATTTCACTCAATATTGAAAAAGCCTCAAGTGACCATTGCTTATAGGCACCTTGGTTGGGCTGGATTAATTCAGGTCCTGAGGCTTTAAACCTGTACTAAACACCTATTTTTAAAGGTGCAGTATCTTTCACATATCTACCATGGCTCTGATACAAAACTTACTCTCGTTCAGAATTACATCTATGACCTTTAAATCCTAACACCCAGAAATTATAGCATAAGGTATAGGACTGATGGAAAATGTCTACAGGTAGCCTAGCTACAAGAATTTTTAGTAGGTGAAAAGTGAATGAAATGTGTATTAATGGGATATGCACTCCTGCAATCACCAAATTATGTTTGGATATATACTAATGGGTTGCAAAATAAAGCACAGTTTGAACAACCAACTTCAATTTGCAATGTTTTATACACAGCATAATTTCAAACAAGATGTACCAAGATCTTAGTTTTTCTTCAGATAAATTTGGGTTGCAAAGATTTGCTTCCCTTCCCTATACAACTGTATTTCACTTTGCTCTGGAGGGCCATTTCCTGACGAACTGACAACTGTTCAGCTTATAGGAACACTCTTTGTTACTGTGTAAAGGAGATCACTATACTACAGTTTCTGAGATTGCCAAGACTGTTGCAAAAATTGTTTTCTTCACTAAAGTGTATTTTTTAACATACAAAATCGATGGGAACATTTTCTGAACTTTCAGTACTTCCCTTGTCCCCTTCTTTGTGAATGTTTGTTTGTTCTTACTCATCTGGCATTGTTCTTGACTAATTGTAATGGACTGATTCCTAACACGTGTTGTCAGTAGATTGTTTGCTGGTGTATCTGACAATATTACCATCTACTTCAATCTCTTAGAAATTTTGGTGGTTTTATACTGTAGAAATTTAATAAACAGACTGGTAATTTAGAAAAAGAAATGTCAGCAAGATGTGTGGAATAGGACAAGGCCTACTCTATATCCCATATTCTTCAAATGCAATTGTTTCTTTTCAAAGCAGCACAGCTGTTCAGCAATCAAGGACTATCTGTATCCCATATGCTAAAGCCAGATGTCAATATCACTGTGTGCAAATTTGCAATGCACTGTTCTGAACAGTCAAACCATATTTCAGGGAAAGACATTGTCCAGGGAACTGAAGTGGAGGAGTTTCCAGCACAGCTCCCTGCCAAAGTAGTAATAAATCCTTTCTTTAGGGGTTGGACAAAAGCTTTGCATTATGTGGAAAACTAACTCTTCTTTCTTAAACAATAAAGCAGCAAAATGACAAACCAATGTTTTAAAAAACGCTCACCTCTCTCCACTGTCTTTGAAAGCCACAGAGTATGAGCAGCTCAGATGAAAGCATATACTTTTTGTCAAATGAATCCCACCCTCAATGAATAGTCACATGTGATTATGAAAGCACAGATTTACTACCCTCCACCCCTACAGTGCATGCTATATCTGCCCACTCATTCCACCTCCACCTCCCTTCATGAGATATGTTCATCATATGTGTCTCCCTCTCTGATCTTTAAATGCTCTTTCCTCAGCCAGTATTGCTGAGGTAGATGGAAATGTGCCACCACCCCAGTGACTCCAGCAGCACTTAAAAAGCATTGCTTTCTTGGTCACTTACTTGCCCATCTACTAGCAGTCCTAGTAGTCTTCTACTTTTCTTCTTGCTCCCTATCTGAATGCTATCACTACAAACCACTTATTTGTTCACAAAGGGACTCAGGATCTGTCTGTGAGGGAGGTCACAGACAGATCCTGTGTCCCTTGGAGCACAATATCTACATCAGGGTTGGAAGGACTGGAGTTTGGAGCAGAGCCCTCTCACATACCAGGATGACTCTGAAGATGATATTAAAAAAAAAAATTGACACTACAATAAAAATCCTTGTAGAGATCTATTCTTGTGATGCCATGAAAAAAATTCTTTCTGAGGTAAGCCAAATGTTGGTAATAAGGCATTGAAATTCCACGCAAAACTAATGAGAAATGAAAACAGAAGGGATGTGGTATTCAGCATTCTGAAAGACAATTCTTAGGCAAAAGGAAGGGGCAAAACCTTAGCATACATGGTGGATAAAAGGAAATACATTATTGGATTTCCCTTTTTATTGACCAAAACCCTAGGGTCCCGTCACATACTGAATTCTCTACAGTTCATTATAATACAAATCTCACCCCTTTCCCATACACAGTGCACCTATTCATACTCAGTGAGCAACTATCCTTACACCATTAACTTTAGTACATTCAAATCTGAGACTATTGCTGGCATGGAAGTTGCAAGACCCCCCAAGATGCAGTAGAAAATTGTACACTGAATCATGAACATTAGAAGTTGCACAACCACAAGTAAATGACCCCACATCTCAAATAGTTTGATCCAAGATGGTCTTTCTAAGTGAGAGAGAATGCAAGCCTGCTTGTGTCCATGTAAATCACTGGAGTACAAGGAAATGGTTTGAATATAAGAGTAATTCAGAGAGATTTTTTTTGCTGTGTGTATACCAGCAACAGTTGAAGAAGTACAAAGCTTTCCCTGAAGTTGAAATGAATCTTTTCTTTTTCGGATATGGATATAGTTCTCCCCCCGCTCTCCCCCATACCACTCAAGGGACAGATGTACTTTACATTTTTCCTTTTCCGGAAGATACCAGATGGTTAACAGAGTGTTGCAGGAGCTGAATTCAGAAGAAAAGAGATGGATCCTATTTCCAAGAACTGTGTAAAGTTCCAAATTTCTGTTTAAAGGTTTTTACAGCACTTTGTTCCTAACAATTTATTGTATCCTGACTAAAGCAATTTTGGCATATGATCTCAATAAGATAGCTGTGTTCTCATATATGTTAAATCTACTTCAAATATTTGACATCTGACTGAAAATATTAACTTCTCAGGTGTTATCTTTAGCTTTGTTAGCCATAGAACAAAAAAGAGCACATATTTGGCAGCACCCAGAAGAGTGACACCAAAATAACCCCCTAAGAGGTAAGTCACTCTGTCTAAAGGAAAATTGTTCTAAAGCAGCTGAGTAGCTTGACATCTTAGGTCCTAATTTCAAGTTTACATATTTCCTGAAAATCCTATCTACAACCTGAAGCACCTTAGTACTTCAACGGTTTGAGTATCAATGGATGGTAATTCTGAGCCTCTTAGGTCTTTAGATACACTCGGAGGTTGAAAAGAACCATTCCCGAGGGATTTGGAGAAGCCTGCTTGACTTCTGAGTTGGTTAATGCAAGCAGTGGATAAAAGAAGGTGTTTGCGCTGCATGAATGAGCTCTCCTTCTGACATGAAAATGGCTGGGATCCAGACAGCAGAAGACAGCATTGACCTGTCCCTTCTCCAGAGCTTAGGCAGATAACCCAGGGGTTTGGGGAGAGGCATGTCTAATTACATTGGTTTCAGGCTGTTGCACACAATCTGAGATTAGGCATTCACAAAAGATGAGCTTGCTTTTCTAAATCCAGCCTGCCTACTGCATAACAGTTTTATGGTTTAAACACTCATGAAGGATGCAGGAAGTTTAGATGCCTGAGCCTTTTTAGCTTGAGTTGTGTCCTAAACTCCATGCTGTAGTCCAGCTATGCACTCTACTTTCCTTCTGTTAAGGCTTTGTTCTTTTGAGCAAGATCCAGATTTAAGACAGATCATTCTATTATGGCTGGAAGGAGAACAACAAATAACTGAGGAACCTCTTGGGTAGGTCACTCAGCTGAGAGAGGGGAGACCTGGTTCAGGTCCTGACCTTAGTCTCTACTTTTTTTCTAAATCTCACTCATGCAAAGTGCATAAACATCTCTGGGAGGGGAACGAGGCATCTCCCTGCTCCCTGCCGAGTGCCCTAACTGTGAGGCCTCTGAGATCTGGATAAGTTATCACTCAGCATGTGGGACACTGAATCATCCTCTCAATATGCCTAATTTTCTTACTTGTCTGACTAGGCTGCCTGAACACCTGATTTAGATGCTTTGACTTATTCCGGAGCACTGGGCAGAAACCTTGTAGGCAAAGATAAAGTTCAAAACAGGTATTATCAAAATAGCTCTAAATCACTTTTCAAAGGTCTTGCAGAAGTCCTAAGTCCACTGAATGCACATGAAAAAAAAAGTCACCCTGAGTAGTTTCTATTTTTACGTATTTGTTTTGCCTCAGTCATTCTTGCATCTGATTAATTGCTGGCAAAATGATCACCAGTGCAGTCACTTCTTAACCAGGTATGCTTTCTCCAATTGCAGACAGTTAGGCTGGCCAGTCAGCTAGCAGAAGACCTCATCATCATTGCCGTGAAGGTGCAGAGATGTGGCAAGGCAGAAGACTGGTAGACAATCTGTATGGCAGAATGGCTGACAGGAGATGCCAATTCCCTGTCACAAAAGTTGCCCTCAGATTCATTCTCCTAAGAAGGAAAAAACAAGAGAAATCAGGCCACTCACAGGGACACAGTGTTAAAGAGGACAAAGGGCAAGCCTAAAGAGAATAGCAGAGTATAGTATAGCACTGCAAAGAATACAATATTCATTCTCTGCTCTTGCCTCCCAGTGATTTTGCTGCCTTGCCCTCTGTACTTTATATTCTTTAGCTATTAAAGGAATTAAAAATTCAATAATACACATTAAAAACTGCAGCCTTGACCCGAAGGAATGGAAATAACTGTTGAGGCTCTTTAAACTTTCTCAGCAAAAGCACACAATAACATTTACAAACCTGCAATTCATCAAAAAGCAGCAAATTGTTTCTTATATATCTTTATTCTATGCATCTTTAGTGCTTGTGTTATTTTTATGCAGAAGGTCAAATTAATTCCACATGTAATTCAACACAGCAAGTGAAGCTGCATTGTGTCTTCATGTGGCCATATAGATTACTTAGAATATTATTTAAAAAACAACAAATTACCACAGTTTAAAAGTATTTGTAATAAAACAAGTAAGTGTTTCACCATGTTCCTTCCTGTGGCACATTAAAACTGTGGTTGTTGGTCTTTTACTACTATGTCTTAAATCTGTGACAGAGCATTGGAAATGATTTTTGGCCTGTGATTTGAGGGGGTGTTTGGAGTAGATGTTCTGTGAATCCTTCAGGACTATCCTATCTTTTGCATGCAATTTGAAAAGACCGCTCTTGTTAATCTAGGTGGTCTATTCTTTCCTATGATCTTATCTTTTGGTTTTGCAAAGTCTTAGCCATATAGTTCACAATATATGTCTTTCACACTCTTGGACTGGATTGCTACTCTCAAACCACTGATGGATAAAATTTAACTGTTTATTACAGAAAAGAAGGTTTGAAGGGTCAAGGATTTGGACAATATTCACTTCCAACAGTGGAATATAAATCAGAAAAAGTACAGCTCACCATAGGTTAAAGAAACATCTTTCTCAGTTGTGTAACTTTAGCTGTATTTTGTTTCTACTGAAACAAAGGTAGTTTTCCATGTAAGGCAAGTAGTCACTACTGTATCTGGCATCTATTTCAAACTCTATCTGGTCATCCTGATTTGTCTTTGTTAAATATTAAGCCCTTTGGCTACAGCCTAATTTTCTCCACAGGTGTAAAAAATGCAAAACCGTAATTTATAAAACATAGGATGACAGAGTCCCATTTGTACAATACATTTAGATGTCAAAAGGTAATCTTATTACAAATAACACAATCTTCTCACAGCACTTGCTATATTATTTTCCGGGTGGTCTAAAAAGTTGATTCAGAGAATAATGCCACAACAGCAACTTGTAGTTCCTAAGGCCAAATAGCCAGATGTGTCAATAATCAGTGCAAACTGGAAACAGATGTAGGTCCTTGTTGAATAACGAACGTAATGAAAATACTTCCTTAGCTCTCTCATGCTTTCACACACAGAAGAATTTATGTCTTCCATATTTTTTTTTAATTGAATTTATTTGCCGCTTCATTTTTATGTCACCAGGATCTCTTTCAAAATCTTAGTCACTCCACAATGAACTAATAAAGATTAGTATATCTACAGCAATTGCTTAATATCTGGTCAAATTGGTTCTACCTGATCATTTTACCAGGGAAATTCCTTATCATCGAGATAAGATGAAAACTGTTAAAAGCACATGTGAAGGCCAAGTCTGGGTACTCTCCTGCACCTGCATAGTTCCTGCATGTGTATCAAGTCTATAGGATTGATAACACAGCTCAGACCACTGGCAAAATCCCTGACACGACTAAATAGACTTAAGTATTGAGTGAAAGTCAAAACAATCTGTCCAAAATATTTCATGCTATCAGGATCTTTGTGAGACCTTGCATAAAGCCACATGTTTAAACTTGATCTGTACCTTCAGTCCTTGCTTGAAAGTGATGACAGCTCAGTTATGTGAAAGCTGCTTTGAAACACAATGCTGTCTTCAAGACTGAAAATAAATACGTTGTGAACTAAGAATCCAGGTACTATTTGCTCAGATTGTAATGTTCAGCACCAATCAAAAAACCCCCACTGCAAATTTTTGAAAGGGAAGTCACATTTTTCTTAACTAAAATAGTTTGAAGATTTTTGATCAACATCTTACCTCAGATTAAGATAACTGTTTTCACCATACAGAAAATACAGCATTAATGTCAGGACTATAAAGCCTTTATACAGAGCTTATATTATGCCTTTTGAGGCTAACTGGAACTATCACCTCATGACATTAAACAGGAAACTGGGAGAAAAAAGTTATCTGCCAGTATGCACATTGATCCACATCAAATCTTTTCCAGTCAGACAAGTCGTGTCTGCATATGAAAAGGGTAAAGAGCATGGAGGAAGAGCTCAGGAATGTGAGTCATTGCCACAAATGGAACCAGGAAAAACACTTCTCATGCAAAACCCCAGAAAGGTGTTTAGAGCACTCATCACTTTTACTGAAAATGAGAACAGAGGGATAATCAACATTGCAGAAAATGGATTTCAAGCTTGTTATACTACTGTTTTCCAAGGTACTTTCATCCTTCAGGCTCTGGCTGTGGACCGACAGTGGATTCAGCGGCAGTGCCTGTTTTGAGAATACACATCCCACCCAGCTTCAGCTATTAATTCTTTCTTCTCCTCCTCTTGTTCCTCCTCCTCTCCTAACCTTCTTCATCCTCCCCCTCCTCCCCCTCATTCTCCTTCTTCTTCCCAGTGCTGTGGTTCCAGGTCCCCTCCATGTTACCAACACAATTATTTGATAAACTGGGCTCTGAATGCCACTTAATCAGAGCTTCTCTTTAACCCAGACCATTTCAGAATCTCAATGCGCACTGGAGCTCTGAGAGCAGTTAGTCAGTGCCAATGATGGGACCTCTGCTCTGGGGTGAGAGCTGAGCAGGAAGGCAGGGAGCAGAAAAGCCAAACTTTTTTAGCTATGGCATTGCCCCACAGCTACCGTGCCCTGAAACTGCAGTTTCAATAACTGTGTTTTGCTCTCCTGAGTTTACTGTTGATGAAATCCCAAGTGAAAAAAATAAACTGTGCGAAGGGCATACTAATATTTATACATACACATGTTTATTACCTTGCAGTAGGAATGTGACTTACAAGCAGTAGCAGTACCTCAGCTTCCATGTGTCTCCTTGGACACTGATAAGATGATAGAGAAAAAAAGGACGGGCAAATGGGAGCAAAGTTGCACTCTGATTCTTGTATTAAATTTATAATCATTAAATAACCAAAACTGTGGGCAATTAGGGATGTCTCTAAGTTACTCCTTACCCTAGTTTCAAAATCTTTGAACTCAAATCAAGTGCAACAAAGGGCTAGATTTGATCTAACATTAATTGTTGTGCAGTCATAGGGAAGATGAAAATAAAAAAGGTTAGTCATGTTTTCTGGATGACTGCAATTCAGAAAGCAGTGACACTAAAAAGAACACAGAGGTCAATGTCCAGAACCACATGAATGTGATTCCCAATACATGTTGTTGGAAAAGCAAACTAAGACATTTCTTAGATACACAAGTAGATTTTTTTTTATCTGGAGTTGGTTGGTGGCATTGCTGCTGTTTGTGACAATGAAAAGTCATGTTTCATGTATCTAATTTTGCTGCCTTCACTGAAATGGATGTTGTAAATCTAGTGAGGACACATGTAACAGTGATCTGTGATTTAGAAAGTATGCCTTATGAAATCAGATGAAAGCCATGCCCACAATCACAAAGCACTGCTCAGTCTTTGCTGCACAGCCATCCAGGCTGCTCTACCACAGAGCCATACTCACATGCCTGTTACAGGCTTACATTAAGTTGCTAATTAAAAAGCCAGAGTTCATTATAAGCTATTGTAGAAGCAGCTGATTTTGAAATTTAGGTTCCTTTCATTAGCAATCTAGGATTGCTTAGGTCTTGTGGTGTGCAGCTCTCACTCTACAAAATCCTGTCTCAGGAACCACCAGAGGGTTTGGTTCTTTCCCAAAGGGGAAGAGATATAAACTTTACTCTCCCACAAGCTAGGTACATGTCATATTTAGGGGATGCTTTGTGAGAAACTTCTACATCTCACTATGTCTGCCAGCTTGGCCAAGAGCCTCTGCTCCTGCACTCGGGAGAACAGAGAGGGCACTGGTCAGGGAAGCACTGTGATGTTGAATCTGAGTAAATCCTAAATATATCTTATAGATAAGCCACAGGATATGGAGGTTGTTAATGAGGTTAAAACCTCAAGAGTTGTCAGACATAAAGACACAACCATATAGGTACCTTACAGAAGCAGGTAGGTAATAGCAGTCACAAGACAGAGAAATTAAGATATCTAGATTCTGAAGTTTAAGGAGACCATGGCTACTAGTGTGACCCACTTAATTTCATAGGCCCAAAAATGCACTGACAGTTTTTCATAATATTACTGAAGTGGAGATATCAGTCACAAAGATTCCTTACCTTGCTTTAGACTTGGAGATCTGGAGAATTTGTCCTATGTGTGTATAGTCTGTTACTAAAAAGGGTTAATTAGCCCTGTGAAAAGCTTCATCTTATTTTCTGCTTAAACTGTGTTGACTTAACTTAGAGCTATTAGTTCATGTAACAGCTTTGATAGATTACAGAATCATTGCAACACTGACTGGAGCAATGCCTAAATACCTTTGAAAAACAGGCCTAAGCTATGTGCCCAAGGAAGACTGCTGAAGGAGGAACCTTGACTTCTCAGCTCCTGGACTGGCACTGAAATAATGTGTCCATTTTTTTCTAGTACAGTCTTTCTATGTACAAACAAGAACTAATATTGTTGTTCATCAACTCTCAGTAACCTAAAAGCCCTCTGAACACAGAATTTTCCTTCACTGTTATCTTGTGATAAATGATGGAAAAGAGGAAGTCTTTTCCAAGAGAATATGACTCATAGAGAAGACTCTTAGAAACTCACAACATTCAGTGGAGCTGGCAGTGAATAAAAATTCTTTTTATAATTATTTTTTTAGATCTTTTTTAGATCTTTAACACATCATACTAGTCAGTTATTTCCACAGCATCCTATAGCACATTAAATTATTGTTTCTAGCAGACCATTCTGGTTAGCAAATTCATATTGTTGATGCTAGCCATCAAAAATCTAATTTCATAGGATGAATTAGTTTTTACTGAATTCCATTTTACTTAGTTACGCTACGTCTAGTATTTGAGATAGCTTAGAAATACACTTGCAATGTAGAGGTATCAGATAGGATTGATGTGAGTTAACATTTCTATTTAAGTGGGTCATCATCATCTCTTAATATCAGATAAGAAAATTAAGGCGATATAAGTAAAAGATTAACCTCATACTTTTGTAGATATGCAAAAGGAATGTGAAGTAAGTTCCTGCTTGTCACCACTGACTACAGTATGGTAACTGGCTCAGATATTGCTGTAATCTTTGTTGTCTAAGAACAAAGACGAAGCAAAGTCTGTAGGTAGGGGTAATGTCTGCTATTTGAACAACTATTAGTTTCGGTAAATCTAGCAGAACTTCTGGACTTTTTAGTCTTTCTGATTCAAAAAAGGCCTTGTAGGTTTGATGCCTTGTCTTCCTTTCTCCGCTATAACAACTGACCTAATAAAGTTTCAACCTCTATCAGTATGTCTGGCCTCAGCTGAGATGGAAACACCTACATCAGAAACGTTTCCTTTTGGTCAAATCCACCTTGGCACTGAAGAATGTGTTTGTCAAGATGAACCTTTCTTCAGTATCTGGATGAATAATAATTACTGCCTTAGTTGCAAATTATAATTCTGAATTAAATACAGCCCAGTGAAAACACTCATTCTCAAAGTTCTTGTTTACACATCTCTTACAGTCCTGTACCTTGCTTGCCTAGTTTAATTACCTAATAAATATCTTGCTCCCATAAAAGTTAGATATTCACCACTGACATAAAACATTACGGATAGGGAGACATTATAAAACCCCCCACAAAATAAAAAATGTTAAGGGAAAAAAAAAAAGGAGGGAAAATAGAAAAGTACAACTGTACCAGGAAGGTAGATTGATTCATAGCTTCTGAACATATTGACTTCAGAGACAAATTATTCAATCCAGAGAGACATGGCATTACTCAATGTGTACTCTGGGTAAGCTATCAAAATGCAACCTATCCCACATGTAGGAAATTATTCCTAAACAGTGAGGTATAATAATAACTATGGGCATAGCTTTCATCTACAGTTTTCTCTCTTAGTACATTATGTTCTTAAATTTGTATCTTCCCTTACTTGAACCTGGAAGTTGTTAACTTCTATTTTTTTGGGTTTTTTTCCAAATATCAGGCCTTTCACTTCGTCTAGGATTAAGGAACTTTTAGTGAAATAGTTTTGCTCTGAAAAATTTGAAACCCTGCTCAGTTATTGCTATGGCCCAGATTAATTAGTGGACTTCTTATTGCAAGCTGTCCATTCCTCACTTCCACTGTGCTTTGTTAGCCACGTTAAGGAAAATCTTGCAGGACATTTGTGTTGTGTGCTGACTGAATTCAAAATTCAGACTTTAGAGAATAAGAAATCTTCAGGTACTTGATTGACTTATTTCATTGAAGGAATATCACTGACTCTCTACATATCTGATAGGAAGAAAAATAGAGAGAAATAAAAGCATGATCTTCCCTCTTTCACTTTCCATACTTTTCAGAATGAAAAGATAGGACATTTCTTACTAAAGAGCTAAGTGAAGAAACCAGCAATATCTGTGATATCGTCTCACTCTTATGTCAAAACAGGGCTTATTAAGAGCCAGATGAGCTATTTTTGAAAAGCACTACATAGTGTGACACAGACACATTAACTTCAGAGACTGACAGCAGAATCCTCAGCCAAGTGATGCGGAAAGATTGCATCTTCACTGCTCAGATGTAGCCTCCTTCAGGGAAGCTCTTAAATACACTTAGCATTTTAGATAGATAGATAGATAGATAGATAGATAGATAGATAGATAGATAGATAGATAGATAGATAGATAGATAGATAGATAGATAGATAGATGATAGATGGATGTAGATGTAGCCAATATAGTTTGAGATCTGCTTGATAATCCACTGAGCTTTGTTCTTTTAGCGTGAGATTGAAAATAGGTGTCGCATGCCCTGGGATGTGGTATGAGGGCACTAGGAGGATTTTGAGACTTCAAAGTCTTCAGGGATGTTGTTGGGAGGACTGCATAAGGCAGAGAGAGAAAAAGTGTTTGCAACTCTCATCCTTAATCCACTGTACTGGGGTTTTGTTTTAAAGGAACTACTTGCATAATTACAGAGAGTAATAGCTTGGCAACAAATGAAAATTTATGCAATGTGGACTGGGAGGGAATATAGACCCAGGAATAAACTGAGAACCTAAGTTATTTGATATTGTAAATGCATCTTGAGAGACATCAGACATGGTTGATGCAAGTTTAATAAATAAGTATATGACCTTACACAGCAAGTATCTATCTCCTTTTTCTACTTATCCACATCTTGAAAATACTTCATGCAAAACAACAGCAATGTGCAGTATAGGGACTTCAGAGCCAGATTTCAAATACTGCTTCAGTCTCACTCTTCATCTGAGCCAAAGTGGGTTGTTGCAATGGACCATGCTATTTAGTCTGTCATTTATGTATTGTGGAGAAATGTATTTGAATGGAACTATGAATGCAATTTTTTCAATATATAAATTATCCTAAAGGTTTCAAGACAGTACCTCTTTCAAATATTGTCTCAGTCACTGTACCAACTTTATTCTGTTCAGCAAAAGCTGAAAAATATTGGAGTTGGCACCTACATAATCTTACAGCCTTGTTTTCCTAGTTGAGAAAATTTCAGGCATCATTTTCCTCGTTTCAGAATTCCTCCACCAAGTCAGATGAATAATCTGTCTTAATTTTCATGGTTCCTTGGTAGCAGCTCTATTCCTGTACACATGGTCCCAAACGCTCACATAAATTCTTCTGACTCTGCTTTTCAGAGCTTAAGGCATAGTATTTTTGTTCCCCATTCCTATCTGGTTTCTCAAGCGTTAGCATTACATTTAGTTAAAGCACCTCTCCTTGCCTTTTTTTTGCATTCTAAAATAGGGGGCTAGGTTGAAAAAACTTGTTGAATATAACATACACTTTTTTTAAAAGACATGCTCTAGTGGCAGTTACTGAATTCCCCCAGATTTCTCAGGGCTTTTATCACACAAAGAGAAGTTTGTAAGCTGACTTCTGCAAAAAATGACTACTTCCTTTCCTTTCTTTTCCTCATATTATGTAAATATCTGTTAAACAGTACGTTTTGAAAATGTCCTGGGAAATGTCCAATGCCCATTCCTAGACATGATATCAAGTGCAGTTGCATGACATTAGCCCACATTATAAAAATGTTTGCAAAACAACTCCTCCATGTTGTTATATCAAATAAAGAGCTGGCTGGCTGTTTTCATCTCCTACAGATAATTGTGCTGTCTCCATACCACTAGAATAGATTTTAAATGGAGATACAAATTGGATATCACACCAAATCCTAACCTTTGCATGTTTGTGTTGTGCAGCAAGTAATTGCACACTGGAATAGGTTAGAGAACAGCCAAGTAATGCAACTAAAGTGCACCTTCTCTTTTTGCAGACTACACTGCAAATCATGATAATTCTGGTAAGTCATGGGCCAAGAGTGTATATGTAGAGAGTCAGTGATATTCCTTCAATGAAAGTACCTGAAGATTTCTTATTCTCCAAAGTCTGAATTTTGATTCAGTTCAGCACACAACACAAATGCATATCTCTAGGCCAATCCACAATACAAATAGTGTATCTCAGTGTATATGATCATTTCCAACTCTAAGAGTCAAATCACCATGGAAGTTATTTTTGGTTATTGCAGTTCCTTCTCCATTCTATGGGACTTCTTTTCTCCTTTTTCCTTTTCAGAATCACAGAATAATTTGAGTTGGAAGGGATCCACAGGGATCATCAAGTCCAGCTCTAAGTGAATAGCTCATATCGGTATCAAATCCACAACCTCGGTGTTATCAGCACCCTGATCTCTCTGTTTGTTTTGTAAGGTCACAGTAGACCACAATGCTCATTCCAATTAAGGCTTGTTGTAAAAAAAATCTGTATTTAGTAGTTTTTCTTTGGACTTCTATCACTCAAAACAGTACCTCATTTCAGTTTAATGAAATATACTCAATCTGTATATTAACGCATTTCTATAAAGAATAAGAATTCTACAACATCAGAGCATTTCTCAGTAATCACTTTATTGCTTGTTTTGTTGAGGTATTTCAGACAACATTTAGTCACAAAAAGATCTACTTTATGCTGTAATGAACTGAAAAGACTGGAAGGTCTGTCCATCACAGTTTCACTTAACAGCTGAATATTAAGACTCGTTAGCAACCTGGAAGACAGAGCTGATGGATTCAAGTTATCAATACTTGACTCCTCTAGTGACAGCAAGTATGTTAGCTGGGGCGGGGGGGCCTTACAGGATTGGAGAGAGAAAAATACTTTGGTTTTATTTTTTTCCTAATTTTTTTAAGCTCAATGAGCAATGGTTACTGTTGAGAAAGCTCTGTCTCATTTTAGTGGGCTTAACTCAGTGTAAAGGAAATTACAGCTGTCATTACCATAATGTATGAGTTTGCTCAGCAATTATTCTGCTACTAAAGGCCTGAACCAAAGGGAGGTTCTTCACTAATTAGTTTCTTTATCTATTGAAATTTTCTTCTTACTTTAAAAGAAAATCCCACTACAAATGAGAAAGAAAATTTCAAATTTCATTAAATTTTTGAAAGAAAACAAAATAATAACTATCTCAGACACTTTGATAATAAGGAAACATTTCCTTTAAAATTCTGTGTGATCAACATAATTTTTGTTGCAGTCCATATTTCTAAATAATAGATGAAGACAAGTGGAAGAGCAGAGGGGTTTTTTTGTACATTTCAATAATTCCAAATGTCTTTTCCAAATCATATTCAAGACTCTGAATATATACAATCCAGTTATTTTTTATGAAATGTTTTGGCTTTGAAGGACTGCTTTTTTTTCCCCAATTAAAAACATTTTATGATAATTTAGTTCTATTCCCAAATATATTAAGTAATTGCAAACTTTCTTTGATTTCAGAAGTTTTTGGATCAGATCCACAGATGGGATTTGTGTTAGCAGGGTAAAAGAAAAAACAGAATAATTCCACTAGTATAGATTTCAAGCTCACACCTACACATACATTTTCCCTTGACTTCAGAGATAGATACACTCAAGGGCAACATTTGGCCCTGAGACATATTTTCTAAAGTAAATGAAATAGAACCTGAGAGTTACACCTGAGAAAACAGTGATTTACTTTTCAAATTATTATTATTTATGATGTATAGACTAAAGATTACCTATATTGTTACACGAAAAGAAGTTAAGAAACTACAGTGCAGACAACATTTTTTCATTATAACACAGATTTTAATCTAGGTAATTAATTGATTTCTTGTTCTTGACATCAACTCATTAGTCACAACACAGTTTCTGCATAAGATAAACATAATAGCAAGGAATGTTTTAAAGTACAAAAGTTGGGCACAAATTCCAAGTAAATAATTTTATGACTAGCATACTCTTATTTTACTTCTCTTTCCCTGCATTGAAGAGGTTCAAACCTCAGCTGTGCTTAGTTTGTTCTAAGTGGTATCGTCAATGTGCCAGTCCTGGGATGGGACAGCCCTGAAAGCCATGGACCTCCCTGTAAGCACCTGGACTGTTTTTAAGCTCACATCTCACTGGGGCTTGTCTGGTTGTTCTTTGGGAATGTAATAGATCAGTGTGCGATCTCTCCTGTCTTCCGGTAAACACAATTGGCAAAGTGAATAGCAAGGGGTTTAGAGCTCATTATAATGGCATTCACCATCTTTGGCCAAATCTTCAAGGCTGTTTTCTAGTTGCAAAGCAACATGATCAAGCAATGAAGTTGAAGCAAAACATAAAGGTGTGACATACCGGTGCTTACATTGCATACAGGTATATGAACAACCAACCATAGATACATACAAGTGTACAGCTATCTATTTATCTCTACTACGTCATATAGGTAATATGTCAAACTAAACTCAGAACTACTGTTACATATACTGGAGTATATACATGCACACGTATTTGATTATTTTTTAAAAAAGGGATATTTTGAGGGAACTGCATGTAATATTATGGCATGTCATTAAAGAACAGCAAATGTGTACTTGGACTTTAGATGTACACTGTCACATGAAAAATAGTTTTCCATGCTTTATTTTGACCCCTTTATATGCATATGTGTGTATATATATATATACACACATACAAAAAACTAGACTTTTTTTGTGTGTGAAAGTTTGTCACATTTATTCAACTAAAACAGCTAGTTACCTTTCTTAGCACACCTTAATTTCTCTATGTACATCAATATATGCACAGGTACACATAAAAAACTTTTTTTTTTTAACAGCAAGATATATTGCACACATATGACATCAAAACTTAATATAAAAGACATTTAGCATGTACTTGGATTTTACATTTTATAGTAACTCTTGTTCCACTTTATGATCTGTGATCAAATAGTTCACAAGTAAGCCCCTAGGCATGGATTAATCTCATTTAACATTATAGCTCTAAAAGTTCATAAGTTAGCTGTTCAGGGTCTGTCTTCATTGAAAGGCAGGAGACAAGCAAATCATTCCTGTGTAGAACAGAAATCTAAAACAAGTAGATGAATCAACAGCTCAATGTGCTTATTTCTCTACACTAAAGCATGAAACAAGTAGATTACATTTAGACAAGCAAATATTAGATTACTAAAGTCAGCAGCAGTGAATCATATGCCATCAGGCCACCAGGAGGTATGCATGGAAAAGCACCTGAGATCAAATGGCATTAACGGGTTGTTCTCCCCGCACACACCTTCAGTTCAACACAGTCTGGTCTTCCACTTGTGGGTGGTGGGGAAGTGATATTCACAAAGTTTCAAGTGTGGCTAATGTATTTGTTTAGACAACCTAAACGTTCATTAACTCTGCCCTTTCAACAAAATAGGGGATGTGTGGGACATCACGCTACCAGGCAACATCGAAGGACTGCTCCGTGGCCTCGGCTGTGGTTTGCCACAGGCTCCCTGCATGGAGCAGGGCTTGACTGAGCAGCCTCAGGCACAAACCATAGAGCTGCTTGGTGATGGGATCACAAGACCAAAACACACACCTCTTCAGTACTCTTATTGTGGATGATGACAATGATGAACCTTGCAGTGACCCTGTACCAAATGTAATATATGCTTTCCGGTTACAGGCTCTGTCTCCTTTTTCCTACTCGCTCCTTACCTGCAGGAAGCAAGAGAGGGAGCAGTATTTCCGTGTTTTGTTCTGTCACACTTTTAATGTTCCTAGACTCCTCCATTGAAAATCACATGGAATAACAATATTCACAGGCAAGGCAGATTTTCTTCTCTCTGCAAAGAGTTCCAGATAATATAGAGGTGAGCAAGGTGTGTGAAATTGTGGGACAAGGAATAAGAGGCCACTTACTGTATGATGTCCTATATCATGATACTACTGCCTGGGAACCCAGATTCAATTCTTTCCTGTTATGCAAAACAATTTCTCTGAAATAATTAAGTCCAGTTTCAAACTATTGCTATAATTCCTGATATTGTACGCTGAATGCAAGAATAGAAAAGCTTCTCACTTACATAACTTGTAACTTACATAACTTTCTATGCTAAAAAAAAAAATAAGCTGTAATTTACTCTGAGATTCAGGAATGCTGTAATTTACTCTAAGATTCTCAACCTTCAGAGTTGAGTTAACATAATTAATCACCAGAGCCACAAAATTAATTTCTTCATACTATCATAATCTTTGTCTGTTGTTTTATCATATGCATTTAAAATATTTCTACCTTGAGATGCTCTCTAAGACATGTTATCTTGGTGATAACTGAGTTTACTTAATGTCAGTCATAGATTACCCTTTCTTTCAAAACTAAATAGCTATTATGGAGTTGGAGTGAAAATTAGCATGACCATGTAAACAGCAGGTGAAACGGTGCTCCTAAATATTTGAAAGTCAAGCACCTGACACCACATTTCCAGGTTACCACATCAGATATCCTTTATTGTTTCTACTCCTACATGTGGAGTAATGTAACTGAGCTTCAAAGTGAGTTGAGGGTGCAATGGGACATTATTTCCCAACTGCTAAACAGAATTACATGCTATGTGGCTTGATCTCATCTAATTTTAGTAAACAAAACATCTAAGTTAATGGTTTTTTTCTCCTCCACAACTCCATAGAAAGAGAGAAAGAGGCTTTCCTTTAGGGTAATTAATCAATGTAATTGCTTTCAGCAAAAGCTTCTTAGTTGTGATATGCAGTCACTTGTGAATCAAGGCACTCACTCAACTAAACATTTCAACAGCTTTGCCACTCTTTCAGGTAGAGATGGCATCATTAAGGCATTTTGATAAGAGGCTGGGAAAAAAAACAGCTCAGGTGAGCAGGTGGGAGGCAGACACTGAGCCTCTTGGCCTCCAAAACAGACTGTTGCCTGATTTTCTCTATGTAATGAGTAGAGCATCATGGCTTGCTCCATTTATCTAAAATATTGTGTTTACCTGTTCCCAGTGAGCTGTAGGCAAACAGGATAGTTATGCTGGCAGTGAGCCACCGCCATTCCAGGCTGTGCTGAGGCACAAGCTGCTTTTGCCCTCAGTGCTTGCTTTTGTCACATAGGGTTAAGCATCATCTGGTCATAGTAAAGACTCCAGCTAACTCATCTTTGAAGAGAGAACTTGAGTCACGGTGTCGGTGAAATCCTCGTTTTTCATCATTACGAAAATGCATCCCAGTGCCAGGGTATCCTGTTGTTTATTCACTCTTCTGGCATAGCCATGTAGGGGAGTGGATGCCAACACAAAACAATCTGTGAGAGGCAGACAAACACAGTAGGTGAGACTGGTTAGAAGATATAGACTAGACTTTCTCCCTTGGAAAGGGACAGTCTGTTGCCAGTATGACTGGGAGTCCTTGGAGGCTTCAGCGATGTGCCCTTCGTTATCTTGGCTTAAGGGTCACTTACATGGGAAAAACAATACATGGTTTTCCTAAGCCCAGCAACACATCTCCTGTCTCAAGCAGAATTAGATGGGCTTGCTTTCTGAAAATAATGGGGGGAAACACTTTGAAGTAAGAGATTGATTCATGCATTGGCATTCATATAAAATGTATGTTTTTGCTGGAGCATCTCATTGTGCAGCCACCATTTTGGCAAGCCAATGTGATGAGCATGTCAGTTAACCATATAATTATGAAGAAGATGCAAATAGGATTGTCTCTTGTGCTTTTTCTTCTTTTAGACTAGCCAGTAATATGCCATCTCCACCACAGTATATGTAACTTTTGGAATTAAATCAGGATTTCATGCATAACTTCTTGCAGTTGCTGTCACTTACATCTGTTAACAAACTATTTCCTTGGCTGGTAATACTCATTGTATATGTCAATTATTACTAATTCTCTGTCTGAAATTAGGATTTCAGTAACTTTTTTAAGAAAATACCTCCATCAAGTTATTATATTGTCAAAATCTTGCACTGAAATAAATTCTTCCTTTCTATCTCTATGTCAGAATTACACAAGGCTGTTGAAAAAGTGAACGACATATTTTAATGGTGGCAAAAATTCCCTTTTACCTAGATCAGCCACATTTGAATTAGAGATGTTCACATATTCAAGCATTTCTGCAACCTCACTTAATTTAAAACAAAAGGTGAGACTCTTCTGTAAGTATAGTACTTCAAGGAGGTGACAATTGAACAAAAATACTAGTTATCATGAGGCTTCAGAATAAAATCTTGAGATACAGCAACAAAGAACCATTTTCATAACAGAGGGGAGTAAATAGTCTTTAAGAGAATACTGACATGGATTTTCCCTCAGTTACACTCTTTTTATATGACAAAATGCCAAAATTATTCCAAATTTTAATTTAAAACTGACACTAAGATTATAGCTACATGATAATACTAGCAATGTAGTATTATACAAGGAGTCCCTCATCCCCCCCAAACTCACTTTAGAACTGGAAAATATATATGTTTATAATAATGCAAACCTGCTTATAAGCTAATAATATTTGTTTGGAAGTAGACTGAATTAATATGGGGTTTTTTTCCTATTCTGTATGCTACTTCATTTAGGTAACTATTAGGTCTCAAGAGTACAAGTTCACAAGATTTCAAGACGTGACATTTAGTGGGAACTGTATCTCTGAAATGCAGCCATTGAGAAATAGAGGTAAACCTGGAAAGTAACTAGAATAGATTCTTGAATAACTTTCAATATTATTTATTTATTTATAGAAAGAAAAAAATACATAAACATATAGCAATTTGAGGGCTAAAAATAAATACATTGTATTATTTTAATATTATATTTAGAAAATGCTCTCATTAAGGACAATATGATGCTCTGTTGTCCTTTGTTGTGCTACAGAAATAGTCATAGCTATATATATGTATGTATATATATATATATAAATTCTTCCACAGTGATAGTCTTTGATGGTCTTTCCCAGAGCTTTTGAACAGAGAAAATGGTAAAATTAAGAATTAAACAAATTAGTCATTAATATCTTGAGGTTTTAAAATAGAAATAAATTTTATAGTTTTCTCAGGGGCTAGAAATGGATTTTCTTGAAACTACATTCTTCTTGTGTTCTGGAGGTTGAAAAGTGGTCCAGGTACAGGCCTCATTGCAGTCCTGTGAGCATCCATATTGTTCTGTGCTTTAACATATACACTAATTGGGTTTTGGTGCAGGCTAGTAACCTGTCAGAATGGTTTAGAAGATAACATGGGTCAAGGACTGTTCCCTTAAGGAAGCTTCGTTTTGGGGATGGAGGAGCTTTAAGCTTCTCATGAGTAACATCTTGACACTTGCCCTCAGGGCTAGAGAGCGGTTCTGTCTCGTCTACTTGTACACACAGAGGTCACTGGGCCTTTAACAATTCAAGATGCCCTAGGATGTTCAGGATATTGGCATATGACTATAAATGCCCCACCTGTGAGCAGCCAGGCTGAGCTACCTTGACTATGACAGGAACTTAACCATCAAGATTCCACATAAACACCTGTAAGAAGACACCAGCCTACAGTAATCTAAGCCTGTGGCAAGAATCCTGTCCATGAGACTCAAATTAACTGCTTAAACATTGACATTTCACACCATTTGAACACAGTATGTTATCCTGCATGGTCACCCTGCATCTGCTAGTGCCATGCAGGTGTCTTGGGTATCCAGATGCATTAGGTATCTGAGTCTCCCTCAGGTAGCACTAGGCAGCTATTTGGACAACTGAATCCTATGTGTAGCAATAAAATTTTGAGTCAATTTTTAAAAGAAATTACCTTCATATGATTATTGGCTCCAGGTGATAGAGTAAAACATTTTAGCTCCAGATCTGCAGACTTACTCATGATGCAAAGAATACACAGACTTCTGAGACAGCAGTTTTGTATTATGAATGACACAGCTATCTGCCCACAGAATGATGGTTGCACTGAGGCTGAGGAAAGACCTTTAATTGTTTCCCCTTAGTGATAAAAACCATGTTGACTATGGTTTAAAAGAAGCAGAAGTTCCAGTCAAGGCTTACCATCTGCATGGCTCAAACTGTTTAAACACAATTGCAATACTGATATTGCTCTAACCTCTGTTAAGCCTCTCTCTGCCATCTGCAGAGCTGGGAGAACAGGTTTTCTTTAGAGTCACCGTGACGAACTGTGTGATAGATTGAAGGATATCATGTTTATATAAATACATAGTGTGTATACAATACATATAAAATAACTTGAACAACTTGTCTGAACACCAAGTATCCAGGAAAGGACAGTAAGTCACCTCTGCTATCAAAATGCAAACAGAATTTTGTTCAGCCAGAACCTTATTGAAACAGGTGGCACGCAATAGTTTGTTTGAAGGTTGTGTGTTTATGTCAAACTTAGCAACAATAACTGGTAAGATTAGAAAAGTCTATATAATCTATGTTACCTAAAAGTCCAAGTAACCATGCTGAACTTCCTTTTTGGTGCAGTAAGAAATTGTCAAGAAAATGAGGTAATAATTTTATGACTGGTGCTGGAATAGAGAAATAATATTGTCTGTGTTACCATAAAATATGCCTTTATATGTAGAATAATAATGAAGAAGTTCATACATTCACTTCAGCAACTGTCAAGCATATAAATATATAGGGAAACATAAATAAAAGAGAGCATCTCACTGGCATTGGAAAGTGTGTCACAGAAAGAGATGCTGAGAGAAGCATCTTGTCTGTCAACAAACCCTGTGTCAGCAGGGCTGCATGGAGCATCAAGGACAGTCTTTTGCCTAGGTACATAATTTTGGAGTTAAAGTGCTATTTTAAGGTACTCACTGCTAGTCTTTCTCTCAAAGATGGTACTGTAGTGTGAAGAAGGCATCTGAGAAATAAAGTGTCTTCCTTTGTCCTTTGGGAAAATTCTTCAGACCCACGCCACAAGTTGCTGAGGTCATTACAGACTTTTCATTGACTCCAACAGTCTCTGAATCATAGATGTCACGTAACAACAGTGAGAAAGAGGGCAATTAGTGCTAGAGTGACATGACATGATAAAAGAAGAGAGGAATTGAGATGTTGACAAAGTTTATTTCCAATTGCAGGAGAATTTTAAGGAGGAAAGACTAAATGTAATCCTCAAACTGGGAGTTCACAGGAACCACCACTCTGAAAAGCATTATGGCACTGACTGTTCACCCAAACTGTGGCAATTCAACAGCAAATGCACTGTCATGACCCTGCCAAGCACCAACCTGGTTCTGACTCAGAACAAAAGTATAACCGAGTAATTCATCAGCATCACTTCCTTCTGCACAATTCATTTCCTGAAGAGTTTTCCCTCTACTCTTGCTTTACTTTAAGATCTAGCAGTGGCACGGCTGAAGATAAACATGTTAAATTTCGCACTGACAGAATAGAAAGAGGAAAAATAGTTCTTCTCAGAACATGTACTGCACATTCTATTTACCTATATTTTATGGGAGTGGCAGTAGAAAAGTTAAGTCAATTTATAAATTAGGCCTGATTTCACAGTGTTGTTTTCCAAGTGAATCATCACACTGAGTTGATCGCATTTTCTAATTTAAAAAGTTTAAACATGCAGAAAAATGTACTTTTTCTCCCTTTATCTTATCAGGTACATCATCAGCACACTACCATCCTCTTCCACTAAAAACATTATCCATCATGCCAACTACAAACATGCCTCTGGCTTATTTCTTAAGAAAGATTAAGCATTACCTCATACAGTGCATTGAAAATATGTCCAACAACAATATAACATCCAAGAAAAATGCAGAAACCATTATTTTCTGTCAGTAGGGTTTGCAACTAATTTTCATCTTAGTGTGGGGGAAAAAAAAGGGGGAAGTTTTCACTTTACCATTTGATTTCCTGATGCAGATTGTACCATTTAAATTTCATATTCCTTTCAGCAGGTTTACAAATGAGACCAGACTGGTCAAGTCAGTTGATTTTATTGTACGTATATGTTCATTCTCAACACCTAGACTTCAAATTCTTATGGCAAACAACAGATAATAAAATCAAAGATTCACCATGCAATTATTATTCATCAGAACTGACACAGGTCTCACAAAGTCAAGAAATGATAAAAAATGTGGAAAATTTCAGCAAGTAGGATTTCCCTTTGGCAAGTAGGAATCATTACTTACCCTGTAGTAGCCATGGCTGTTTCAAATGTATTGGCCATTTGCGCTTCTCTCTAGATGTGCCTGAATTTTACATATCAATGCTTGAATTATTTTGGCAGCCTCATCCACTAAACCTGCACCTGCACACTAAAACTTCTCTACCCATTTCACCAAGACTGAATTTTCTTTGGCCATTACAGAATTCAGGTGTTATAAAACCCCACAGCAGTGAGAAGGATAGCTGGTTGGCCAACATCGCAGAGAATAGTCACAGTTACTGCAACCATTTTATTTTATTATGCCAAAGGGAAACCCTAGTAATGGAAATTTCCATATCTGACATCCTTTCTTGACATTCTTATGCTTTCTGCTGCTATGACTCACAAGCAATGACCTGATGTGTAGGAGGTGAGAGTACTTGGAGACTACCTTAAATAATAGCTATGGGACATCTCTGTGAAAGCAAGCTTCAGATTTGAATTTTTTGACCAGAAGAGAAAAACAATGTGTAAATCTATAGCCTGATCCCCAGTCTTCTCCAGATTTCAGTGGTAGGCACACTTCTCAGGAAAGACATGGAAGCTGCTGGCACTCAGGTGGTGGCATGATCTCTAGCCTGAACTGGTAGATCTAATCTGGCTAGCTCACAACAAACTTAATGCAATTAGACACCCACTTAAAATAGCCTCTGGCTAACTGTCTGACTTTCCGTCCTACCTGTGAAACTGGCAAATAGCATTGGGGTATCTGAAAACTTTGGTCCTATCCCGATTTAAAAAACAGCTTTGTGTATATCCAGAATATAGAATCTGGCTTCATTGTGTTAGGGTCACATTTCAAAAAAAGAAAAATCAAATAAGTAATCTGGTTCAAAAGTAAGAATGAGACTATGGTATGTAAAAGCTCTAACATGACATAAACATGAGTCTGTCCTTATGAAATTCAGTAGTGTTACTATGATAGCATTTCCCTATTTCATGGGCAAAAGAAAAGATAAAAACACGAGTTTCATAATAGTTTCTTAACAGTAACTGGTTTAGAGGTTAGTATTACATTTGTCAGCATCCAATACACATTTCTCACTACCTTCAGTAATCATTTGTCAACCAATGAACTAACTGTAGCATGTGAGAATATCCAAGGGTGTGTGAGACAAGGTTCTCTCTGCGTCATCTCTAGGAATTTCTCAGTATCTTTATCTGAAGAAAGCAGTCCTGAGATATCTGCTACTTGTCTTGCCAGAATGAGGGTTTCAGGAATTCAAACTGCTTTCGAGGCTCACAAAAAGAAGACTTAGGGGTTCACAGGACACATCTGTACAAAGCCATTCTCTCAAAAGAGTGACTGTGGCCCACCAGTCCAAGCACTGCAGAGTGTGTTACGGCCAAGTGGGAACACCACAGGTCCCTTGAAGCTCTAAGGCATAATGATATGGTTTAAGCTCCAATGTCAACTTGGCCCCACACAGATGCTCATTCACTTTCCCCAGTGGGATGAAAGAAAAAATTGGAAGAGAAAAAGTGGTAAAATTTAGGAGTTGAGATAAAAAGAGTTTAATAGCTAAAACAAAAGCCACATGGGCAAGCAAGACAAAACAGGGAATTTATTCACCACTTTCCATGGGCAGGCAGGTGTTCAGCCAACTCCAGGAAAGGAGGGCTTCTTCATGTATAACAGTGACTTGGGAAGACAAACACCATCACTGAATGTCCGCCCCTTCCTTCTTCTTCCCCCAACTTTATATGCTGAACATGATGCCATATGGTATGGAATACCCCTTTAATCAGTTGGCATCAGCTGTCTCAGCTGTGTCCTCTCCCTTGTGCACCTCCAGCTTCCTCATTGGTGGGGTGGGTTGAGCGACAGAAGAGGCCTTAACTCTGTGTAAGCACTGCTCAGCAATAGCTAAAACATTCCTGTGTTATCAACACTGTTTTCAGCACAAACCCAATATATGGCCCCTATTAGCTACTCTAAAGAAAATTGACTACATCCCAGCCAAAACCAACACACATACTAATCATTTTTATGTGCATTTTTAAAGTTTTTAAATGTGTCTGATAGAAGGACTGCACTACAGCCAGTGGAACAGTGCTTTCGGACGATATATATCATGTATCTTGCAGTATGGCATATATTCACTTGGGGATGCTTGCAGCATATTTTTGGACAGCTGTCAAAGACAGAGGGAAACAAATTTGGTTGGGGATATGTCCATACTGATGTTGGTGAACTACCCCCAAAACTGGCTATCATTTCAGAGAAAATAAGTTTGTTCTGTCCAGAAGAGATACTGAAAGTGAGCTAATATGATATGAGTAACCTGGGAGAAAAACTGGAAGGCAAGTTATTTCACTGTCATGTTTATGCGATGATAAATGTTCCTTTCACAGAGCAGATAACCTTGGCAGGCTGAATTAGGTGCTGCTTTAAGCACTAAGAAAAGGCTCATTACTGTAGTTACATATCACAGGCTCCATGTGATAGAAGAGGTTGCTCTGCAAGTACAGCTGTATGACCCAGCACTTCGAGGGATGCAAGTGTGAAAGTCTGCCTAGGGTCAAACTCTTCTGTTAGCCATCCTAAGTGGTGTGTTATCAGTGCTTCTCTACCAAAAAACCTGTTCCAGGGGAAGGTTGACACTGCTGCTGCCACTACTATTTTTGCCTACAGCTGTCCTTCCAAGTATGAGCCATGAGCTACCTTTTGAGAATTACAAGAAACCACTCCCTTCCAGAGGCCAAGGAATGCAATCCACCCTTTCATTACCTTGAGGAACAATGTAGTTTCCAACCACAGTCAGGACACTGTGTGAAGGAGGATTTGGCTGCTTTTCTGGTGCCCTGAAACCTTCCTAGTAGAAGGTACGTGGGAGCCTTGTCTGAGCCAAATCTCACATCAAGACTTCTAAAACGGGCTGTGACAAATTTTGGGGTGGAACATGGACTCCAGCACTTCTAAACCAAAAAGAAATGTTTGCAGCAGTAGTCTTCAGCTTCCTATGATCTTTTGGAGAAGGAAGGGGAAACAGAACATCTTTTTGGAACGTGCCTCTCCTGAAGGCCAAGACAACCTACATGAAAAAGAAATTGAAAAAAGACTTCATATTTAAGTGATCTAAATAATTTATTGTTTCTGATTCTTGGAGAAAAAGTCATAAAGTTCTGTCTTTCTTACATGATATATGCAGAACTTAAGAACCATTAATTGCAAATGCAGCAGCCACTGATATGGCAAACAATACCTCAAACATTAAAAAAACTATGGAGACATGACTAACTTAATCATGTTGGATCTCCCTTTGAAGTTCTATTCCATGGCCATCTGACTGTACAAGAAACTTAAGCCCCTGTTTTGGATTAAGGTCCAGTGTTCAGGTTTATGTGGACAGGACCACAGGAAAGAAACCTTGTATAACCCTCTCTGAATCTTGTTCTCCTATGAAAAAATAGGACAAACCCACCAAATTTATCTATTTGGGACTTAAGAATTAGCTGTATTAATTTAAATGGATGACTAATAGTGCCAGTACACACAACATTTAGAGCACTCATCTTACTTCCAGTTCCTACATCTGTATTTATTATATATTCTTCTTTGTGTTCCTTACCCTTATTGCAACTACAGAGCATAGACTTCTTCCCTTTAAAGAACAGTTAGTGAAGAACAGAATTTATACAGATCTTCATAACTTAGAGAGGCATGATTTCCACAAAATTCACAAAATGGAGATCACCTAATGAAGTGACTAGTGGAGAGATCACAGAACTTTTTTGTACGGTAACTACACATTCCACATATATAATGCAGAGGGACAAAAGTGTGAATGGGTTCAAAGTGGAAATTAGACAATCATGGCAGAAGACTTCATCAGTGACTGTTACGCACAATGATTTGGATACAACTCCAAACTTTCTGATCATAAAAATTTAGAAAACTATGTTAAAATAAATACCCTATTCATTTATAGAAAATCATTCCAAGCAACTGCTCCTGGGTGGTATCAAAGACAGAGCTATGGCAATGTTTGCCATAACTGGCCCTGCATTTCTCAGGCTCTTAATCCTCTGAGGCCATTGACAAAGGTGGATGTGGAAGGAAGATGTTTATATCATAGTTATACTACTGCATAAACAAATGTTTTAGGAAGGTTACATCATTTCTGCACTCTTTTTGTGCCCTACATTCCTCCTTGACAGAGCTTCAAACTGTTGAATGCTTTTGACTGGAACTCAGTGCTTTTTAGTAGTTGACTCTAGTTGTGTGACTTGGTCATAACTGAGGAAATTAATTTGCCTTGTCACTACCTACTCCTGGACCACTATCAAGTCAGGGGTGTTATCACAACACCTTTCCCATAGAAGTTGTTTTCTGCTATCCCCATTTCGGTGATTTCTACAGCTATGTTTTAAGTAGCTGGATATTCTGGCTGTTATGTCTCTGTTCTTTTCCAGCAAGTTTCCTAAAAAGGAAGCCTCTACTAAATGAAGTAGTTATGCTATCATCTTAGGAAAGGGATAAGTCTTCTAAGGGCTAAGGCATATCCAAGACACCTCTTGGCAAAACTCTGGATTCTAGGTCTAGGCTCTTGCCTTTAGAATAATCAAAGGGCAATATTTGATGAGGCTCATTCAGAAATAGGCAAATACAAACTATTTCTCTCGCTATTCATCTACTTGCTAATTCTTGGTTCTGGGAGAGATGTGAAAAGTTGAACTTCACATTCTATCTTTGAGTGGGATAGGGAATGCCAAGCTCTGGGAAACTGTGTGTGGGCTTTTGGGAAGGATTGCTTTTTAACAAACTTGTAAAACCTCATCTATGGCCAAATATGCTGCAAACACAGTAGATCAAATTAAAGTTTCTGAAACAAAATGGTATAAAATTTCTAAAAAGGAGAATTAAAATGATCAGAAAGTCCTATGGGAATTTTCTGAGGGAACATGGAGACATTTCTTCTGTGAAAGAAATGTTGCTCACAATCAGTGATGACAGAAGCAGTTGATTACAGTACAGTGGAGGTACACTTACAATTACTGTTTGGCTAACTACAGACATTATGCGCTATTTATCCATACACCTTCTTGTCTTCATTCTTCTATCTTGTATTGATTGAATACAGCTGATGAAGAAGGTTGCTTGGTGGAAATACTGTGATTAATTATTTTCTCTGGCTTTTGTATTCTTATGCATTTTCTTTTTAATGTTATTTGAATATATGTATTTGAAATGTGTTCCCTTTTCTTATAAAAACTGTTGAGAGGAAACACATTTTCCTAGCTTTATGTAAAATGAAAAAAAACAGAGAAAAGGATCTATATATAATATATATATGTGTATAATACTGAACATATAAGTTCTGCAAAGCTTAAAACTTTCATTTATAGGGAATACCATCAGCACCCTAATCCAACCACGTGTTTTGAAGTGAGTTCATGTTTATGGAATTGTAAAACCAATAATAATAACTAATGGTAAAATAAATTAAAATATTTGTGTGGATGTGTAGGCACAAATGCATCAGAGCTGAGCAGGACTTGCTGTACTTCAGTTAAGGAGACAAGGATGGAGCTCAAGATTTTCTCTTCAGTTTCCCCTGCCCCTTCACAACTATTCATTCATTCAATTGTTAGAGGTAGAACTTGAAGATGTCAAGCAGAATGAATTTCTCTAATGCTAATAAAAATCTCAATGTAATGTAAATAATACCTTATCTGTGCTGCTAATTGAGGGCAAAATTGAGACCTGAGAGATAGAGAATGGATTGGGAAATAAGGGACTGTTTGATGACAGCAAGAGTGGCAGAATTTGGACCTTGGAGCAAGCTTCCTCAAGTGAAGACCTGGAGGCCAAATGCAGCTCATAATACCCAGCCAAAGCTCCTGACAAATTTGTGGGCCCGGGGAGTGGCCCCAAATCCAGATGAGGTGAGTGATAAAAGCCCTTGGATTTGCATATGCACGAGGCAGGGAGAAGTATCTGCAAGTAGCAGGTACAAGGGCACAAACACACCCCACTCTTCCCATTCATATGTGCTTCTGAACATACTCACACTTCAGTGTTGATCTGTCTACTCTTCATTATTTTTTTGTCCTTTCAAGAAGGAGTATACACTTTTAAATTTTTAACTTTTTTTTTGTTCTCAACTACTCTGTTCTGAGTGAAAACTTAAAAGAAAATTACTTGAGGATGTTTCAACAGTATTTCACCTCATTTTCATTTAAGTGAAGCCAAAATTTTAGGCCCTAAAGTACACCCATGAAGATAATTCTCCAGGCATCTGGTATTTCTCCTTGCTTTTTTCTTAAGCTGATCTATAGAAAGAAGTGCTTTGGCTTGAATTCAAAAAGTATCATAAAATTTTGCCCATAAATAAATGCTTCAAACGTAGTTCCATGTTTGTCAGCTGGTGAATATGTTTAAATGCTTGTTATAAAAAGTAGAAACACAGGACTAGAACAGTTGATGGAGTACATGTATATTGTACATTTACGTAACTTTGATAGCTAGAATAGGATTACCTACAATGACTGTTTACCTATGATAAGCCACACTGAGTACATTTACACAGACAATCTGCTAGTGAAATTATTCATCAGACTCTTGATGGTCACACTGCTTGTATCTTAGCTCACTTCTTGGCCTTGTCCTGAAGACTGTCCCTCCATGCAGTCTCTGGGATGAGTCTTCTGTGAAAAGGACTGATGCTAGGCAGAGCTGATGCAAGCCAGCCAGTGTCATTTGCCCTTCAGGTCACGGGGATGGAACCTGCTTTTTTTTGCATCGTTTCATACACGCACGCTGATGCTTACACAAGATTAACACACTCTTGTCTTTGCCTGGCATTACGCATCTTCATTTCAACCTGACAATTATGACATTAGGTTGTTAGGAAGACAGATGGGGTGTCAGCATAACAAACAAATTTTGAGTGCCTTTCCCTGAAGTTGTCCCTTAAGTGTTGAGATACTAGAGGTATAAAGGCTAAAGAAACCTGACTGCCTGCCAAACTCTGCTGCGTTAACCTGTGAGGTATTTTTGACACTTAATATAGAAGATGCTGTGAAATAAATGAAGTTATATCCCTCTATATGCCCCTTAATATGCTCCTTGGAACTTATAGGTCAGAGGATATCCTGTCACTGAGTGTTCCTAGAGAATGTTTCGGATGATGGGACTCAGTTCAGAGCCCAGACATGAGAATGAAGGTCAAAACCCTACTGCTCTCTTTACAATCAAAGCCTGTCCTGCACACTACAGTATCCAATATTTTTTCAGCAACATGTTTATGTTGCATACACTTGTAAGACCCACAGCTTTATTATTCTAGTTGTCATATTTTTTGGGGTGTTTTTTGTTTGCTTATTTGTTTGTTTGATTTAAAAAAATAGATCTTCAAGTGTGTTTTTTTATGCTACAGTTTCATGATTCATTCCAGTTTGGCTTCAATACAACATTTTTCCACCCACATAGAAAAGCACGCCAAGCCTCCAAGGTTTAGCAATATTCTTTTGTAGTATTACTTTTATCAGGCAATCAAGTAAATATTAATATTGCTTGGGTTTTTTTAAGGAAAAGCAACTTTTATTGCCAACTGCAAAACTTTCCATGCGATAATTTGAAGTATCAACATGTATCTTCTTTGAGAAATTCAACTTATATATTCCTAAATATCTGTAGTGTTAAACTGATCATGGGTATGATCTTGACACCACAGACATTTTTACTTTTAATTTTTTTATATAGATTGTTTATGTTGATCAGGGCTCAAAGTCTGTTCATTTTATTCACTTGAGCATTCCCATTAGCTCAGAGTAGGTAAAACCCAGAAGCTTCATGAGCACAGGTTTGTGCTCTGCTATAAACACTTATGATGGCATGTAAGTTTTAATGCTATTATAGCTTGTCCTAGATTCTGAGTGGGCATAACCTGCAGCAGTTTCAGTACTTCCAAAACAGCAATAGCATGATATAAACTGACATATTTTACCAGTTTAACAATATAATTAAACCAGAAAAATTTTCAGGTCTAAATCTGATGTCAGAGCACAAGAATCTGGCTCATATGCACTTCAAATGATGGGGTTTGGATAATTATTTTAGAGACGGGTGAAAACATAGATACATAAGATATACTGCCGAGTTTCACAATCTTTTTGCATGATGAATCATTTTTGCTCACTTACATAGGTGAATAAGTATTGTGGCACTTCAAGTGAACATAATCCAAAGTAAAAGTTGCAGAATAGAAACCATAAAATACACAATATAACAGATAAGTTTTCCGATCATTCTGCAAAATAAGATAATTTATTATTTCTTGTCATATCCCTGCATGACAATTTTCACTTCATGTTCCAGTGGTTCCTACTCAGTATCGTCTCTAAGATTTTTAATCCACTGCCATAGGAATATAGCTACCATGCTTAACCCGTGACTACAGCTACACAGAAGTCTAGTTCCTTGTCATTAACAAACTAGATGAGACACATGTTTCTTATGTTAGTTAACAAACACACACACACAAAATCTATTTCAGGTTAACTGAAAGGAATTTACTGTATAACTTTCAGTTCAACCACCAAACCCCAAAATTCATTATTTGCACAGTTCTATTTCCAGCACACATAAATATGCCACTCATGTTCATTAATAGTACCACAACCTACCTTTGTCCTTTCTTCCCTGTGAATAGGACTATTCTTCACACTGCCAGCTCTTGTTTAGCATTTACATTGCATTCATTATGAGATAACGAGTAGAATTCGGCTTGCCTGAATTTAAGCTATGTAAGACAGGTGCCTGTATCTGAGCTTACCCAAGTTCCCATCAAAGTTGAGGGAAATCTCAGAACCAAGCTGGTTTCCTAGACATAGAAGTGTTATTGAAGTGTTAGATGCTGCATGCTGGCAGCTTTAGGTTGTTTCAGAAGAGCATGGGTCACCCCTACATCTTGGGTCTTACCTTCAGGCTTTATGCAGGTATCTTTTATACTAGATGGCATCTCAAATGGCATTAGAAGGCTGTGCTTAGGAAACCTGCAAACTGCCTATTAACTTTAATAGGAGCTTAACACCCAACTGAGGTGCAGATATCTACACTGCAGACACCGTAAATTAGGCTGTGCTGAATCCTGCTCACTCAGACCTGAGGAAAACAGACACTAATCTCTTTTGGGGCTTGTGGAGACTTCTCTGACTAACCTATCTTGACTAATTTGGGACTATTCTGAATTCATATATCTTTCTCATGAGGTGCTTTCTGGTTGGCAATTATACCTTCTGACACATGGACTGAAAAAATCCCTGCCACTTTTAAACAGAAAGTGATTTACGCATTTTGTGCAGCCGTTTATGTCAATGTGACCCATTACTATGGGGCATAATAAAACAGCCAACAAAACACAAAGTCAAGAGGATCATCTGCACACAGAGTGTGAACTCTGTCCCAAATCAACTGTCCATAAGAACTTTCTGTAAAAAGAAACATACTTTCTTCAGACCACAGTCAGTACCATCTGTAGCCTAGTTAAATTCAACAGTACATAGGAGAATGCTTACTCACAAGTGACCGAAATAAATGATCATTCCAAAAGGCTCTCAGGACTTTAAGAACAAAATATCTTTCTAAGACAGCAGACAAAATTTTAAGCAGCACTGTCCCACTCATATCACAAACAAATGGAATAGCTGTAAATTGCAATGAGGCAGTTCTGGGTCATTTATTGACTCCTCTCAGAGGTCTGCAGTGCATGCCTCAAAACCTGAGCTATCTAAGCCTACAGCTGCTTTAGCAAACCCAGACTAATGGGAAGAGGTGCTGAGGAATGATGGGTACTCTGCACACATTTCAGGGGTTTGCCATCAGACTAGTCCTAGTCCTCCCTCTTGACTGAAGTTCCATTAGCAATGCAAAGGTGTTAGGTAGTCTTCTGGAGCACATTTTCTAGTTGATACCATCCAAATGGAATCTTGCTTAAATGCTTTGGGAGGCTCTATGATGCAAACCAGAGCTTCACTGGGCAGCAGGTCAAGAGAGGTGATTCTGTCCCTCTACTCTGCCCTGGTGAAACCCCACCAGGAGTACTGAGTCCAGCTCTGGGGTCTTCAGCACAGGAAAGACATGGAGCTGTTGAAATAGATCCAGAGGCAGGCCATAAAAGTGATCGGAGGTCGGGAGCACTTATCTTGTGAGGAAAAGCTGAGAGGGTTGCAGTTGTTCAGTCTGGAGAAAAGAAGGCTCTGGGCAAACCTTATTGTGGCCTTTCAATACTTAAAGGGGGACTATAAGAAAGACAGGGGCAAACACTTTAGTAGGGACTTTTCTAATAAGACACAGGGTGATGGTTTTAAACTTAAAGAAGGTAGATTCACAATAGATATGAGGAAGAAATATTTTATGATGAGCGTGGTGAAACACTGCACAGAGAGGTTGTGGATGCCCCAACCCTGGAAACATTCAAGGCCAGGTTGGATGGTGCCATGATCAACCTGATCTAGTTGAAGGTGGCCCTGTTTGCTTCAAGGGGGTTGGACTAGATGAATTTTAAGTGTTGTTTCCAACTGAAACCATTCTATGATTCTATACTAGCTAGGGGTGGTCGGGAAATTCCCCCCAAAGAAATACTCCCAACCCAAACTAAAACATTCAGAGACCTGTCCTTAAACACCTCCTCCTATCTTCTAATTTTGATAGTATGTTCTGCTTGTGGTTCCTGGGATGCCTTTGTACACTGTATACATTGATTAATCTCCAGAGATATTTCAGGACAATTCACTGGGATAGAAAAAATTACAAGTCTGGGCAGATGTGGGTATCACTGTCTTCATATGATATGACTTTTGTTGCCCAACTTCATTTCCAAAATTACAGATTTACATCGAAGAAGTTATTGTAAGCAACATTCTTCATGCGATGTTCAGCCCATTCTCCAGAAAATGAATTGTCATCATTGTAATACATTAACTAAAGTGTGTTACGGTGAGAGTCTGGCACTGCACTCCTATGACTATACTAACTGGCTTCTCTTGTCACAACCAATACCTGCCACTTTTTGCCATTTTCTGTATAAAGAACTGCATATGTATTTTACTGATTTCATAGTCACTGTCTTCCTGGCATGCTTATTTCATGTCTTCTTTGCGTCTTTATATTTGGTGATGTAGTAAATGGAGGATGAAGGGTTAACCAGTTTCCTAAGGGTGCTGTTAAAAGATAGTTGTCCTTCTGAATCATGGATTAGCAAATAATCATTTGTTCTGATGATGTAATATTTGTTACTTACAGTATTGTTACCAAAGGGAGGAGTTCTGTGAAAATTGGTTTGAACTGGTCTCTCTGGTTTATGATCCTTCCTGTTCCCTTGCTCACGCACTGGCTTAATCTTACTCAGTAAACACGTTTGTTTCCTAATTCTCCTTCAGACTTTGATTTGCAAACGTCTCAGAGGAATCTTATCCTGCTTTCAAACCCAAAAAGCACCAAAAAATCCCCCAAACCAGTGTTTTAGCACTACGGAGTGAAGGAAAGCACTGATTTACTTCCAGTCCTTGCATTCTAACTTGGCATAAAATTAAATCCCTGGAGATTGCTGATAAATACATTCATCTTTCTAAGCTTTCTTTTGGCCAAGAATCTGGAGTATATCACAGGTTTCCTTTTAAGGTGGTTCCTGAAAGGCAATACTAAATGTTACATATTGCTACAAGAGGCAAAAAAAACCCAACCCCAAAACTTTTGGTTTATATTAATGTTTTTTCTACTGGAAGCATATAATGTTTAAAGCACTTTTAGACAGCAGGTGAAATTTTTTTTGTAGTTGTTAAAAGTTACTATTTCATTAAGGCTGCAGACTTTCTCAGGAATACCTTGATTCTTTACTGATAAATCCTGAAATGGAATTCTGCATTTTGTTGCTACTTTCCATCCCTTTTCTAGCACAGCGAAGTGAGTAGGAGTGACAACACCTTGCACTCATTCACCCTGTCAGTGACCATTATTGAAAAATCAACAGCTGTCATCTGTTGTCACACCATAACATGTAAAGGAGATGGTTACTTTCAAATATCATATACCAACGGTATACAGAAAGTATTTCTGCTAATGAAGACTAGTGAATATTTACTTTCTAAGGGTACCATAGTGTGCATTCAACTGTAGACAACAAAATAAAGCATATTTGAAGGACTGGTTGCATTCAAGACAAATAGTCATGCTTAGACCATGGAGTGGATGGGAAGGAGGAAAACATTATTCTGCAGGATGGATTATGTTTGTGGATTTGACAGTTGCAGGATGGATACTTCTAGTAAACACCAGGCCACCTCCTCTGCATGTGGCTGGAATGTGTCTTAACTTACAAACTACCTTGATTACATAGTCCTGAGCACAGTCCACTGCTGACTTGAATCTGTTATCTGTAATAGCACCACAACATCTCTTCTTACCATCCCATAAGAGATTTCTTGTTAATCAGAGGAAGTGCACTTTTACAAGAAATTCAGTGATATCCGTACCAGCCCTATGTCAACAAGGAGCAGAAGAGCTGCTTTTTGACTCTCACAGTTTATAAATTGTTTTCCCAGCTAAACATTGAAGATTATGTGTACTATTCAAAAGAAGGATAAGTTAACTCAAAAAACAAGTGCAGTAAGCATACATGTAGGATTATGTGAGAACGTTCCCAAACTGTGAAACAACTCAAATAGATTGGCATGCAATGATGCATAGGTCAATCAAGTCACAGCATGCTTCTGTTTAGTTTAATAGTAGATGCTCTAACATTTGTAGTTGCACAGCGCATAGTCAAACAGTATCGCAAATGGATTTTTTTTGTGTGTGTTCCTCAGCTCATAGTCTATTCAAAGCGATGCAAGGTTTTTTTTCTTTTGCAATATTTTTTTAAGGTTGAATAAGTCTCTGGTTACTTTCTTACTATTGTTAGAAAACACTTGGGTAAACAGCTATATTTAATATCCATTTAGACTATGTTGACCTTGAACATTTCTGAAGAATATTCATCATAACCTTAAGCACCTAGCTTATTTTTGCATCTTAAAGCCAAATTACTTGGGTAGTATCCAGCAGTTAGTGGTAATGCAGCCCACTGACCCACTACCAACAAAGATCACTATAACTTCTCATTGCTTTCCAACCCTTCACTCAGTCTTAAAGATGAGAACCGATAGCTGAATGGCTCTGTTGTTGATAGAACAGAAAGACTGGTTAAAGCTGTGAACACAGTTCATGTTAAATGTAACTTCAAAATTTGTTTTGGTGCTGAGTCACAACTGAACCAAACATTTTAAAAATTGCCACAGAATAAAAAGGTTTACATTTTTATTTTTAAAATCAGCTTGGAGGGAAATTCTGATTTCAACCCAAAATTTCTCATTATTAGTAACAGTTACAGATATTTCCTTACTTTTATGGCTTCACTGTGGAAGTACATAATAAACCACATGCCATAACATATTATTTTAAACAGGATTGCAGGATAATGGAAAGATACAGTAAACAGCTGGCTTCTCTAATTTGTATGTTGCATGCTTACGTGCTCCTCCTGTTAAGTACCAAACTGTTTCATCAGAACAAAAACACGAGATACTTTGATCTACAAAATAAGTTGTTTCAATGATACACTGCAGCCACAATTCATCCTACCTAACGTTAATCACCTGTGTAAGACATGTAAATTAGGGGGTTAGTCACCTCAGACTCCCTCTAATGTTGCAGGAGGATGATGGGCACTTTCTCAGGGTGGCAGAGAGACTTGGTGGCTCCACAAGTGTGGAGGAAGACAGGATGGCTGGGCTGTAACACTGGTACCTCAGCAGTGGAGCCAAGTGTAGTTTCAGGCACTACCTCATACCTCCTGGTTTCCAAAACAAATCAATGAAATAGTGTAATTGTTCCTACTTTGTAACTCACTTTGGAGAGGGGTTTTCTTTGGTAGAAAACATAAGTGAAATCTTTCCGACTCCACAAAAGTTTCTGTGGCATTAGAAACAAAGTACATTTGGTCCAAATCATCCCATCATCTTCAGCTATGAGCAGTACAAAAGAGCTATATTACCAATTCATAAAGGAAAAGCTGTGCTTTCATTCTTCAATAAACTACATTTACCACTTCAGAAATGGACTTTAACAGGATCTGGAAGAAGCCAAGTCAATTTGCCCTTTGGCCTACAGGCAGATCAAGCAGAAGTGATGATTTTGAGCAACAAAATGGGGAGATTAGGAGAACACCTAATCTGAACTGCAAGATGAATTTAGCAAGAAGCACATAAATCCCTTAAGTGGTTTTTGTTTTCTTGGAATTAAACTGCTTTTTGTTTTGTTACAGAAATGTGAACTCGGAATACATTATTGCAAGCCTATGGGAACACCAACATTATGGAATAAGGCAGACAGACATATCTGTCATCTTGAGCAAAAAATAAAGGGCAATGAAACGAGGCTGGTATACCACAAGGTGTTAAAGGTAAAGAAGCCTCTATGATTAAATGCTTTCTAGATTCCTAGAACCAGGGGCCATGGGAAAACATGTAGGAACAGAACTCTGAGGGTCATCTACGTCAAGCCCCAGCTCCAAATGGCACTATTGCAAATACTGAAGCATCCCAGGTGGGCCTTTTTCAGCTGAGACAGTGTTGGAGTCCTCCAGGGATGGAGATCCCACAGCTGTGCTAGGTTTTGTACTAGAGCAAGGCACACAGAGACATAGAAGATCACTACATGGTCACTACTTTCAAACAGATCTCTCCTTTCAAATCAAAGACTGATGCAGGATGAAGAAAGGGATTGTTGTACTCTGTATGCATCACTGCTCCCATGCAGGAGTTTTGAGGACGCTGGAGGTAGAAGCAGTAAGGTGAGGAAGATCAGAGATTGCCTCCATTCCCTAAGTTCCACTCAGTCTGATATCAGAGCCTCTTTTCCTCCAAACCTTTCAGATCTAAGTAATTGTATTTCCTCAGAGGACTCCACCAACTCCCAATTAATCTGATGTCCTTTTCCTGAGGGGAAATTTCCTTCCCTGGTGCAATTCCAAGATCTTACACTTTGCTTTTCTAAGTGTCACTTATGTCCTCATTTCTTTTAATCCTCCCTCTGTTCTTCTGCAGCAAAATCCCTCCCACCTGAACTTCCCACATACCCTCTCTCATCCTTCCACACTAAACCCCAAACTCAAGATTCCAGTTATTCCTGTCCATTCAACTTGACCTCTCACTCACTGTCCCTCGCCTGGACTCCCTTGCTTCAAGCTTTCTAGTTCTTGCCAATCCTTTCTTTCCCCACATGGAAGTGACTTTCCTGTGCCATTGCCATTTGTCGTCATCACTTCAGAGATAAAGTTCCCACAGGATATAAAAACCCAGGGCATTCTCTGCCTAACCCTTCCTGCTTTCTGGATTTCCCTAGTGTTTCCTCTGGGACCTAAAGATCTCACATTCTTCACCAAGAATACATTTTGGTGTTTGCTTAGTGTTTACATCCATGAAAAAGAGAAAATACCGAATCCACAGATACAGTAGAATATAACCTTTTTGCCATTGTGAATAATCTGAACTCATTGTCTACACAACAGATCACCTATAATGGAGGTAAAATGAGAAATATGTCAGTCCAGAAAGAAAGTCGACCTAGAAAACAGCAAAATTATATAACTAAACGAAAAAATTGCTGGGCTGTTGGTTAAGCTGCAAAGGAAGGCAAAGTGGCATTACTGAGTCTTACCAAGAATAACAAAACACAAGCACAGTTGTAGCCTGTGTAGCTGGGCATTGGGGTGGAAACCAGAACCTCTAAATGGAGCTCTACATATACAACATGGGGAAGGTCAGGTGCTCAAGACAGGATTCAAATTAACACCATACTTACCAGTCAGGAACTTTCAGCTACTTTACAGCAAATACAGAGATGAAGACAAGTCTTACTTCACATTCAGAGACCAGAAGCTGGAAGAAGGTGTCCACATATCCTCTTTCTGAAAGCATACTTCTAAATGGGCTGGAGATGGTAATGTTTCTTTTTATCTAGTACAAGTGAAGTTGTAGAGGACAAAGCAGGAGACCAGAATTTAATTTCCTCCAGCCTTTTCAAGTGCCAAATGCCCTTCTTGTTTGAGTTGAATTGAAATGGTGTTGACCATGAAGTGTATAATCATGTCTTTGCCCAAAACGACTTTGTGCAGGCTACAGAATAATGTATCTAATGAGTGAGTGAGTTTTGAATTTTTTTGCTACACATTAATAGAACTTGAAGAGAAAAAGTAGAGAGTGTGCATGAAACCCCATCTCTTCCCCTCTAAACAATGTCATTCCTAAGGAGAGGACATTTTCCTTGGAAAAATGTTAGTTTCAACACCTTCAGTCTCAGAGCAAAGTCTTGAATTTGAGCCTAACATCCTTAGCAAACGACTTAATCCCAGAACTCTTTATGAAGGTAGGTGGCAGATTCTCCACCACTGTCTGTTCTGAAAATCACCCACAAAGCATTTTCCAAGGAGCTTTCTGGGTGTGTGTTGGGTGTTTTTTTGAGAATGTCTGCAGATTTGAGCCCCCCAGGAGACTTTAGCAGAGGAATGCCTTGCTTAATAGGTGAGAGATAGCTATCAGGCTGCTTAAACTGTTCTGGGCATGTGCCAAAGCAGTGCTCTGGACACCCAGAAGAGCTGAAGCTCAGACAGGCAGGTGCCTTCAGGAACATTCAAATAAAACCCCTAAGCACTTATGGTGCAAATGGAGAATTTCATCAAAGAGAGAGAAAAGTGATTTTTCCCAATAACATTTGCCCCAGTAAGTACTCCAAATTTTCATTATAAAATTTAATTCTATGCTTAAAAATTATACCATTGACACTGACTGAACTAAATGCATAGACTGCCATTTCCCAGAGTGCATTTGAGATTTACAAAGCAAGTATTCCACTGCCTAAGGCCCCCAAGGATCCCAATCATCTTGACATGCTTAGATCATGTAGGATACATATCAACAGCACTAGGCTCAACACAGGGCAGAGCTGCCACGGTCCCTTTAATTCAGAAACACTGGTGTAGGAGAAGTGGTGGAATCCACTTTTTGCATACTAGCCTACAGGACTGACCGCCTACGCAGCCATGGATGACCCAGGTTCATTGAATTTTGGCATCAGACTGCAAGCATGAGAGCACATAAATTCTTTCTGGTGAAGCCATGGCATTATCTGGCAAGACTTTTATAATAAGGTAATTACTATTTTTGTTCATGATATTCCTAATGAAGTATGTTTTTAAGAAGTTAGGGAAGTTTTCCCTGTTGCAGTTATGTCCTGTGTGGACCAGTTTTGTCCTGTGTGGACAGTTAGGTTAAGTAGCCTTTTCTGTTCAATAAGCTTCCCTGCTCTGTGAAAGAATAACTCAGTCTAACGTGTCGTATTCTGAATGGATGGGGACTGCACCTCAGCCACCCACCCCCGTCTGTGACTAGGATGAATTTAGCCCACTGCCACTGAAAAGGGCAAACAGCGACAGCAGCTGTCTGTGGGACAGGATGATAACAGAGTGTGAATAACAAGCCTCCTTTTTTACGTAGATATTATGCAGATTATTCTTATTTGGTAACACATGGAGTATACTGAGAAACTTAAACACATGCTGTGTGGTTAAGTAAACTATAAAAGAATACGGGAACCCATAAGCACTGTAAAAAAGCCAAAGTTCAACCTCATTGCCAGATTGGATTCACGATTCTGCAAAGCAGGTGAGGGTAGGCTGGAGAAAACAAAAGACAGCAATGCTATCTATGACACAAGAAGAAAAATAGGAAACTCAGCACAGGGTTTAAAGATGTCTGTGGAGGTGGGTGAGTCACTATTGCTCACACTTTGAAGTGAGTGAGACAAGCCTGTGCGTCATATATTATTTCCTCTTAATCTGCAGAGAACAGACCATTCCAAGCCATTGATGGAAGCCAAGCACTTCAAGCACAAATGAAACGTGACTGGACATGGGTTTCTCTTAGTCAAGCATCCTGGGAGCCTAGAACCGCAAGTCAGACTCTGTCAGCAGTTGAAATACCTTTGGTTTACAGGTTAACAACCTGGCGATAAAAATGAACTGTGGCTGAAACTAAGCCTACGTGGGCCTAATGTAATTAAGAGCCAAGTTTCATACCGCTATAGGGTTGATACTACACCCACTGAAGTCAGTGATAATCTTTCCATGAATAAGAGAGGCAGATCTTTTCATCTTTCAATGTCTGCGCTTATAAAACAGGGATAACGGTACTTTCTTTCTACTATGTTTACAGACTCAGAAACATTTTACAACAAGGACTATCTCTTTCTAGGCATCCATGTGGCATTTAACACCTCCAGATTTCTCTCTTGTTTGTAATTTGAAAAAACCACAAGGACTAGCATAACATTTCCAACAGAAATTATGTTTGTTGTATACAAACTACTACAGACTTGGGGTGATCTGAAGATGTAAATGTATGGCTACCAATAGAAACACTGTAAGTAAGTGCTGCTGGCAGTTTTTGAAACCCCTGTCTGAAAACTCTGGGGAGTTTATTTCTTCTTTGAACTTCTACAGTAGTATAAAGCTTGTGAAGGTAGTATAACTGTTGCATATCTAAGAATTTTGTATGACTCCACAGGTGCAAGGCTGACTCCACCAGTGAAGATAACTGCTTAGTTGAGTAAGTAGAGCATGTATCTTTTATCCATGCAGTGCTGCATAAATGTGTAGCTCAATGCACTACATTAAGAACAGTCTCTAGCATGTGCAGGATATGTGGCAAAAGAAAGCCTGGCATGATCTATATTGTTGTGATTTGTATTGATATTTGAACTGGACTCTTCATTTCATCTTTAAGTCATGTATATGAAAGTATGCTTGCTTGTTGGTTTTTTTCCCGTTATGGGAAGCAGCTATATCTTGCACAGACTATTATTCACTGCTTTGGAAGACATGCTGGCAGACTCGTTAGTTCACATCCCCTGCAGGGCTTGGGTCTTCTTTTTTCTTTTCAAGTAAATATATGTCTACTTGAACGTGACATGCTGAAAAAGCATTTTGTTACAGTTTTGTAGCAAAGCCCCATACCATCAAATATTATGTAAATATATACAATACATGAGAGGACATTAATCCTTATTTAGGCTTAAGGTGACAGAGTCAGAATTATTTAGGCTTAAGGTGACAGAGCCATGATCCTTCTAGGGTCTAAGCACCTTATTAATGAATATGATCAAATAAAATTATGTTAACACTTGAGATGAATATTTCCTCAGAGTCCCAAAATGTCCTAACTTAGACCTCTAAACCCTGACAAACTGTTGTTATGTCACAACATACTGGAAAGGTCACAATTTCTGTAGAAGACCCAGAGGCAACAGCCCAGCAGTCCTTCGTAGCTTGCTGAGCCCTTCCAAATTGAAAACACGGTGCCTGTCCTAGTGGAACTGCACATTTTAAGGCTAGCAAATACTCTCAAAATTATAGGCTCTCTCAAAAACTTTTGTAAGTCAAATTCTTTGCTGTTGCTCTTGGAAGAAAACAAATCCTTGGGCAACTGAGCATAGAAAATGGGGCTGAACAACCTGTTCAGAAATCCCAGCCTGCCTAAACACAGCAAGTTTCAGCTTGAAGTAGACCAATTGTGCTGAGCATGGCCTGAAGCCCACATAATGCAGCTAAACTTCCGTGTCAGTTAGTTAAGAGTTTCAGTGAGCTGGGGGAGAAGCTCTACTTTAAAAAGAAGGCTCCACTCATCTGCTTGCTTACAAAATATAAACAAGAAAAAAAAAAGTGCTGAAATAACCTGGGTGGCATTTTTTCAGTATTATAGAGGCATCATAATCTCTTGAGATGATTGTGGGGGTTTTATGGATGCCAATATCTTTCACTGCTTTCTCGGAAAGGTCCCAGATGAGGAAAATTTCCTTGAATCTCTCATGGTGGCAGTGGAAAAATGTAGAAAGGAGCAAAGGGTACTGACTCATTACAGTGTTTTATTCCAAAATGACACATGGATGTAATATTGCTGGGATCGATTAAGTCACATAAACATAAAATTGGGCCAAAAAGGTAGTGGATTTGGCTCAAGAGATCTATTAGTGTTTTGAAGAAGGGGACACTGCCTCCTGGTACTTCAAAACAGTATGCAATGTTTTTTATGTAAAACAATAGTGGCTGCCAATAGTACACCAGGTTGGTTGAAAACACTTTCACATGACTGCAGGTAACCATATGTTATAAACTAGCTGAGGCCTGGGAAACCACTCTAGGCAGTAGTAGGCAGACAGGTAAACTTAGCCCCATGCTTTGCTTTTAGAAGTTCCAGTACATACTGCCACAACCAGTTTTTGTTTTGTTTTTCTTCCCAGAGAGCCAGTCTGTAACCACAGACAAATGTTTTTCTCTGTTGAAACTCATCCTTATGGCACGACAGCCTGGGTAATTCTTGGTTATACTGAGTACGTAATAAGAATGCTTGAACATAAAAGGGATGAAAGACCAAAGCAGGAGAAAATTTCCCTCAATTTTATGTTCCAGAAAAGCAAAATTTGGCATACCCAGATCTTTTTGTTGGTTCTAAATGCTCAAACAGGGGATGTGAACAGCAGCCATTGATGCCAGTTAGGTTTCTATTTTTGTTTAAGAAATCTTTCTCTTAGGCTTCTCCTTTGTGAATTTTTTCCTACATATTCTCTCATACTCTGGATTGAACTCTGTTCAATAGCCCATGATATGCAGACTTTGTCTCCTAGTTTCTGTTGTCTAGAATTTGTCATCCAGTTTCTGTCTTGTTTACCTCTTGTGACCAACCTTGTAAGTCCTCCCTTAACTCACTTGTGTAATTCTGCCAATAAAAATTTCAACAAAATGACATTAAGGGGCCTTATGTTCATCTCCTATGACTGTCTCAAAAGACCCTAATTAGCAGTGTAAGGTGAAAAAAAAATATTTTTGTTCTTTGTTGCTTGCCCTCAAAAGTCATCCGTGACATCTGAAAGTCAAATTGCTCTTTCTCCATACATTTAAACAGCTATAAAAATTCATCTATGGAAATCTGGGCTCCAGTTCAGCAAAGCACAACTCTTTGCCTAATAATGAGGTTGATCCAGCTCACTTTTCTGCGTATGAGCTGCACAAGACCAGCCAGAGCTAGGGAAGTAAGAAAACTATTTTCATAAGCGGCACAGGTGAACACAACTGAAGGAAAACTTAGTCATTTCATTCTCATCTGTTTTTGTGTTCCCACTTTCCATCTGGCCAGGGATCCTCTGGCTTATGCAGGTGCTTACCACATTCCAGAGGGGGTTTGGAGCTGCCATAATGGCCTGAGCTGGGTATCGCTGACAGGGTCATGCTCACACAGAGATGTTGTTTAGCTACACAGCTGCACTAAAGGAGCCAGTACTCTGTTGTTCAGTTGTATTCCAACTATCTTTACTCACAGTGAGTAATTCTTTTGAAGTCAATGTGTCTGCGCAAGTGAGTAATGGCCTCAGGATCCGGCCCTTCAACAGTGTATGACATGTTACGTTTCAAATGCTTCTGCACTGTTGTTTTTAATACTTCATTGCAATTCACCTACTGGAATTATCTTCTGAATAGCTTCTTTCCATGGATTCCATTATGTATATTCTTTTATTTATTACATTTTCACTTTGATCTGCATGCCAATCAAGATAAACTCAATAAAGATAGAATTTTAATGAACACAAGGAACTATGTGTGGCTGCAACAGCCAGTTTTACTAGTTTTAAGGGTGTGGGCATTTATTTTTACTTGTGTAATATCCAGCTTGTAAGGTTACAGTGTGTGAAACACTTCATATTCATTTGGCTGTTGTAAAAAGGAGATATCTCTATAATTTTCATTACTATCTAGGTACCTCATTTTATCTGTTTGAAAATTTTTCTTCAATTATACAGAATTAGAGGAGACTGTTAAGAAAAACAAATACTAAAAAGAATCATGACAAGGATTAATATTTTTCAGACAGGATACCTAGTAGTCTTTCAGAACAGGGACTGTTAACAGTGAAATGTCTACCACCTGGCTCCAGATAGGTTATAGATGGATGTTTCCAAGGTCAGGATCAAAGAAACTTAAACCTGTTAAAACCCTTCACCTGGAGTAAAAAGGGTTGGAAACAAGCAGCAGTTGCCGGGTACCTGTATCTTCTAGTAGAAGAGAAGTGAGACAGGACTGAGAACATGTGGAAAAACACACAAGGAAGGACTAAGGCTTAGAAGGAGATATGCAAGACTTTTAGCATCTTTCTTTACTGTTATATATCTTTTGATAAGTAATGCATAGATTACTCAAATAAGGCAATCAACACAACCTCTTGGACAGGTGTTTTTTCACACATGTCAAAGACAATTAGGTTATGAACAGGAGACAGAGGCAGTCTCCCCCTGTCCAAGGTCCAGCCATAGAGCTATCAGAGTGACAGTTTCTACCACAATAGACAGGGGCCAGAAAAAGAAGCAGGTTCCAATTGTGAGAGACGTTAAAACAAACAAAACAAAACAAACAAAAAAAACCCAAAAAAACAAAAAAATTTCAAAACGGGAAAAAAGAAATGTCTGTGGTAGAAGAGGTCTTGCAAGAAGATCTAAACCAGAACTTCTCTGGCAACAACAGAAGGTGCTTTAACAGATAACAACAACCAGAGCTGTGTAGGTATATGAAATTATTTGTAATATAAGAATTAGGCTTGGTTGTTTGCAATGTAACAACATTAATAAACATGACCATTGCTCCATAAACAAAATGGTTGTTACTAACGGGATAATGTCTTGACTACAGTCAAACAGGTAGTTTGCATCCCTTTTAGTTTTCCTGGAAACATTGAATCACACCACCACTGAACCCACTTGTGGGTATTTGGACTGAGGCATGTGGACAGCGCATTGGACGAGAAAGCACTTCCCATTAAGTGCACCCATAGTAGCTGTTGCTGAGGCCCTCCCAAGAAAAGGAACAGCCAGGGCTTGACTTGGTTCAGTTCATTATAGTGAGGTCATAGTATGGTGCAATTCGTTATAGTAAAGCTATAATGTTGTAGACCTACTTCACAACATATTTATTCTGGAAATGAAGTTGATACCAGCTGCCTGTCCAAGGTCCAATGCACATTGCAATGCCAAATAGATTTCTGTATAGCCATCCCAGATTGTTTTGACATTGCTAATAGAATTTTGTGCTTGTCTAGAGTGCTGAGGGACATTTGGAGATTTTAATTTCCCACTTTTGGACATACCTTGCACTACTCACCACTGTGGTGGTGTGTTCTTAATGCAGCACTGCAGCTTCAGCCAACAGGGCGCATTCACATGTGCTGCACAATTCCTAGAACATAAAAAAGGCAAATTTGCACTTAATCACTTCTCCAGAGCACTAAATTTTAGCTAACATAGATGCACTAGTTAAGTACTCACCTGTCGTTGATGGGACGGACGATAAAAAGCAGGCGAAGATCCCGAACAGATAAAAGTGAAACTTTCTTTTTTTTATTTTTTTCCCACACCTACTTTTATATATTTCCTAAGTGTACATGCACTAACATTATTTGTGCTCATTACACACAAACAATCACCTATTGGCCACAGTTACAAACTACTGTCTGTACAAACTCGTCCAGGTTTCTTATCGTATGCTTCTCATGGGTTCTCAGTCTCTGCAAGTTGTTTATCTTCATGGGCACACAACAATCTGACCAAGGTCAAATTCTTCTTGCTCCGTCAAGGGATCTGCAGGCCAGCTGCAGTTTCCCACACTCACCTACCTGTCTGGGGGAAAGCTGGCATAAACCAAACTCATTCCCTTTCCAAATTCCAGTGGCAAATACCTGTATTGGAAGATATCTATGCTTTCTTTACCAGAGATTTGCTACGGTTCAGCAACTGACAACAAAAAGGAATCAGCACCATATGTCTAACCAGTCCTCAGTGAAACAGCAGTGGAGTATGAAGAATCACCTCAGACTCAGCATCATAATTCTTTGCTGTATACTAAAAGTGTTATGATAAACCACGTAGATGCAGCTGGCATCCAAATTAAGAAAGAAAAGGCAGATTCTCTTTTCTAAATTTATCTTCACCTTCTAGTGCTGTCTCAGAAGCATGAGGTATCACAGTTCAAAGATCACTAAACTTTCACCACTTCAACAGTTCAGCTGACCGTCTTCTGGATGACAATAACTAAAATGCTTCTCTAGAAAATAACAGGACTCCAGCAATGTAGAAGTAGTAGCAGCTCAAGCAATTAGTGTCACAGAGATAATAATAATGTTCAGCGTCCATGAGACAGGGGAAGTGTGGAAAATGCGTCTCTGCCAGACGGATCAGGAAAAGGAGGATGGAATACACAAATGATGAGACACAGCATGCTGTTGCAATAGTGGGAAGAATATATTATATACATTAGGCAAGCAACAGGAAGGTATACTTGCCTCTCAATGATGCAGGATGTTTGACTGTTCATGGTTTGTCAGTGCTTTGTCACAGAAATTGTTCATGCTTCACTCTCAATGCATGTGTGACAGTTTTTGGTCTTTGCCTTAAAATTTTGCTCAACCTTCCCATCTCTTCTTTCAAGCTCATTCTCCTTTTTGCAGAGCTGAACTTTTCCTGAACATGTCTTTAATGCAACATTGGACTTACTCATATACCCAAGGCTTGGTTTGTGTTCAGCATTTCTGCTGGGACAGTTCTGTCACCACTCATGGGATTTCTAGTTTTCAAAAATATGGACATACCAGTAAGAAGTTCGTCTATACTGGCCATAGGCCACTCTTATACCAGCTGAGCATTCCAGTGTAGAATCATAGAATCACAGAATGGTTGGGGTTGAAAGTGATCTTAAAGATCATCTAATTTCAACCCACATATCATGGGCAGGGAATCTTCCACTAGATCAGGTTACTTAGAGTCCCATCCAGCCTGGTCTTGAACACCTCCAGGGATGGCGAGTCCACAACCTCTCTGTGCAACCTATTCTGGTGCCTCACCACCCTTAGAGTAAAGAATTTCTATATTCAGTGCCAGAGAATATTTCTATACTCTGTAGTTGAAGCTGTGTAGACACCTTCAAGCACAGAGTATATACCTCTTTGTATTTTGTTCAGATGTGACCACAGTCTTGATGAAGTACAAATACAAATAATAGTACAAATAATTTATTTCTCTTTACTCAGGGTGGTGGTATGGCAGGGTTTGATTTCAAATCATTAACAGAAATCTATTGTTAAAATTTGGGATTAACGAGTGGATAAAAATCCATGCAATAATAATAAAAAAAGTCTCTTGCTGATTTAAGAAGTGAGAGAAGTGAGTTAATGTCTTCTTTGGTTCTGATGCATACTTTGGTATAACCTGCACAGTTAAGGCACAACACGGTATAAATATGGATTGGATCCCAGCTGCTGCACTTCCAAGAGCCAGTCCTGTTTCATTGGCTTCAAGGAAACCTGAAGAACAAAACCAAAATATGGTGCCCTACAGGCTGGGTAAATACATAGCAAAGATGTGCAGCTTTGCAGGTTCCATCAAGGAAAGCCAAAAGCAAGAAAAAGGTGTTTGCCCATTACCACAAAGAAAATGAATGGTATATACCAGGCAAATAATTTCACCTCCCTCACCCTTGCCTCAAAGGGAAAACAATCACAGGAGTGTACACACACCTTCCTAGGTGAATGGGCTGGAATAATGAGCAGGTCTCCTAAGATCCCTGCAGCTGTGTGGAACTGCCCGTGAACTCTTACCAAGAAATAGTCGAGTTTGGGTTGGTGGAAAGGGAATTTCAGTGGAATACCTGGTAAAATCTCACAAGGCAGAGGAAGCATCCCATGTGGGTCTGTTGACTGTGTGAGGCAGCACACATACAGAATATGCCAGTGGCTTTGGAGACTTTGGGGTGGCTTCACTGAAATGACTTCATGCCTCAGAGACCTGGTGATGAGCCATGCTGCCAGGCACCTGCCTTGCTTGTTCCCCAGGGCTGCAACACTTTCTCCACTGCCACGTCCCTCCAGGAAAAGGCTTCCCTTTTTGATCAGGCAGGGAATCCATGGCCTGTGGGCTGGGCTGGAGTTGGAGCTGGAGCTCTGTTCCAGACAACCAGCAGCCACTCCAGTGCCAGGAAGGCAGACACAGGTGTCTCACTACAGAACGGAAGGTGAGTGCTAATTGTATTGCAGTTATCATAGAAGAAGCCTATTGTATCCATTAAGGTGCAGCCCACAAAGAATGCACCAAAACCCCAAGTAAATCCCATGTTAAAAAAAATTCCCATCTGTGACTACAGAATCTCCACTGTCCATGAATCTGTAGCAAATGATCTGTCGCATCAGCTGCAGCAATGTCTGATCCTTAACACGCTTTAAAGCAGATGGTCTATCACCTAACTCTCCACATGACAGAGCCTGCGTTACTATTACAATGACCATAACCTTGTACTCTGGCAGTCATTAATTTATGCATGTCTCTTCAGCTAACAAATGGATTTCTTTATGAATGCTATTGACACAAGTACTTTTGTTGAAAGAAATGTGGATTTAAGACAAAGTATTTTTTAAATTACTGTCATGTTCACAACTTTTTTTTCTAAAGCAAAACTCTCTCCATTTCCTCTGATGCTAAAATAAATGAAACCTTTCAAGTTTGTTTGTTTTTTTAAATAGAATGCTAAATTCACTTTGAAATCTGGGCAGTACATTTTCTTCTCAATCAATTCAAGACACTCATGACAACAAAATATTATCGAGATAACAAGAAAGTCAATTATTTTCACAGTCTTGTCTCATTGGCAATACTGAGGGCAACATCCAGAGGTTTAATTTCAAATGCAGTTTTATGGGGCAGGTCAGAGAATCAGAGGAATAAGGCTGGAAATGAGTTTGAGAGGTTGCTGTGTTCTCAGATCATCCCTACAGGCATTCTTCTAACCCAACATTAAAAGCCTCCAAAAAGGGAGATTTTCAATCCCCTCAAGTGAATCTATCTTTTAATGATAATCTCTTTACTGTAGTAGACTTTTGTATCCCCTCTTCAGTTTTCTCCTTTTAGACTAAGCAATTGTCTTTCTATGGCTCTTCTTTTGCATGTCATGTTTTCTAAATCTCTTACTCTGCTTGGTATCCTCTCCTGGAATTTGCCTACATCTTTGTTCAAGTGCAGTACCTAAAAGTTGGCAGACTCTTTCAGCTGAGGTTACATCAATGTCCAACAGACCTAAACAGTCAACTCCTGCCTCTTATAGATGACATTCTTGATCACATCATGCTCAATTTTTCTTGTTCACAACAGCCTCAGGTTTCTGACTTGGTTTGTGCTTCACAGTAATCTCCAGATCCTTTCCTGTCACTGTCATTATTCTTTATTTTATTCCTGTGTTTTTTTCCATCTGAACTGCAGTTCTCTGGAATTCCTCCTGCTTAGTTTCCCTCTTTGGATTTCAGGCCATCTCTTCACTTTACCCATTTGATTTCTGAAGACCTCCAAAGTGCTTGGAGTGTCATCTTGTTGGTACCATCTGCAAATTAACTGTGTGTGTCTATGCTCTCTCTCTTCACGAAAAGACAGATTAAGGCTGGGATGAGGACAAAAACCTTCAAGGACCCCACTTGGAAGGACTTCACAATTTTGCAGTAAATGCTTAGCTTAGTCTTTAAGAAAGATGTTTCAGGCTGTCCTTCTTCTCAATTATTTCTTATAGGCTGTTTTTCCTTAGCTTGCTCCTAACATCATGAAAGACAGTGTCAGAAAATTCTCACCAGATATTAGTCTGCTGTCACCCTTCAGCAGGTTAGCTATCCGCTCAAAGAAAGAAAAGGGCACATTGCAGTAATACTTTCACACTGAATAATTCAACAATCCCATCATTCTAAAAAAATATCTAAAATAAAACAATTTTCAAAATAAATGATTGAAGAGTTCTATCAGAGATTTAACTTCCTATGTGAAAAAAAAGAAAAAGTACAATAGAGACACTCATGCTACAGGTATTTATAAATACTTCTGATCAGACAGCAAATGAATAAAACTTACACTTCACTTATAAACTGTTTGCTTTGGCATCTGCCATATAATGTGTCTGTTCAAAGAGAAGGCTAGTCATGCAACATAATTATTTTCCCACCTATTCTAGTAACAGAGTTTCCTGAAACTGCAGTTTATTTCTTCACTTCCTGTATGTAACCTCAAAATAGTATCTCATGGCCACAAAAATCTTATGCTGTGTAAATATCTTTTAGGGGATTTGATCTTTTCACTCTTCTTTCCTAATCTTCCATTAGCAGTTTTTATTGCAGCTGCTTGAATATGAGATAATGAAAGCTCATGTTTCTGTTTACACTGGGTCCATATTGGTACAGAGAACAAGAAAGGAAACAAAAAGCCTGGGCATCATTATAGAGGCTGTCATCAAACAACCACTATTTTTTAGTTTGTACTTTAATCAGTGTCAGGAAAGACACTTCAGGACCTGGCAGTTCACACTTTAAAAGGACTTTTTTGGGGGTTCTTTGCAAAATACTCTTGTTTCTCTGTGCAGTGAAAGGCAGCACATTTTAGCCTGATAAATAATTTAAATTTGATAATAACTTATGCTTGTGCATGATGCATGACCAGTCAGTGATTTATGATTGCATAACGATTTCAATTCTTCAGGCAGTGTATGTTGCTCCACTTAGCCTTACACAAGGAAGGGAGGTGAACCACACTGTTACTTGCACGCCCTGGGATTTCTTTGGACTTTTGCAGGAGAGCAATGGAAAGTCTCTGACAGTGGTAATAGTGCTGTTATTTCACATGAGGGACAAGGGCAACAAGAAAAGCCAGGTGGAGAGTGCATCCTTGTTGCAGCTGCAAAAGAGCTGTCTTTCTATGTTACTGTACTAGGGAACATGACAAGAGAAGAAAATAACCACACAATAGTTCTCTCACAAGCCTTCCATTCCCTAATTAATTTCCTCTGCACAGTGGCGCCAAAGGTTCTAAAGTCCAGTGGTTCTTTCACCCACTGGCCCTATAAGGTCTGCAGGCAGCTTTACAGCAAAGGAAAGGAGTCATTCTGAATTGCAGTTTCAGCTGTGTCAAACTTAAGAATCAAATGGACTATCATCACATTATTGATATACAAACTGATCAATGATAGATGTGTGTACAACAAACATTTTACTGAGAGAATTCACATAATATGCATTAAGAACTGAATATGGCAAGGTTTAGATAGGCAGATAGATAGATAGACAGACAGACACAGAGGGAGGATCAGATCTGGAATGAGGAACCGTATACCCTCTACAAAGATAAGTGGTAGAGAAAAAGTTCTATTTGCATTCAATCAGTACACAAATATTACAGTTTCCATGGTGTTGGTATTTGTCTAACTACTTTCTAAGGAGAAGCTCAAATACTGAATAGTTAAATGACTAAGAATGTCATTTGAATGTTAGTTACTTCAAAAACCTAGTATGTAACAATATCCACCCAAAACATTTACAAATTCCAAACCACCACAATTATTTTTGAAATTATAACCCCTCCCATGAAATATGTATAAACAGAATTCTCCCTAGTGAGTGCTTGAAAATCTGGCCCTTTGGCCCCAATCTTTGGTTCCTTGGTTAGTTAATTAATAGGCTTTTCCCAGAAAATAAATTTCATACAAATCCAAACAATGGACAAATTCATGGAAAACGTGAACAGTTCATAGGCAAATCATGAATAGAAGAAACAGTTGGAGTTCTTCAAACAACTTGAGAGATCATAAGATTTCTTATTTTTTATTATCGCTAACACTAGAAAGAGTGGGATCCTACTATGTCTGAGAGGCAGTGTGGTAATAAACCCGTAGATAGTTAACGTAATTCTAGAGAGGAAATGACAGCCATATATTGCAATCATTCAGTCTCTCTGTTTCTGGCATTCCTGCTAAATTTAACCTGTTTCTCCTAATTCTTCATACTACAGATACTGAAATTTGTTGAAATAAATTACTATACAAGTGGGTTCTGCAATTGTTATTCTCTATGGAGTAGTAAAGAAATCATTACAGAGCAAATGAAGAACATGTTTAAACACCTCTAAAAATCCCATTACATCACATCTGTATTTTTAGACACTATTTTTAAGCCCATTGATAGTTCATCAGAGTCAGAAGATACTATTCACATACTTGAAGTTATAAATATTGCAGAGCGCTTTGCAAAATAAGGGTCTACTTTATCTATCAAATGGAAGTACAAACAGCTGGAAGCTCTTTATTAAGCAGCCGGAAGGGAGGGAAATAAAATGAGAATTTAATAAAACATAAAAATGTTCCAATCATTGGTTTTGTGTAAAAAATTCCAGCAAAGTCCAAACATTTTGGGATGGAAGTCCCAAAGGCACATCAATGTATTTTGAGTAACAAAAACCCACCCTTGCACTCACATATTTCATTTACCCACTTGCTGGCTTCATCCTGCACTTTTGAGTAAGACAAACTCTCATTAAAACTAATGGCAGTTTTGCCTAAACATGCACCTGCAGGATCAGGCTTCAATTGCTGAAACTCACATTTACTCCCTGAAACTACCAGCAGATCAGCATGTTGATAAGCATTGAATACATTACCGCAGGAGAACATACAAAGCTGCATTTGAACAGGTGACATTTCCTTTTCAAGGCAGACCTGTTCAAAAGTTTAGCATTAATCATTTCCAAGCAGGCATAACAGAATTATCTACTATATCTGTCAACTTTCTGCTTCTTATAAAGGTAAACTTCTTCAGCCTGTAGAAAGTGATGTCAAAACCATTAAAATAGGACCACTGATTAATGAGTCAGTGCAATTTAACGGCAACATCAGAATTTGCTCTATCAACAATGGTTTTAAGTCAGCTATATATATGTATATATGCATAGATGCATACATATTTATATACTGCTTGAAGTAAGAGACAATATTTGATTTGGTTACCTCAGGCTCAGTTCTGCAGAGCACTATGATCACAACTGACTTTCCACAGATGAGTGAACTCAACACAACAGACTGGGCTAGCAATCAATATCCATGTAAACTACAAGAGGGTGCCACAGATGCACCTGTGTCCTATTTTGAAGGGCCTTTGTGAGCTTTGTTTCAAGTACCTGAACCTCTATAATCCACTGTTTTCAACAAACCAAAAGGAAAAGCACTTGCATGCAACTAGCAGTACATGTAGTACTCTAGAAGCACCTACTAGAACCCACAAGAATGCCTATGAGGCTGGGTTGCCCTCGATCCCCCTGGTTCCTGTTTGTCCTGGTATGCCAGGCAGAGCTGTCTTTTGGGATGGGAGGCTGTGGGGTGCACCATGGGATTGTGAACAGAGTGTGAGTCTCTGGCACTCTGCAAAGTGTGTATCAGATACATCTGGGGCTGTGCTTGCAGATTTTGATCTTTGTGCAGCCCAGCTGCACTTACATTAACGAATGACACTTGTATGGGATCAGCATCAAACTGAACAACTCACAGTGTACGATGCCATTAGTATTAAACTCTCTTATTCCCCAATCCAGGGTGGCCAGACTCATATGGCCACCTGGGAACAGTCTCTGGCCTCTGCTGAGTTCCCAGTTTTGCCAGGGAATTGTTTTGGGAAGTGCTTGATGGCCCAGGCCAAAATCATGTCAGCAACCACGCTGGTGACTTAAGTTCCAGTGCCTTGGCATCATTTAATTTAGCAGTGGAGAGGCAGACTCAGTGCATGTGGTCTTGGGAGCAGCCTCAAGGAGCATCTCAGAGTGAATGTAGAAATATCCCCTGAGGCTATTGATGCGACAAGTAAAGTCCTTGAGCTGAGCAAGATTATCAACATCTGGCCTATAATTAACACCACTGTCCAAACTGGCAATACACTGATACTGTAATACTGAGCACTGTTGTAGCTTGCTCTGTTTTGATTAATGAGTGTGCATTTAACTAAACAGTATACATTAACTATTATTAACAGCACATTCATTGTTAACTACACATTACCTAAACACTTCATTAGAGAATTGTCTCTCCATTAATGCATTAATCAATATGCCTATAGATTAAATTATTTGGAAAAAAACCCTCATCTGTATATCAGAAATAATTTTATTAAATTATTTATCTGTAAGGATACTGATTAAAGAATTCCAGGCATATAACTTCCTTTCCTACTGGGATATTTTTACTAATCTGGCTGTGGAAATACCAATCTACCTGTATGATCACCAAACAGCTACCACGTTCCTATAATCTCAGATCTTATCATCAGCTGTGCAACCTTGTCAGCACCAATTACCAAAGTTTAGTCATCAAGGAACTCTCATTCCATAATAAAAAAGAATTTTAGCACCAGAGTAATATATAAATAAGTCTTCCTGATAGCCCCAAATCTAGGAGGTTTTATTTGGAATTAGACTCCCAGGTTTCCATCTCTATTTGTCTTTAACAATAAGCAAAACTATGTACCCAGATGTGACTGCCAAAGGCACTAACTTGAAAGACCAAGATAGACAACAGAGTGGCTTACACCACTTTTTGGAAAACCTAGACAAAGGAAGAGCTGCCAACAACTGCTTTGTATACAACAACTTAGCAATTAGGGTGTTCATGAAGAACATGGAAGAGATATGGAGCCTATGGTGGTTTCCCAACTGAAGTGGTTCAGCTACCCATCTTCCAAGTCCCCAGGGAGTGCTCCAGCCACCACTGTGTTGAAGTTGCATGAAAAATAAGCACAGAGACCTAGAGAGAGAGAAAGCAAGAAAGGGTATGACAAGAGTCCTAGGTGTTGGTCCTTGTTCCAAGAGTTGTTTGTATATTTTATCTAAGGATTATTTCTTGTAAACAGTCCTTGTATGAGGGGTGTGAATCTCTGGAGATGATCCAAAGCCTGTTGAAGTCAATGGAAATCAAAGCCAACTGAAGTCAATAGAAAGTTTTCCACAGATTTCAGTAGGCTTTGGATCATTTCTGGAGTACTTCTTGGGTGGTAAAGGCTCCATGCCAATGCACTGGAGGCATGCACCGATTACATACTAACACACACGTTGTTGTGGCTTATTGCTATATTGGAACCAGCTTTTGAAAAGTATCATAATATCCTCAGGCAAACTAGAGAGTCAATTATTCAAAATGTTGGTCTTGGATGTTTAAAGGCCCAGTCATGGGCTCCTTAGGCTAAATTCCCATTGCCTGCAATGAGAACTTGCTCTGAGGAGGATGGGCAGAGCCAAGCTCTGAGACTCACATTTGCAGGGTATTTTGATGCCCTTGGCACAGCCAAGGCTGCAGTTGAATGTAAAGATAGCCAACCTGACTTGAAACCTTGTAATGTGGGTAGCGAACACAATTTAGCTGTATATAGCACTTCATATGGGTTAATTAGCCCCGCCAAGAGGCAAAGTTCATTAGCCTGAGGAGAAAACTGCATGAAGATAGACTATTTCCGACTCATTTAGAGGTAGCTTTGCAAAGCAGTGCTTTGTGCCATGTAGACATGCTAACATCCTATTCCAAACAATACACACCTCCCAGTTCTGCAGCAGCTATGGCAATTGTCCATTTACTGTGGATGTGGACCGCTCTGCCCTCTCTACAGAAGGGTCTGTCATGCAATTTGATATTTCCATTACCGGAGCGCACACACACATTGTAGCTTCTCTCTTACCAGGTAAGTCAATCCCAGGTCCCAGGCTCAAAATGGGCATATGAAATTTTAGCAATGAAGTTTTGCCTTCTTTTTTTTATTTCTTCTTTCTTTTTTTTTTTTTTTTTCAGGAAACAAAACAAAACCCAAGATCAGTTATCTTAGTGATTTCAGCAGCGCAAGTCCCGGAGAAAACTCCTGGAGACAATTTCCAACACAAGTCAGCATAATCTCACCACCAAGCCTTGGCCATGTCCCTCATTCCTGGCTTCAGTTTGGTGAATTGCCATTTCACATTCCCAGATTTCAGTTCAGATTTCCTTTTCTAAAGACATTGTTTTCCTGGCAACTATGCAAGTTTAATTTGCTCAATGCAATTTTAAGCTTTGTTTATTAATTTGCACAGGATTCCAGTTAACATACAAGCCACCTCAGTATCCTGACTGTAATAGCACCTCACACTTTACTTATGGAATAAATTCAGATACAGTACATGATTCTGCAATCCATTTTGTGCATTATTTATACATTGGTGTCTTGATGAATATTTTTCTGTTTCTGCCCATGACTATGACTTAGGATCTCCTCATGGCAAGTGTCAACATCTCACTCCAATAAGATGTGTAATTTGTGAGAGAATCGAATGAGAACTGAAGTTGCTCAAGTGAGAACCCCATAGGATTTTCCCCATAAAACGAGATAAGATCTTTGCCCCATAGAACTAAAGAGAGAAATTAAACACCAGCAGACAGAGAGACCAGACACATGCCATATTTCTCAAGTGAGTTGCCACATTTTGGGCATTCATATTACCACCTGGTGAGGTACAAGAAGAGGGAGGAGCAGCTTTTGATTTGGTGTAAACCACGGTGGTTGTACAAGCATCTGTACCCAGTAGGCAATGCAATGCAAAGTATATTTCTGTACAGCCACTCCAGATTGTTTGGAGGTTGCTGGCAGAATCATGTGCTTGTGCAGAGTGCAAAATGCTGGAGTACATAGGGAAGACATGCTTTCCCCCTTTTGGAGGTACCCTGTGTACATACTGCCAGTGGATTGCTCTCATGTCTGTGCTGCATAACTCCAATTACAAACACAAGGCAAACACTAACTTCTCCAGAGCACTAAGTAGCTAAAGGAGACAGACCCACTCAGTATAGTAAGCATCTCCTTATGCAGTCCACCAGGAGCTACCAAGGAGGCAACTGCAAGGAGATACTAAGCCCCTTGCAGGTTCTGTGTGTAAATTTGATTTCATGTCTGGTAATGAAAGAGTTATCCACTGCTATGGCAAGATATCAATGCAAAGTCAGTTCTTGACTACTGCTGTTGAAAGTTGTTTCAAAATCCACTCAGACAGTTGCACTTAGAAAAAATAACTTCTCAAAACAACAAAGTGATGTCCAAATTTAGAGAAGGGATAAAGAATAGAGCTGTCACAATAACATAGATGTAGTTGTGTACTCAACTGTGAGAGAACTGTGCACTAGTTTTTGTGAAAAATCTGGATATTTAGAAATGTGAAAGCAAACAAGAAAACAAGCAAATGAAACCATCATTTACAGCATTTGGAATTTTCATAACTTGAAACTTACAAGAGTACTCAATGGATGAGCATACTGTGTGCTTGTTGCTCATCTATATACTAAATAGGCTGTAAAACTTCAAAGAAAATTACTCTGCTGCATGCTAAAAAAGCCTATTTAACATTGTACACCTTCAAAAATGTTATGGCACCTGGTGCCAAGAGGTTGTATTTTTAAAATTCCCTACTTCAGTCTGAGTTCTGAACCCATTAAACTCAGTAAGAGTTTTGACACTGACTTAAAAGAGTGGAAGATCAAACAGTTATCTGACAGAATGTAACAAGACTGAGAAACAATTAGGGAGTTTTGAAGCCTATCCATATAGGGGATTTTTCCTTGTTTTAAATAAGAAATGTATTCACAAATGTATTTTGGAAATATTAATTTAAGTGGGAAGATTTAGCATTAAGGCAGGTGTTTCACTCTAGTTTTTGGTCTTGTTTCATACATCTGTGCATTTTTTACATCTCTTCTTATCTAAATAAGACTAGAGGAAGCCAGGATGACAGTTAAGTTGATTCTAATGCAGTCAGGGATGGCATCTCACATAGTACACTTTAGTTGTTGCTTTCAAATCCTTCTTTGTGCCCCCAAAATTCAACTCAATTCACAGAAGACACCATGAGAACACCATTTCACTGAACTATGTGGGCTGCAGTAAGAATTTTTGTATATCTGTGCTTAAAGCATGAGAGCAAATTGTTTCCAAAATTGAATTTATCAAAAGAAAAATATGTGGATTCATACACATGTCCCAAGTAATTGATTTGTACTGAAACATATTGTCAAAACACAGTGTTTATTAATAGAGCAACCTGCAGCTGTATACAACAAAGAAACCATTTATATTGCTCTCAGACCCTCAGAAAAATTGTGGAAAAGAGCAACCATAATCTGTCCCAAGCCATTACTCTAGAAAAGGCCAATCTGTTATTATTAGGTGCTACTGCTGATATGTGTCCCATACTCTCGTCAGTCTCCTAGAGCTGAGTCATAACTAGCCCCAGTTGTGGATAAATCCATGCCACAGCTTCCTGAGCAACCATCTGCCTAGACAAAGTCTTTCCCAGGTCATCCAGATGTGGGGGACTGGGTGTCTCTGTCAACAACTATGACCAGGAAGTATGGAAACAATTGTGCTATTGAGAGAACTTAGTGTATTTGCAGGTATATATCCATGCACACTCTATTCTTAAAGGATGTCAGCATTTCTTTAAAAAATCTCTCGGGCACTCCTTGAGTATCTCCTGTATTCCTCATGTGGGCTAAAACTATTAGTCTTAGTAGCTCTTCTGACAACAGAGTGGTTGAGTTTTTCTAAAATGTGTTGTTATACTTGTCAAATCTACATATAAATTTTTTACATATAATCTGTTTTACATTGAATTTGTTTAGTAGATAACAGCACAAGACCTTTTTCTACCACCATGTGTAGCCACAAAACCTAGAATAAGTGATAAGATAGTGTGAAAACATTGATTTGTGTTTCATGATTTGTAAAAGACAAACTGTCCTATTCTTTTTGTAACAGGACAATCAATTTTGTTAATAAAATAAAAATTCTAATAACTGCATTGCCTCCTGCACAGGAAGGCTGACTTCCAATAAGGGGAAAAGTATCAATAAGTGAGGCCTGAGATTTTGAAGACAATAGGATTTTTATTTTTTCCTTTGGTTTCACCAATCAGGCCAATTCACTGTCAGGCCAATTCACTACCTGGTAAACCAACTACTTCCTTTCCTGTAAAGAAAGGGACCAGTAAAAAGATGTAGCTTTCTGCTCCACAAAGAACTTGAACAAGGAGCAGGGAAGCAGAAGACAAGGACTTGGACATGTCTTTCCCTCCCCAATAAATCAGTGCTACTGTCCAGCAGGGAGTACTTGAGCTGCATGCACACTGCAGTGAGTCATGTGAAGGACAAGCAGTGGATGGAACTCCCAGCTGCCCTGCACAACTGTGGGGATGACAAACCTTTGCATGTTGAACTACATTTTAGTGAAGAAGAAAAAGTAAAAAGTGATATATATTCTTCAGGTGCCATCTACGTTCCACAAAATCATTAAATTAATGGTTCAGTTTCAGCTCATTAAAACACAGAGATTACCTTGGATTTGCTCAGTTTCCTGTATAGACAGTTGTAGATAGCTCCTCACTTATGTTGTTTTGTTTAGTTTTTTTGGGTTTTGTTTTGTTGGTTGCTTTTGCTTTTGCTTTTGTTTTTTGCATTTTTTTGCAGTATTTGGTGTCATCCCAGTCAATTTATTCAAAACTCTGTACAGTCACTCATCTATAAAAATTGGAATATACAGTTCATTCAGTGGGGTAGACAAAGTTATTCAGTTCATAGCAAGAATGACCTGTCATGAGGACTTACCACATAGCTCTGGACCCCACTAACTCTGTTGGTTAAAACTCAGCTGATCCTCCTCATTTCTCATGTACTTGGCTCCCATGCACTACCTGCAACAAGACCTAACCTTAGGTATCTACAACCTGGAGCTGAATCCCACACCTTCAAATTGTCATTAAGGCTCAATTCAGTTGTCTGGACACTGGTCTTCGGAGACTTTCAGGGTGCTCTGAGGTATCTCACATGGCATCCAAAACATTCTGCTTGGTATTCCTGTGCCCTATCACCCTGCCCTATCCAATTGCCTTGGCTGCTCTGAGAAATCCAACAGCATCACACACCAAGTGCTCATCAAATTATGCTAGACACCTAAGCTCACATCCTTGACTCGAGCCTTCAGTTTGCATGGACACAGTCTACAATGAGGCCCTTGTCTTAGCTGCAGGAGATGTTTGAAAGTGGAAATAACCAGCCAGGTTGCATAATCTTGCTCATTAACAGATATTCTCTTGGCTTTGTGGCCCTTGCTCACACAATGGTTTCAAAACCACCCATTTTTTCTCCCATCAAAATGATTTTTAAAATGTTAGCTTAACTGTAGCTTGATTTCTTAAATTGTCACCCTGTATTTTCAATCAGTAGTGCAAAAATCTCTGTATGTCAGCCATGTGCCTCCCCAGCAGCAAGGTCTGGGCTGCATGGCATCCTTCCCCAGGCTGACACACTCAGTTCTCCAGTGGGGAACTCATTAACAAGGGGGAAATGATACAAAGGGAATTTCTCTTTCCCTCTTATTCCATATCTTCTTTGATTGAATCATAGACTTGTGAAGGTAACAGGATGAGAGCAAGGAATGAACAAAAGCAGCAGGTGATATGCAGCACACAGTGCAGACACTTAAGGATCCTGTCTTAAGTTGCAGAACTTTGTTACTCCTGAGTTGTCAGTGGCCCTTTAAGTAACCCAATCTGTTCTAGCTGCTGTTGAGATGGCAACCTTAAAACAAAAGGCTTTGTCAAATATAATCCTTCCAGTTTAAAATAGATACAAGTTCAACAAGTTCTATATTTTATTTCTTTAATCCATTTCCTTATGACCAGCATTTATGGGAAAGCTTTAAACTTTTAAACTTGCAACTGATACGATTTCAAACATCACGGATGCTTGTCTGTTGCATTAAAATAGGAACAGCTGCTCTGCAGCCATTGCTGGCACACAAGCCCTTACTACAGTCTCAAAAACAAATAAAAATATTTAAATAAAATCAGAATAATGCAATATTTTTCATTATGCCATTCACAGTCATACTCATGGTCAAGGACCTTGAGGGGAAGACATTTTTTAGAATTCTATTATTTGGGACCTGAGTGGCTTTTATATAAATTTATTCAGCATGGTTTCCAAAGGTCTCATTGTTTAAAGTCAGTGGTTTATATTTATGGGTATCCCTAGTAGAATATTCATGATTTCCTACTCAATTTACTTAAAAGTCTTGTTAAATTTATGAAACAAAAAACAAGTGTACAGTGATAGACTTGGGCTTAAACACAAACACACAAACTCCCACAAATGAGACCTAAGCAATAGCTTGTAAAATTCTTCTAAATATCTGGTTTGAACCTTTTGAATGACCACCTTTGCACTAACCCCTGTGTTCAGGAAATAGACACAAGTGGAACAATCTACGAGGGGATCAAGAGGATTCTCCACCTCAGACCCCCAAATAAAAACTGGATCACTCTTTGAAAAGACACATCCCAGCTAAACTGTCTGCGGTGCTGGAGATTTGCTCATCTCTTTGTTATATTCTGTTTTCTTTAATCAAGTCCTGAAGAGGCTGCTTTTTCTGCTCTTGTTGTGCTCAAATTCAAAGAGATGAGTCAAAATAGATCAAAGTAACTGATGGATAAGTAGTCACAGCATGTCATTTAGAACATCTCTTTTCCTTAAACAAAACTGATTAGGATCTTGTGTGGTAAATTAAGTGAGTTGCACACAATCAGCTGCTCCAGAAAGGTGGGTTTTTTTCAGGATAACTCCATGGTATTTGAAGTTCTGTCTCCTCCACCTCCTAGACATCAATAAGTCTCATCCTTTCCAAAGTCTGTAAGCAAATTTTCTTTTAGAATGCTCCTTTGTAATTTTTTTCTCTCCTGACTGGTTTTTCCTTTTGAATACTGAAATAACCAAATTGCCAACACTCTTGTTGTATTTAATAGAGGGTTGGCTGCTGGGAGGTGTTAAACACACGGAAGTTTTAAGTGCCCATTCCTTGTGAAATAAGGCCAAACTCTGTATGCTAGAAAAGTCTGACATGAACTAACCATGTAAGATCTCAGAGACTTGTCAAGTGCTGCCTGTCACTCCTTTCATGACTGAATGAACAAAGTTAGACGTAACAAACGGATAGAGAAAATATGCTGTGGTTTCTTGACAACATAGCTATTTTCATCAGTAATTTAATTCCACTTGGAGCACTTGTATGGTGAGGAAGCGTTGTTCGGCCTGGAGACGAGAGCTGCTGAGGTACCCAAGACCAGCCCCCGGTATCTACAGGAAGGCCAACAAGGACATGGAGCCAGGTCCTTTACAGTGGTGTGTGGAAAGAAAACAAGAGGTCGTGGCCTTAAGCTGAAAAAAGGGGAGGTTCAGAGTGGCTATAAGGAAAAAAAAAAAATCACAGCCACCCCTTGGAAGTTTTCAAGACACAACAAGATAAGGTACTAACAACCTGATCTGTGTCGCACCCTGCCTTGGGCAGGAGGGAGGATGAGAATCCTCCCAAAGTCTTTTCCTGTCTGAGTGATTCCATGATTCATATCTGCTAAGAGCACAGGTTTCCAGGTTGTATGCACATATGAGCACAGTGTATGAGTTCCAGACATATCTACCTTTGCCTGAACACACTGCAATGATTATCCCAGGACATAGAGGAAGATCTTTTATTTTTGTACAGGCAATGTGAGGACAGAAGAAAGCTATATCCACATCATCTATATTTACTATTTTAGATGTGCAGCACAGGTGCAATTTAAAATAAAGTGAAGGGCTTGTGATCTTTATATAATCTTGACAAAGACAGGTGCCTCCAGAAGGTGATTGGAGCATCTATTTTGGATTCTTAAAGCAATGATCAATGTCCTCACAGTCTTCAGGTTGTGAATGTCATTGATTTGGATGCACATACAGGTACAAACATAGCTCTCTTACTCCTTTCACACAACTAGTAGCTATATATGGACACTGTTATTTTGATCAGCAACTGATGCTGAGATCAAATATGTTCCTGTTGACTGTCATATTTTCAGCTGTGTTGGAGATGTGAGTAATATGTTTATTTTCTATGTCAGTAATTTGTAGTTTGCATTCCACTGTACTTTCTGCGTGTTACTGGATTTCCCTTTTCTATCCAAGATGCCTTGTTGAGTGGCCTGTTGAGAATTCAACTTTAGGATGAAGATACTTTTTAAAATTAAAAAGGAAAAAAGCTTTACCTGAACAGATAGCTTTAGAAAATAACTGGTATGTGCATACATTTGTTTAACTCCCTAATGTAAATACATACATTCTGAAATGTATTTTAGTCCTCTAAAGAACTAAGAGCAGCTCTCAAGATCACATGACAAGCAAAACATTTGTTAATCAGAAAAATTACAGCCTATTCATACTTACTGTTTGATTACTTCCACTCTGACCTCAAAGATCCCATTGTTGATTGAACTAGTTATAGTAACTTCTATTTATTTTTACAACTAGCTATTATGAGTACAAACTATTCTTATCTCCAAGTGATTGATAGGCACATTAAGAAGCTGTTCAACAGGTTGCTAGGTTTGAAGAAATGCTTAAATCATGATTAGTTATTCCTTATCAGCCAAGAAGGGGAGCTAAGCTCAGATAAATACATGGTGACGAAAATTAGATTTTCACCATCAAGTGCTCTCTCACTGTTTTCTGTTTGCTATCGTTAAGCAGTGGTGCTACAGTTTCCTTTCAGTTTTGTTTAAGGAGCATTTGGGCTTTCTTAGCAAAAGCAGTTGTCATCTTAGTGTGCTTAGGAGAGCTAAAAGTCTTGTTCAATGATAACATGCATCAAGGCCAATATGTATTTTTAATGAGTGGAGAACCATGAGTAATACTAATACATATTCATACTTTCTTCTATTAAAAATTTGAAATTATTTTCATGGGTGAACATTTTTAAGTGGGTAAATGTTAGACTCCAATTTTCACAGAGGGATTTATAGCTTTACTTGTGCTATTGGGAGCATTTATATCAGCCAAGGCCAGCTGTGCAACCTGAGGACAAAGGAAAAAAAAAAAGGAAGGGCAGCTGTAGGAAGTATAGTTCCCTGTGGTTTTACCAACACTGTGAGGTCTCCTGTACTGACAGTCTGAAGAAAACTCACACATTTTTGTACATTTCTACCTTTATTCTCCAACACTTATTACTACAGGTAATATGCAGTGTGATTTGATACAATTTGTGAAGTCAGTATATGGAACAAAGCACAAATTAAACAACCAGAAAACAGAAAGGAACTGAGATCATAAGTTCCTGGTTTTGGAAAAGTGCATTGGAAAATTCAAAAGCAGGTGTCTCAAAGGAGGGTGATTTAACATATTTGTCAAAATGCACTCTACTCAGTTTCTATTCCTTGAGAAGTATTTGTAAATAAAGTAACAAAACTGAAACTGAGAACCAAGTTGCAGCAGATTTCCTGCATGCAAGGTTTGCCAAAGCAGAATATTTCCTTCTTTGGTTTTAAACCACAACTACTCCAAACAAACTTTCAACACGACTAAAGGGCAGATGAGAGCAGGGACAGAGAACTAAAGTAAAACTACCAATCTGAAAGCTAAAAAGTTTCTGTTTTTTCTATTAATATCTTACAATGGGTTAAAGGGCTGAGCTTTCACTCCAGTTTACACTCAGAGTACCCAAAAGGGTAAGGGAAAGACGGTTTTCAGATGGTTCTGAAGCTATGAGATGCTAGAAAGACAGAACCTGAAAGTAATCTATTTGCACCCAAGGTGATGAAGGCCTAAGGTAGGACTGTGTGAAGCAGCTTGGCAGCAAAATCTTCACAGGACATACACACAACATTCATGCTTTACCTGCAGTGCTCAGGGCATATAGAGCAGGTAAGATCACAGACACCAAGCTTGAGGAGCTGAAGAAGGACACAGTACCAAATCCTTCTATACTCAGTACCTCATATTTAAAGCACTTACTCAAGATTTAAGAAGCTGCTTGCATCCCTTTGTGAGCCAGAGGAGGAGGAAAGAGAACACATATATCACACCATCTCTCAGGCATCCCTACCATGAGCTAGGGATACCCATGGTATACAGAAGGGCTGTCTAATCCTTCCCTCAGAAACGACTCAGTGTTGAACAGAATAAATAAATATTCATTAACCTGGGGACAGAAAGACTAACAGAAACAAAAGAAAACATTGCTATGGCAAGCAAGGGCTGCTGAGCCAGAGACAGAGAGATGGATGCCCCAAAAATTCTTGTATCAGCAAATCTGTCATAAAAGAGTAGTGACAAACTCATTAGAGGCTATGATCACCTTCAGTTATCACAGAACCACAGTTTCCAGGGTTCCCAGATTTTCCCATGAAAACATATAGCAACAGTATGCAGGAAGTCCTTGTGAGTCAAGCACTGTTCACTACATCAGCAGAGAGATGCTGCATCCCAAAATTTAACACAATGAGGTTAGAGATGTCTCTGTGTGTGGCTGGCCTGTAAGGTTTACGTAATGTAGGTGTGTTGGTAGGCAGCCCCCATCTCTGACTTTCCAACCCAAACACTTGAGTGTCCATACAGAGCAAGATGCCTCAAACACTCTGCCATTTAACTGTAAAAAACCCCCAAATTATATTAGCAAACTTTAAAATTAACATCTCCTTATTGTTTTGTGTTTATCTTAGACTTCTCCTTGATTACAAATGTCAAGTATATGTGGGATTGCAGGATCAAGGCAATGCAGAGTTGTCCCGCTGTGTCCTCAGTTTGCAATTGCTTCCAGCATCAGCACAGCATAAGTTAGTGCTCTCGCTCACAGGGTTTCTGCACTTTCCATCCCTCTATGCAGCAGAAAAAAAATATTTGACCCTTGGATTATAAAAGCCTTTTCTATGCTGTCGATCTGCCCACCTTAGAGATGTACTACCTTAAAGGAAGGAAACTTTACAGGGAAATTACAGATGCAAAATCTGCCTTAAGGAAATAAGTGGGTGGCAGCATATAATTAATAGAAGAAACCCTCCAGAAAATACTTGCTACAGACAGAATCGGTCTTTGCAGGAGACAGCCGTGACAAAATCCAAACCGTAATCTAATTTTTGTGGTATGCACATCTGAAAATAAATAAACAAAAGCAGTTTTAAGAATACCTCTGCCATTCTAGTCAGACTAGAACCTGATACAGCTGTGGAACAAAGAGGCTACAAACTGCTTGGGTTTGATCTACCTGAAAGTCCCAGCTCTTCTTGGCTGTAGTAGCCAGAGTGCAAAAGATTGGGGATTGTTAGGTTTAGGCTGACTTGGATGTGGTACGTGACCATGGTGTTTTGTGTCAGTCAGCTGGTAGACTTCAACAGCTCCATCAACTTTCATACACACATCAAAGGAGCCAAGGAACCACCAAGAGAATATGAACCTAAGACGAAACACAAGTTGTTAGTGAAGAGATGTGCTGGAGGAAGGGAAAATACAGAACTGGGAACAATAACACTGCACAAAGGGTATGAGATAGCAGCTGACTCTCAGTAAACATCAGCTCTTCGGCAGGTCCCTGAGAGGTGTGTGTGTGTGAAGCACCTCTGAGCTCCTCAGTCTGGGTGCAAATCCTGATTTCAGAAAGAAGTAAAACAGGGATGCACACTGGCTCCTGGCTGCTTGGGAAGCCCCAAGAGGACCCCAGAAGAGTTCAGTGTGAGACAACACAGCCCAGGACTGTAACTGCCCCACAGCAGGCAGAGTTAAGAGTTGAGGGTCAGACTCCAGTGACCTTAATAATGCCCCATCTCTGGAAGTGTTAAAGGGCAGGTTGGATGGGGCCCTGAGCAGCCTGGTCTGGTGGGAGGTGTCCCTGCCCATGGCCGGGGGTGTTTGGAACTAGATGACCTTTCAGGTCCTTTGCAACTCAAACCATTTATGATCCTGAGGCTCTGCCCTCTGGCTGTCCCTTTAAGACCATGACCAGGTAAGATCAATGTTTAAAGAACTATTTTTAAATATATCCTAAAGATATGGGAAGCCAAGTGCTTCTTGTGAATGTCCTGTCCCAAAGAGTGATCCTATACCGAGAGGCACAGTCTTTATGTCATGGGTTCACAAAAATACACAGCAACAGCCAGTTGTGTCTTTGAGTGCTCTGTGAGCCTGGCTAGTAATAGTATAGGCAGTGGTGGATTGATGGCAGCTGTGCTGCCACCACAGATCCAGTGAGCAGCTCAGAAACAAGGCTAGTGGTGGGGGCACCCAGGCTGCCTTCTCCAGCTCCATTCAGGAGCACAGTGTGAGTCTGGTGACTGAAGACCTCTGGTGCTTGGGTCTGTCCCTGCAACAGTGAAAGGTTAGAGCATAGAACAGTACAAGTCCCACAGAGTGCTGCCCTTCTGAAATCTCTGTATGTTACCCATCCTGTCCTTTGTCTTGTCTTCCTCTTCCACCCACTAGAGTCCTTTAGAGTACAAATGTAGGTGTTTCCCAGCTGAGGAGGATTGCTTGTAATCTAAAAAAATGTATAGCCTGTATATAAAAAAATATAGCCTGAAATTTTATAGGTGTCTGTCTCCTGCAGGGTTTTCTTTTTATTCCTCTGCTATTTCTGGAATGATTTTGGGGCATTTTGTCCTGCAAAGCAATTCTTCAGCTTTTCTTTTAAACAGCCCTGGTTCCCATGTTTCTAGGCAGACCTCAGAAGTCCAGCAGTGATGGCAAACCTAGTTCTTTGCCTTTCCCTGCCCCAATGAAAATCTACCCAAATTCAGGTAATTGAAAAATTTGAAAATCTGAGGTGTGCACCTGCTCAGAGGCTCATCAGAGCAGGTGATTTAACTGGCTCACGCTAAACTGCTTCGACATCACTGAACATGCTTGCTCTTCTCACAAGTTCCTACATGTGACCGCACTGCACAAACATGGTCCCAGGCACAGTACATAATTCTGGGCAAGTGTCTCTTTCTAAATCATCCATGCAAGATTCTGGTCTCATTGTGTATGTAAAACCAAGGTCTCTGCTCACACTGTGATCAACAATATGCCCAAGGCATTTGGCATCAGACCTTTAATGACTATAGTTTCCTTTTCAGACCATAGGTGGAAGCATGACCCCTCTTAGAACCATGCACTGAATGTCTCCACAAAGCAACTGGGCAGAAGCAAAGAAGGCTTTCTTCATGACTCAGTGGTTGTTAGCAATGGTTAGGAGTGGAAAGAGATCATGCACAAGAACCACGAGAAGGAAACTTATCTCTCCTGCATTCTCTGGGACATCACCGCTGGAAACAAGACAGCAGGAAGAGAAAGCAGAGATATGGTTTGAAGGGTGAGACATAAAAGTCAGATCAGAATGGGACCCACTTGGGAGGATTTTGTGTTTTGTGAATTTGTCCCAAAGCAGGGAACAGAAACTTAGGCTGGCTGGGTGTGGAGACAGGAGTGATGACTGAGTATGGAAAATTGGACTAAGACCTGGGACTGAAGAGCCAGATAGCTGAGAAACAGCAGCTGCATCTGTACTTACTTGCTCTGCAGCATATCTTAGGGCCTTCATTTCCTGGTCATCTGAACCGTCAGGCCTGTTGGGACACGCTGCAGCTCCATCTGGCACACATGTCCAGGTTTCCATCTCAGCATGGAGCTGGGGCATGACTAACCACACATCCAGACATGGGAACTGGGAAGCACTCTTGGGTCCAAGAGTGTAAACACAGACAGCAAGTCTAGATAAGGAGTTTGAGAAAGAGGAAGACAACAACTACCTGACTATGGTTTGCTAATGGAAATAAGCAGTTTTGGCATGAGGAAAGACTGGGTAGGATACAAAAAGACTGGAAATGGGAAGCAGGGCCCGGGGGAGTATGGAGGTGGAATGGACATTGAACAGTAGCATGGAAAAACCATGGACTAGACTTGGCCTGATAAAGCCAAGAGGCTGGAGCAGTGTGACCAGGGTGGGTTGTAGCAAGTCTTGACAGTGGGCTGGGACCAGCTCTGCAGGGAATCAGACATGAGGAGGGAGGCTGGATGCAACTGGTACCTACTTCTGACATTATCCACTGTCCATTTAATCCTGTTGTTTAATTATTGCCTGACTTGTGACACACAATCAGACATTATGATGCGCCGTGTACAGTAAAAAGATACTTGGCATGCTTTGTCTGGTCGTAGCACTTGCAAGTAGAACATTTTCACTAAATGAATGTATGCTTTTGCATGCATTATGATTATTTGGGTCCAAAAGCCTAGTTAATACCTAGTCCTAGCCTGAAACACTGAATACTGAATTGTTACCTATCAAAAATACAGGTCAAGACTGTACAGATTTCTCTGTTTCTCTAAATCCAGTCTCTGGCATCTTCCTTGGATTGTTTCCTGCTACTCACATTATTCTTTAAAACACTCATCTTTATTGTAATACTTTAGGGCTCACTTTCCTGACCACTTAAGCCAAAATCTTACTAGTTCTGAGAGCTCCTTTTAACACTGATAATAGAACCTGAAAACAGACATTCCCAGAAACATTATGCTGAAAGCCTCATCTCCTTTTTTTTGGATCACATCCTTATACACGGCAGTCATCCTACATATTTTGTCTCAGACAAGCTTTTCAATAAAATTGCAATGTAAATAACCTACCTTTGGACTTTATTCCGTGGCATTTTTTCCAAGGTGTTCGAGAGAGTCTATTTGCTTCACAAATCTCACTCAGGATTGCATCCAGTTTGCAAATCTTATATTTGTAACTGAAAAAAAAATGTTTCCCAGCAAGATGCTTGCCAGGCCCCTTTTAGCAGTGGCAATAAGTAGTTTACGATCAGTTTCAACTGGCAAGAATTCCAACAAAGCTTTTTTACACCTCATGGCCTGGGACCAAGTCTTCCTTCTCTATTTGAGTGCTGTGACATTTCATTCCACAAGTACCCATGACACATGATCCACTGTATTGCTACTTGGCTGGTTTCCAACCAGTCAGGCCAGTTTTGCTGTGGCTTGTTAGCTGGTGGTGGAACAATTTAATCCTGTGTTTTTCTTATGTGAGGGGATTGGGGTACTGGTGTGTTAGGAGAAAGCAGGGGGAATACAATGGGTCTGATGTGGCAAGGAAGAAGAGGATGAGTCTGTCTCTCGCATTCCTGGAGTAGGAAATTATCTTCCTGGTAGCAGGGTGGTGAGATGACCTCAGCTAGGGTGGACAATCCACCATGCTACCAGTCAGACTATGCCTGGGGCTGCTGTGGCCACAGCTCCAATAGTGAGGAGAAAGGAAGAAGGAAAAGACAGGCCATGAATGATTGGGATAATCTGGTGCTAGGACTGGGAGATAACAAAGGAAGATGAGGGAAACAGGATGATTCAGAGCAAGGGAGATGAGGTGATGGCTTTTATGTCACTGTGGAGGTGAAGAGACTAGATAAAGACAGGACTAGATAAAGGCATCTTGGTCAAAGACTCAGGAGGCCTGCAGTTCTCGGTCACTTCAGTGCTGAATAGTAGATGGCTCTGAGACAGTCTAGCTTTCAGCCAGGGAAACAGGCCTGCACCTCTACGTTGCTGATTTTTCTTTTTGTTTGGGTTGGTTTTGTTTTGTTGTGGTTTTGGTTTTTCTGTTGTAGTTTGGTTTTTTATTTCAAAGATTGCAACTTTATCTGCAAGTTTAATCATGCTGCTGGAAGAGGGCTGAACCAGTCTGGTCACGGGTCTGTCTGTAGACAAGTTTGTATTTAAAATAATAACTTTGATATTGTGTATGTCTAATTTACTGCTATGCATCCTAACAGTCATTGGCTTAGAAATTAATTAGCTGACACAAATCTAGTTTTCCCTTCATACAGTCTTCCTTTCCAAGGAGTCCTTGTACCTGTCCTTGTCTACCAGGACAAGGCTAACAGAGATGCCATGCTGGTGGCACCTCAACAGTGTAAAATATCTTTTGGACCCCTCAGTCCTTTGAAAAGTAGTCCTCTGATAAGTTTTTATGCAAAAGCTGGCTACCACTATCATTGCTCCTAGTAAGAAAAAGGTCCACTGCTTTTAGACTGATGGTAGAGGTATCCTCCGAAGTACTAGCAAGCTGAACATCCTGACAATTGTCCAGGATGAGGTACCTAAAGACCACTGGAATCCTAATTTTAAATCTATATCTAGGAAACTGTTTGCCGATAGTTACATGGGTTAATATTTGTCTCAGAATCCAGTCTCACAGGTTCTGCTTTCAACTGGGCCACAGTGGTACCATGTCTTTCAATCAAGGCAGCTCTTAATGCTTTTATTTCCTCAGACAGGACATTGCAGAAGTTACTTCACTAACTTTGGAATGTTCAGATTAACAGTTTACAGAGGATTCTGCTTGAATACTGTTAAAATGCTGTTGTTATGTTCTCTTAAAACAATCAGCATCTCAGTCTAATGCAAACATTAGAAAAACGGTTCTCATTTACAAGCACAGTTGCATGCAAGAATATTCCCACAAATGCTTGCTAAGATGCAATGAAAGCAGACTGGGATGCCAAAGGTCTGTGTGGCAATTGCTCATTTAAAAGGGACATTAAAAGCACTTATTGGGAGTAGGCAGAAGAATAGCAAAAAGTACTGGTAAGGAAGGTGGGAAACCACAGGCAGACCTGCTGAAAACAAGAAGGAAACAAGGCAGTAGAAAAGGTGACCAACTTGGCAACCCCACCAAGAGTAAAGGAAGAGGCTGACTGTACCTATGAGATGACAAGGTGTTGAACCACTCTGGCTCAAGCAGAGACAACCAGCAGATTTAGGAGGAAAGATCAAGGTTGGCAGAACACATGGCTGTTACTGGAGAATGATGGCTTTATCACAGTGTCTTTCATTACCATTTTGACTGCCGAGTCTGCCCCTCCTTTGGGCATATTCTTTCAAGGTTTTTCAGTAAATGGGCAATGGCACTGCTTGGCACTCCTAAAGCAAGCACTACAATCTCTAGCATCCTCTGAGGTATGTGTTCTGTCAAAGTCAGCCAGATTGGGTGCTAGTCAATGGATAGATCCCACCATGGTATTAGATACCCACTCAGGCATTAGAAGGAGCCAGGTTGAGTTTTCTTCAGCTCTCACCTGTCCAATGGTTTATGGATTCCCAAGGTTAGGAGCAATAAAATATTAACATCTAATCTGTCATACCACCAATGAAAACTATAATCTGGCCCATGACCTCACATGAGTACCACGTTGTTAACTAAAGAAAGGAATCAAATCTTCCTCTAATAAATACTCCAGACTGTGACAGGTAAAATTCAGGTCATATGTCTCCTTTGAAGTTTTAATGGCCACTCCAATTTTATGATAAAGCACTCACCTTATGTTTGTAGTAATTTTGCAAAGCCTGAAGCGGCTCTAGTCATCTTTGGTGCACAGTTCCCAAGGACAAAGCTCTCATAAAACTGCAGGCTTCAAAGGGATTAGACTTCTTCTTTTCTCTCCTTTTCTCCCTCTGTCTCTCTCACTTTTTTTAAAGGAACATTTCTGAATATTTCCTCCCGTTTTCTACATAGCTCCCTACAGAGCCTTCCAGTTGAACTGCCCAACTAGACTTCTTCCTCAAGCTCTGTCACTCACTAAAATAAAATAAATAAAATTGAAATGAAATTAAAAAAATAAAATGTCTTTTCCCTTTCCTAATAGAAAGGCAATTTTCTGAGTATTTTCTGCTTTTTGCCTTTATTCTATTGTCAATGCAGAGTAATTCGAAGCAAATCAACAGAGCCTGTGTACTTGAATATTTCTCAGGCTCTAAGAAGGACCACATGCAGCAGAACTACTCCCCTGAATGCCCTGGGTTTTTATTTGTTTGCTTCCCTCCTTCTAAAGTCAGGGGGAAGCCGAGCTGAATCTGCCAAAGCTTGAACTCCAAAGCTAATGTCCATCCTGGTAAATGAAACAGTGCTGGGGAACATTCCCAGGCACTGGAAGGCAATTGTCTGTTCTGTTTAATTGTTAGCACAGTGCTTGGCACAGCAGAGCCAGTGCCAACTTTCCCAAACAATTCCCAAGCACAGGCCAAGAGCTGGCATGGGCTGGGGCCACTCTCAAGAGGCGACTTGTGTGCAGGGCAAGGCAGAGAGGGGAGGTCGCTAGTATGGATGTGCCATTTCTACCTCCATCAGCCTCAGCACCAGGGAACAGTCTGGACCACATTTAATTTACTAGTATAGACACAGCTGTGATTGCTCAAACAATGCTTGTACAACTATGCTGTTGCAGGGAGAAACTTATGCTTATTCATCTTGCCGGTATAAACATGTATATTTGCTTGTAGACTGATTGTATATGTTGCCTTGGCTGTAAGATTGATTGGTTTCCATTAATTGCTAAGGATGTTTTTTGGTTTTTTTCAGATATTTAGCCTTAAATGCAATGATGAGACACTCAGGGTTACAGAAAAGCAAAACAAAACATTTGTTCATTTTGCGAGTTCCCCAATGGCATTCAGGAGTAAAAGTCTGAGATGGAGCAGATGGGACGTTTCTGCACTTACACTGAGCACTGGAAAACAATTCAAATCAGGGGTCTGTCCAGGCATGGGCCAAACCATACCCATCCACAGTTCTGCAAATAGCATACAACTCAAATTTATTCAGTTTTATCAGCAAATGTGTCGGTCCCAGATGTTTCTCCAGATGTGTTAAAGTGCACCAACCAACACATCTTATGGACCAGGTAGATTGTGGCATTTGCATGGAAAGAATACTTGCTTGGAAACAAGCTGAAGACTGGTCAGATGCTCATCCTCTTTTGAGTCACCAGACTCCAGATAACACCCTGTTTCCCACTTTAGGGACAAAGTGAGTAACAGGGAGAAGAAATAGCACGAGGTGCCTCTAAGGGACCATCACAAAACAGCAATCCCAGCCACAAGCAAATAAAGGATCATTTACCAGCCACTATATGCAAGTGAGATAACATAAATACACAAAATAATCTCCCAAAGATGATAAAACAGGAACATGTGGGTTCCCTAAGCCTAATTTGTCTGCAGATGGTACATGTCAGAAATAGCTGGTATTCAGAACTGTCTTTTCAGGGCACACTTCTTTAAGTTTACTGAAAAGTTCCTTTATTCAAGAAAGTAGCTTAAATGTCCTAAGGCACAGAATGTACTCTGAAAATACTCACATTTCATTTGATTGCTGTTGTTAATGTTTCAGAAATGAAGTAAGTTTTCCCCTGGGGATATTGAGCCTGGCTTACCCATTTGTCTGAGCTTCTTCAAAGGAGGAATGACTCTTAGTTCTAGCCTGATAACAGCATAGGAGAAAACCCAAATGTACTATTAGGAAAACAGCGATTTATTAATTTTTGGGATAGAGGGGAAGCCACAGGTAAATTTAGTAATAGCATACAAATATTTGTATAAGAAAACTGCTGCTATTTTGTTATTTACATGAGAACACAGAGAACAAAAACCCAAGCCAAACCAATTTCAACTTCAAGTGTATCTGAACACATTTCTATTGTTTTTCTTACCAACAGTTTGTGAATTTGAGTGCTCATTCAAAGGATTCATCAGAAATGGGCTGAGGGGAAAGGTTTGGACCACGTAAGGCTGCTACTGATAATGGGCAACAGAGGAAATGGTGTTAATCAGGCAAGAATTCTGCCATCTTCTGCAACAGAAATCTAACTGTATTCAAACACAACTGGAAAATAAACATCTTCTGAAGGCTCAAATCTGTATCCAATCCCAGGAAACACCATGGACTAAGAGACTAGCATCCAGAAATTTGTTGTGAAAACTCCACAAGAGCAATACACTCAGACTTTGTCTTCTTTTTCTGTCATAAATACAGCAGTTTTTCAAATTAAACCCTATTTCAGGATATAATTTCAATCACTGATGGCAGTTCCCTAGTCCAGCCTGAAGTGTACCAGATGCCCAGAGTCACCTACAAGGTAGTGGCAGTGCTCACCTGGTGCCATCTCTACACCATCACTACCAAGGGAAAACACTGCTCCCACAGACCAGACCTCTGAGCTGTCTCTGGTGCCAACACAGCCCGCAGAAACAGATTTCTCAAGCCTGCTTCAGTCATATGAGTTACTGAAGCTGCACATTGTTTCTCACAGAAGCAAAACCTAAAAGGGATTTAGCACCTAAGGTGGGATGCAATGTAAGCAAGCAATCCAGAAAACCTTCATACTGCCAATGTTTAACCCCACAGGTTAAACTTTGATAAATCTGTGAGTTTAAAATTCCTTATGATCCTAGAGCTGTGCTTGTGTAGATATGCAGCAGAGGCTCAGGCTTCATGCTTTTAGCAACTCAGGTCATGGTCTTCCCCTTTCAGGATCCAGACATGAGGTATTGCCCTGCCTAAATCCTCTCAGGGCCTCAATGTCAAAGGCACTCTTTTGGCTCTCCTTCTGTATGTACACAGCATGAAGCTTCTCACAAGCTGCTGCTGCTTTTCTTTGCATAGCCACCACCAGCTTGAAGGAATTTGGTGATGGTTCCCTTCTGTGACAGACTAACCTATGAAGCAGAAGAATCCTCCAGTGGCCTGGGGATGCAGTACTGGCTCATCCTGGCCCTGAGAAAGCCAAAAGCCAACATCTCTGACTTCCCAGGAGACCCAGTAGGCTATGGACTATTCAGAGGCACAGTGAGAGCTCACTGTATTTGCATTTGTCCTCCTCAAGGCCAGGCCAGCAAGCAGTCAAGACTGGCAGATTCATGGGACCAGAAAAAGAGAACGATCAGTCTGCATCCTCGCAGCACGGGTACTGACCTAGGAGACTGGGACTCTGGTCCCTTTGTAGGGTCTATGTCCTCTTTTTGGTCTAGTGATCCACCCCAATGGGTTGGAAATAATGACAAACCACAATAACAATAGCCAGCTAAACAAAACAAGTATAAACAGAAACAACAACTGAGGCTGGGAAGAGAAATGGCCTTTGGGGATATTATTTTGAAGAGACTTCTGACTTTGATTTCTCAGGCTGAGGAGATGGCAAATCAGCCAATGTGACTCCCCATTTCTTGAGAAAGAGACAAACCATATTTTTCTAAAGCTTCCTGTAGACAAAGCCGTTGAACTGACTCTACTACAGTAAAAAAGAGTAAGGCAGCAAAACAGGAAGGTCAGCACAAAAACCAAGGCTGGAAACCCCATGACTCCACTCTGAAGAACTAAACGTTTCTGAGCTGCTGCCTCAAAAGTGCAAGAATCTCCCTTGGCACCACATGTGTTTGATCGATCCCATGGGGAGGAGAAGGCTGTAATCAGCTTCCTGAGCCCTAAGTGGAAAAAAGATCACACTAGGTGCAGAAGTAGTAACAACATGTTCTATGTATTGACACAAGCACTGTACATAAAGGAAAAAGTTCGCTCCAGTTATACAACACAGGGACGACCGGCAAAGAGTAAACAAGCCACACTATTATTCCTTACACCATGAATTAAAACGCAAGGTAAGGGAGAAGTGTGCCCCAGCGAGTCGCAGCGCAGTGGTGAGCCACATGCAGACAGAAGCAGAGGCGGCAGCAGCACTGGCCCAAGCCCATCACCAGCAGCTGTCCACTCGGTTGGGAAAGAGCAGCAGGAGTTGGAGCTATGGGAACAATGGGAAATATGAATTAAGCCTGAGAACAATGGGCAACAGAAAAAGGACAGGATAGACACCGGGAAGGAGAAGCAAAGCTAAGGGAAGAGGAAGCCTGCTTTGACAAGCTATCCTTGAGACCTCACTTCAGAATTCTGTCTGTTGCCACCTGCACAGGTTCTGCAGAAATAACTCATATTTCTAATCTACCTAACTGAAGAGTTACTCTCTTCTTCAATGTGAATTCACTTTGTTTCTGCAATAAAACCACCCTTCCCTCTCCCCACAGCTCTTTCTCTCTCTCTCTAATTTAGAAGACTTCAAAATAAAGAAATAATCTACTCCTTGGAAACAAGAATTCATTGTTAGATTTCTTTCTCAATACAGTACACATAAGAGGAAAAAAACACTTTTAAATTTCCCTGATCCCTTGGAAATTTTGTGTGGAAACATGGGAGCACCCATTTTCTCCTCAGCTAACTTGTGGTGCTTGCTGCTGTGACAGGTTGCCAAAAGCAAGTTTTTGCCAGGATTCAGAGTAGAACTGAATATGCAAATGAACATGCACACACACGCCAATATATATTTACATACATATTTATATATAAACAGTAACTATTTTTAAAAAGGACAATAACAACATCAAAGGAATCTGGGCAACCATGGCGCTCCTCATGGAGTGTGGGCGTGCATGGACGGGCCTTTGTTGTAGACAGATTGGGCTTTGCCCGGTCTGTCATGGGCTCTCCAGTGGCCTGAGTCTGCTCAAATCCCAAATTCCAAACAAGCAACATTGGTGAGGATGCTGGAAACACAGCAGATGAAGACAACAACAATAACAACAACCGAATGGTTAATAGTGGAGGAGAAGAGGAATAAGTAAACACAAGCAAAGTATGCAAGTCACTTTATTAAAAGCATAGCCATTGGTAGCTTCTGCTACTTACAGTGGCCAATAAATTCCCTCTGTCCTAATACACTCAAAGTGCCAGGATGCATTATTCAGCACATGAGTAATCCACCACATTCTTTTGGCTAATAGTCAGTTGTTGAGCTGGACTCTCATTCCTGAAGATCAACAGCAACACCACTATCACAGCTGCAGAGCCTGGCAGAGCCTTGTGGCACCTTACTCACCAGATTAAAACAAAGGTCCCTGCAAGGATCCCATGTAATGAAGATAACAAGGTTCCCAACTGGGCATAGAAGCACTTCTGTGGATGTTCAGGCCCTAAACTCACACTGAAAACCACAGGAACGAACTCAGCACCCAGTCAAGAGGACGAGGTGTTCACATGGCCACCAGAAAATCCAGTTGGCCCACTGGATTTTCCCTCTTCACGTGGAATGATAATTCAGGTTCTGAAGGCTAACTGTAGAGTTGAATTTGAAGGTGGCCTCAGTACCCTGGGGGACTCTGCACCAAGTGCTTTAAAGGAACTGAGTCGGGGGGCCATGGTGACACTGCTTTTTCTTGCAGGTTTTGAGATCAGGCATGCTGTTGAACTCCTGTATTAAAATTGTGCATTGTAGCTGCAGCACTTGCCAGAGAAGACCTTCGGTTTTGTAATGTATCCTGGTGCACGGGTCTGTTGTGTCTCTCTCTGTTTGCATTAGGTTAAATGCTGCTGAAGCAGACGGCCCTAATTATGGCCTTTCATTCAAGATTAATATGAAGCCATTAAGCTGGTTTATGCAACCAGGTAGCTGAGCAATAGAAACATCTAAAACAAGAATGAGGCAACGTTGGAGGCTGAAACCACGCAATCAGCGGGCTTTCATTGTGAAAAGGCATGGGAAACACAGGAGCGAGTGCTGCCCTCATCTACAGACTTGAGACAAAACACAGCAAAGACTAGAGGGCTACCAAACCCACGGCTGTCCAGCCCCAGATCGGAGGCCTGAGCTAAACAGGGAAGCTTGCCGCTCGCAATGCTCCACGTCGCTGCTGTTACTCACACTTCACCTTGCGCTCAGCAAAACAAGCTCGGGTAGCTCTTTCACAGTGACAGCAAATGGACGATTGCCCAATTCACGGCCAGCTTCTCCTCCAAGCAGAAATGCCTCTAAGAAACTTGGGTGTTTCTCTAATGACTCGATCAGAAAAGGGCAATGCCACAGAAATGCTTCTGGGAGGTCTCTCCCTATTCCCCAAAACATCGACCTTATCTCTGAAGTTATGCAGAGTTAGGTGACACACAGGGCAACTTTCCTGGTAATTAAATAGGTCTTCACTGCTTTATCCTACCCTAGGTATTTTTTAACATGGATTAGCTGACATGTGGGAGAGGCTAATGAAGAGAGAAAAATTAATTAAAGAAGATTCAAAGTCTGATTGCAAGGGAAGAGCAGAGAAATTTAAGAAAGGATTTAGGAGTCAGAGTTTACAAGAAAATAATGGAATTTTGAATAAACTGATAATCCATTTAATTGGATCATTACTATTTGCTAGTAAATGATAACTTCAACTGATTCCTTTATTGGTTTTAAGACAAATTTATTTTTAAAAAGCCCAGCATGTCTGTTTTCTTTAAGCTCAGAGGAAAGGGCAAGAAGACAGATGTACCCCCTCAGATCTGAACATACACATCCACTCAAATTTTTCTAGTGAAGTATACTTCCATCTCCAGAGGGATAAATATTGAAAAGGAGACACTGCTATGACAGGCACTGTATGGTGTTGCTTTCTGCCTCTTCAGGGCATGAAAGGACCTTTTTGAGGAGAAACATATTTTGGGAAACACTGTTGATGAGTGTGAATAGGCTTTAACCATTTTGAAAGTGGGAAAGAATTTGTATACTTCTATACACCCAACAGATACCTTTGATTTCCAATCATGCTACTGTGCATGGACAATTGCAACCGCTTTTAGGCAACCATACACTTCCTTTAAAGTTCAGATGGCAGAAAAGCATCATACTTTATCCCTTCACATTTATTATTTTCATCAGGGCAAGATGCAGAAGTGCCAGGTACTTTCCAGAGAGGCAGTCCCTGCTATGTAGAACAGACACTCTTTGCTTAATATTGCCATGATTTCCAGCTCCCACCGCAAAAACACAGAACTTTCATTGTCAGGAGATAGAGAGAGCACACGCATGCACACACAAACATTAGGCACTTTGTTTTATTTTGCAAAAAAAAAAAAAGTCTTTATATATAAACCATTTCATTCTCTCTCAAAACATTCTACAACTATACAGCTGTTTGCTCCATCATTTGCATAGGAAATACCACAATACAAAAATAAGGTAGGGGGTAGGCAAAAGAAGCAAAACAGCAACCAATTTATGCATGTGTTTCCACGTATAAACATTTGAAGCCTTACAAAATTATTTACATCGTTTGTCAACTATTTACATTAAGAGCAACATTTCTAACTATAACAAACAAAACTATAATTTATCAAGTATACGTAAAATTGTCTTAAAAAAAGAGTCTATCATATACCACAAATAAATAAAGACAAACAATGGTTTTAACAAAGCTAGGTTTTCCTGCAAGACCCTTTTTTGGTATTTTGATTGTCTATTCTAGCCTTTGGTTGACAGCTTAATATTACAGCTTGTGAAGTTCAGACACTTATTAGGTTTGTTTGGTTTTCTCCTGTTGTCTGGCCAAATCCTGCCTGGTCTAACCTCATCTTTGGCCCTTCATTTACTCTTTCAAGGCTGAGCACGGTGGATCAAACTAATTGTTAGCAAAAAAGGGCACCATTTCTATGACTTCAATGGAGTTTCAGCTAATTTTGTCAGCAGTAAATTTTCCCCTCTGTGTGTCAATCTGAACAGTGGATTAACTAAACTGCACTGTAATTTTAAACAAAATTAATGTATCTTTTACCTTCTAGTAAATTACATGCAATATCCACATGAAACTAGATCATACTGGTGCTGAACCAGCTTAACATGTCTGTGTACGGAAACTGCATCCTAAATCCTTCTTTTTAAAGTGATACTAAGTTTAGCTTATAGTAAGAGGTTTAACATTCTGTGTTCATTTTATCTATCCCCGTTATTTCAGCTTCCAACATTGACTTTACAGTTCATTCTGCATGTTTTGCCCTTTTAAGCAACTTGAAAACAAAATCCTGCTTTGAATATTCAGTGCACACCATTGAGTTAACAGGTAAAAAACATCTGAAAGGCTTAGCTCAGTTCTCTTAGGAAAAATGAAGCTAAGTTGGTACTGTTTTGAGAGGTATATAAGTAACTTTCTTTTATAAATGTGCCATGTCATCAAATGCAAAACAACTGCTTTTTTCAGATGTTTGTTAGAAAACTTTTGTAATAAACCTAAAAAGCTGATTTGCATATTTACAAAATCTTTGTCATAGCAAACATGCAACACACAGAACAAAGTGTTTTGTTCTATGGCTGTTTATGAATTTTTCCAGGTATTTTATATCCACAGAACAGCTTAACATTAAAAAAACCCCACATGTACTAAATATGTCCAGTAAAAACCTGACAGATTACAGTTTATGGCTTTTCCACTGTGTGCATTCATCTGCATCCTCTCATTAATTTGCTTACTAAACATTGTCACCATAATGACAGTGCTTTGGTCAAAACACCGCAAGAGAAAAAAATATGTATAGAGCTGCAATGTGTCAAGATATAATACTTGTAAAGAGATGAACCTGCTGACTAAAGCCATATACACCATGAAAGCAAACAAACGACCAAACACTCTGGTATCGTGATACAGTGTCTTCCCTTTTTCTGCATAAATATACAAAATATACATTTCCAGTTTCTTTTGAGATTTCTTTTAAATGGATAACCCATACTCAAAAATTAAACTAATTTCAGTTGTATGTCGAGAGTCAATAGGAAATTGCATAGATACAAAACTGCCTCAACAAGTCCAGCTTTTAGTTCTGATGCCTCTTCATGTGGAGAGCCAGGTGATCGGAGCGGGAGAAGCTGCGATTGCAGACAGCGCACTGGAAGGGCTTTGCCCCCGTGTGCTTCCTGTAGTGGCGCGTTAGTTCATCCGAGCGAGCAAATCTCCAGTCGCAGCCTTCCCACGTGCACTTGTATGGCTTCTCACCTGAAAGAGGGCACAGAGAAATGAAACTGTCAGCTGTCACTCTTCAGGAAAAAACTGATGTGAGATCACGTTCAATGGCATTGCTTTTTGTTTGGAAGAAATAAATGACAAACAAGGAGGTGACACTTCCCAGTTATCTGCAGTTCTACTCATCAGGCCCCAAACAAACAGCCCCTTTGATTTTATTAGCAAATTTTGCCCTTGAAAGTGTGTGTCATTTAATACCGCAGTAAAACGTAACAAACTTTCAGGAATGCAAATTAGAGACAGCTAGGGTACAGAAATGCAAAGTTAAAAAACCCTCATGAGGCTGAAATATATTCCTTTACGCTCATCCCAGTACAACTGGGAGTAGGAAAAGGAAGCAGTCTCATGTGACAATCCAGCCTAGTTTGTACCTTACGCTTACACCTTTCAAAAATGCCTAAGTTATACAGAGCTTTTTTAAGAGGTCTGAAATGGGAAGGAATCCATGAAGATTCTTTGTAGTGTGCAGATCTATTCAAGAGCTTCTGATGTGTGAAGAAAGGGGCACAGTGTGTTACAAAAACAATGGGGACAGTAATTTCTAAAATGTCACAAGCATTAAAAACTTGTGGTATCCTGCTTGGGGCTAGCTATATATAGGAGAAAGCACCTACAAGTTCAAAGCTCCCATTTTCAGAATGAAATGTATATAATAAAGTGCTTAAATAGCCATATTTTTTGAGGTGGCAAGTGCTTGCTGTCTCTAGCAGTCTGTACTGATGTAGGGGGAGCATGGCATCTCTGGAAACTTGCTGTGTTACAGCAACTCTGAATGCAACTTCAAAATACCCACCAAGTTTTGAATACAGTAGCCCAAGCACCTCAAATATTTACATTCATCCATTTTAGAACTACATAAATACAGTATTTTAAGCATGCCTACAATTTACAGGTGTTTGTTGAAGTGGGAGAAATATAAAGTCATAAAACCACAGTGGGAAGCCAGACTTTTACACAGGTACCTACACTTGCTCAGGGCCTAGTATGGGCATGATGTCACCATATAAGCGAGCTTCATACAAATAAACAGGCTAAGATTACCTATTTATAGGCTAATGCTTGGTATCGTTCGACAAAAACACCTTCCAGTTGGGAGAGTGGGTTGCTATCTATATATTTTATACTAATTTGACCCATTTGGCAAGCAGAGAAAGAAAACTGAATGTATCAAATCACTTGGCAGCGGTTTCATCTGGAGCAGAAACATACCACAGCTAAGCTTTCCAAATAGGCCTTTCCAACCTGTCTTATAGATCTTCTACCTCTCCATTGGTCTCAGACCTTTACCCTTACATCTCAATCCTACCACACTGTGGAGTGCCTCCTGCTTTTCCCTGTTTTTCCATCACACAAGCACGTGGAAAAAAGATAGAAGACAATATCCTGCAATCCAGCTGTCTATTCTGCATAAGGTATGCAGGTAACACCATCTGAGAAACTCCAAAACATTACTTCAGAGGCACTTATTTATCATGCCGTTGAAATTATGAAACTGTTTTTGTCTGGGAGCTTGTACTGCTTCTTTTAATTAGCTAGCAACTTTTTGTCTACTACTGAGTGCAGAACCAGCCCTTTGCTCACAACAGGGATGTGGCTTCATGTTTGCAGGGTCACATGAAGACCAGACCTCTACAAGAAATCTAACCACCCAATCACTTCTTTGCAAAATCAGCAACCAGGATTTATTGAATTCGCGGTGGAAATGTAACATCCCTTAATAAAAACAAGAGCCTGGCATTACCTCACACAGAATTTGCAATTATTTGGTGGATTGCAAATCAGAACACAAGTCATCACAGATTACCATCATAGCTGAATTTACTGCGTCTGAGTAAATCCTGATGGTGATTGAAGACTAAATGGTCTATCAGAGAGGACTGTGTTTTGCTCTGTGCAAAACTTACTGTAGGCTAAAATACAGATTTCATTCAAACCCAGCGTGTAAAGCTTTTCTAACACCAAAGAAGCTGGATGAGATAACACATTTGGTCTTCACAGTAGAATGACAGGAAAGGTCCCAGTTCAGCCATGGACCTTTTGCACTATGTACATGACACTCTGTTATTAATGGACTCTTACATGTAAAAGACTGTGTTGCTGATCAATAGGCCCAGCACTAGGGAGATCTTCTGTGTACACTTTGTGTTAAAACACACTTGCACACACAGAGGTTACCCAAAAACATAATTCCATCATTTGAAGCATCTTAACTTAAAGCTAGTGTATTTATTTCCTTTTCTCCTTTGTTTCTCCTTTTTCTCTATTGGCTTTAAACTCCTTGAAAATCTTCGTTTAAAACTGCCACCTTATACTTGACGCTGAACACCCAGTCTGTGATCCTGCCCCGCCTCACTGCCCAGGGAAAGCACATACATAGTGGGGCCTCTACCTACTCCAAACACTTGCTCTTACATTTTGCAGAATGACACAAGGAATGACAGAAAAGGTAAAGAAGGTAGGAAAATAGCACCAGTTAACTAGTTTTAAAGCCTAGGAATATCCAGATTGGACAGGAATGGGGACCTGGAGATTAAAATCTGTTTCCAAGCCCAGCATAGAGGTGGTATGAAGCACACACAGCTTCCACCAAGAGTCGGACTACATGGCACTGAAAAAGCAGCCTCGAAGTTGTCCTGTGGTGTAGGTGGCACCAAACCCTGTCAGAGTCCAAACAGAGACAGAAGCTGTCCCCTGTTCAAACATTTTCTAATACACGAGCAGCGTCAGCAAGGTAATGTGAAGGCTCCTGGCGCACGCAGTGCCAGCCGTCGGGGCAGGGGTGAAGCCTGCGCCGTGTCAGGTGCCACATCGCCCAAGCCAACACTGAGTCCAGCAACCAGAACTCCCACCAAACTCCAGGGTGCTCGACTTCACAGGAACACTCTCTCGAGACTTATTGCGCTATCACGGTCACCTCATCGCCTGCCACAGCCACGACTCCTCCTGGGCAGCAGCGCTGCTCAGGGAGAAAGCTACAGGTGGAAGAGCACGGCTCCTCCCTGCCGACAGGCTTCTGCAGACCTGAACTAAGCCCACCGGTGCCCAGGCGATGAGCAGAGGCGAGCGAGCTGCTGCCTTACGGAGATTGTTTTAACAGTGTTACTTTTATGTACTGGGAATTAAAGACAGAATGCTGCTTTTAACCCCTGCTTTGGCCAACAGAGAGAACTGGAAAATGTATTTTTAGTGCCAGTGTAGAGGCCCAGGTTATTTTGAATAAATCCTAGGGGTAAAATACTGAATATCTATGTTTGTAATGCTAGTTTCCGTTGGAAAGTTCTATTTAAGAACTGAATCAATTTCAAATGTTTTCCTTTTGGGCAAGGAGGAAGCAGGGGTAAGAAAAAGTAGGTGGAGATTATTTTCACTCCTTTAGCGAGAGCAGAAGAATAATTAGTTGGTAGTGTTTTCTCTCTCTCAACCTATACATATGCTTTATGTCATTTAAGAGAAGTAAAAATTTGGTTTAAGTCCCTTCAAGTGAGGGAAAAAGAGCCTCACCTTACATATTTTCTGAAGTGATCCTACTTTGCTATACTGACTTTAAAGTTTCGAGAAATCTGGGTTGAAGATTTACTTTTTTAAAAAGCAGGTATATACAAAAAGGGACACTGAACTCTTTATCCACTGTTTTCGTTGGCTACAAAGTAATGTAAGATTTGTTTACTTTAATGATTGTGCGAAATACAGTAGCTGTAAAGTTTCAGAAATATTTGGTTTTCCTCCAGCAATTTAGGGCTTCTATAGGGTGTTAAACCAAGAATGCCACTGTGGTCATCAAATACGAGGGCAGTACGGCTCAGTTACTGGAACACGATCGTGGTATCAAACAGATATTTCACTGTAAAAGCAAGAAAACAGCTAACTCCTCCACTTCAGGGGAGCTTCCACGGGATTTGTTAGAATGTCAACACTGTTCAACTAAAACACCATGGAGGAAGCTGGTACCGATTTCCAGCCAAATAGCACACTCCAACCCTTTCTTCCCTAGCCAGAAATATTATACACAGCACTTCTGGGAAACAGAACTGCTTTCCTTTAAATTATACTTCAACAGGATAGGGATTTCATAAGTTTAATTGGATTTCTGCATAACCTCCTTCCAGTATCACTGATTTAAAATATTTTGCTAGGCTTATACATCACAAAATATATTTTTAAGTTCTTGAACTCTTAACATGTATCCACTCTCCAGTTTAAAAAAAATACATTTGTGGAGCATGAGAAAGAGACTTGTACTTGAGCACAGAAATTTTAAACGTTAATGTTTAGTTTGGAAGCTCTTTTACAGAAAGCACCTAGCAAGAGATAAGGGAGTTTAACCTGAAAGGAGACTATTTTGCTTGCAATGTGCCTGTCTGTTATAAAAATTATTTATAATGCTGTGAGATTGCAAGGATGCCAAAAAAGATGTTTAGATACCCACATGTAACATGTTAACCTAGCCAGCCATTTCAACAGTTAAAATTTCCTCAGGTAGAGATTCAGGTTTCTTATCAATACCACAAGAGAGTGGTCTGGACCAGAAAACACACTGTTGCCTCTTCTCCCTTTAATTTATCTTCTTGTGATTTAGCCGTGTCAAAATGCACCAACTGCTTTCTGAAAATGAATTCTAGTCGCTGCCAGTGACACTCATTGCCATGCTCATTTGGGTAAGGCACAGTGCCACCAGTGCGGGGGTGTCGGTCATTTTGAAGACACCCTCTATCTTCAACGCGCAGCCTCTGTTCAAGAACATGTTTCTGTTTAAAACTGTTTGGAAAAAACGAGTCACTGAAAGCCTCCGTTATTGATGAATTTCCCCACTAACAAAAAAATAAACTTCCCTAGTTCACCAAGGAGTTTTTTGACTTTATTTCTCCAATTCACTGCTAGGATGGCTTTCTTTAAATATAAAGCTGTAAACAGCAAGGGCTGGATTTTTAAACCTAAAGTTAGGTAACTCTATTGGTATGCAGAAATCCAAATAAAGGTATCACAGCAGCCAAAACCTGGAACTGCACTTGTTTGCTATCATAAACTTCTGACAGAGCAGCAAGTTTGGAACTCTCTTGAGGAATAAAAAGTACCATGCTTTTCAAAGACTCCAAAAGGACAACACCTGATCACAGCTCATAGGGGTATAAAAGTATAAAGACTCCCCCCTCCGCCAGTCTTTCCATTTTAATATTACTTGTGTTTATGATGGAACTATTTCTAGTGGCATGTGTTCGACCTTAAAAAATACTCAGCTAGGTGTGATAAAATGGTGGTAGACAAAGCAGAAGTTTCTGCACCATAACAGCACCACTTATGCACATAATATTTACAGTGTTCAGTTTTCAAACAGATTATTAAAAATATTTATGCTGTCTCAAAGCTTCCTGGTGAATTTGTTTTTAAACTTTTCACTGGTTAGTATTAGTTGTCTTAATTCCCTGCCATGCTATAGCCTCAAATTTTTAGGAAAAAAATAAGAACAAATGAAATGCTTTATCTGTTCTAGTTTGCTTGAAATAGTGTTTCTCTAGCTCACAGCACCACACTTCTAAACTCTGGTCTTTTCCAGGCTGACTCGACCTGAAAGTAGTTACTTGGGTGTATGTCTGCACTCATTCAGACATTTTATGGTCCCAACATTTACCTAAAATCAGACCTTCCTTCTGCCATTGACTGAAGTGCTGCAGTTGTTATTAAAAGCAGCTTCTTGGTTTGTATTTGGGTTAATTTGTGTTTTTTTGAGAAAGAACAGAAAGCTGAAGTTCCAAAATAAATAATTTCTTGGATGTTTAGAAGCTCTTTAGGGACCTAAAATTCTCACTTGTCCAAGATGGAGATAGATGACAGGGCTGGCAGCATGCAAGGTACTTCTGGCTTATTTTGTGAGTGACAAAACAATTAGTTGTTGAAACATCCATTCCATCAATGATGTGACTGAGCAACATATGCTGCACATTTTAAAATATGAAAAAGCCTCTACCTAGTGTAGTAATGGCTAGAGTGTGACCAGTTAAGTACTACTTCACAACAAAACAGCATTTTAAGGAATTCTGTAACAGAGAGCTGTTAAGCCCTCAAAGTCCATTCACTGATAAAACAAGCACGAACAGCAATACAAGATAACTGACTGGTGAGCAAAGACAACAGTGAAAAGAACTGTGCATCATCTACTTTCTGACCACAGACGTGCAGAAGGCATTACCTCCTCAGTGCTCCCACCACTGCTTGAAGCACATTTATTTTGCTAAGTGTTGTCTTACATAGTTCAAGGATTACTGGGGAATCTTGACTGGCCTGTGCAATGGTTTATTTTCTTTCTGGTATAACATTCTGTCTTAACAGAGGTGGTCTCTCTTCAAGGAGATATGCAAACAAAGAGGAAAGGAATTTTTTTAAGTAGGTTTGTAAGAAATCCATGCCATCTGGGGTGCATGGCTGTGTCTACACATCCTGTGCTGAAGAACACATTTCCTCACCTATGCCTGTGGTACAAGAACAGCTCTTTAGCCCTCTCACCAATAACACTGGCTTTTGTACAGTCAGATAAGAGGTGCTCTTAAAATGGAATTTATTAAACACATACTGTAGACTTCCAGATTTCCATCTACTGTATGCACACACACAAAAAAAATTTGAAAAATTAAAGCAATACATTAAAGCTATTTTAACTCAAAGTGAAGCACTGTACACTTGCCAAAATCAAAGGTTTTAATATATCCTTAATCAGAGTTGTTAGAGATCCCCGAATATAAATAATGCAGCCTGACAGGACAGGAATGCTGCTACCAAGATACTCGGACTAAACTAGGACATTACTTAAATGTTTCTAATCTTTCACCAATGGGAGGTGCAGGTCATCTAACAAACAACAAGCAACACACTACCCTGGCTGGAACCAGGACTCAATCGTCCCAGTCAAGCTCAGAAATTAATTACAATAAGGAATGTCTGATCAAATAATGGAAAGTTTTAATCACTGGCAATTGCTGTGAATCTTGGGACTATATTAGCCTATGTAGGGCGGTCTCAAAATGGACTATATTTAAAGTCAGTCTCTTAGGTCAACAGTTTCCTTATCAGGAATCAAATATCCTGGAACTGAAGTTTAATCCTCTCAGGGAGCAATTGACAGAAACAACAGTTTTTTTAAGCTTTCATGCTTAGAGGGACTTTCTAGGCTTTTAATCAAAAAGAAAATATTAGGCTTTTCTTTTCAGTATCTAAAATCTAACGAGAATACCCCTCACCTGACACCTTGGAATTTAATTCCTGCTTCATTACAATTGCACGCTGATGTGAATGATCAGTAATATTTAATTAAAATTTAGGTTTATGTTGCTAAGATTTCACCTTCTTTTGCACAACACATTCTGACAATTCTCATTTAGCTTATGACTACAGATAAAGAACCAGATCAATTAATCCCAAGGTCTGAAATCGTTCACAAAGTGTTGGAAAAAAAAAAAAGCATTATTTTCCCTTAAACTGTGGTTTGCACAGAAAAATAATGTACTTCCATTTCTCACATAGGCAACTAATGGATTCAGCAGAATTCATAAATAAAAGATACTAACATACTCTTCAGCAGTGTCTAGCAACACTGCACTTTAATGCACTTGGTCAATAGTTTTATTTAACTCTTCCACTTTTCCTTATGGTCTCTATCAATGATGGCATTTACTGACAGCTCCTTAAAGTATAATCTTTGCAACTGACTCATCGAACAGGTCAAAGACGCAGGATCTGCACAGAAATATTACTTAATAGCTGTTTTCATGATGCAAAGATTTTTCCAGGATGAGGTTTGCTATGCACACAGAAGGCTGCAACCATCAGCGAGGCAGAGTCTTTTGGGGCCTCCATTCCTCATTTGTGCACCATGAGTGAAATCCCTCATCAAAGTCTCAGGATTATCTGAGTTGATACACGTTTTCTCAATGTGCTTTTCTTCCAGCAGGAGCCAAACTACTACCCATCTTCCCTCATGAACCACAAGCATCCTGAATTCCTGGGCAATTCTATATGGCACTGACTTTAACAAGTGTTCCTATGCAACCATGATGAACTCAGTGCACCGAGTCCTAGGGACTGCTGAAGTCTACTGCACACAACTGGTTCTAATTCTGATGTACCATCAGTCTAACTTTGGATCCATTGAGGCAGAGATCTAAAATAAAATAAAATGTTTAACACCTTGAGGAACTGCACAAGTCAGCAGCTGTTCCATGCCTATATTAACATTTGAAATAACTAGGGATGGTGGAAGTATTTTGAGTGCATCTCATTTAGAGAAATGCCATTTCTGTTGAGTTATCTCGGCTTCCACTTCCCATCACCAAATCCAAACTAGATCTATAGATAGAGATGAAATAGTTCTGCAGTTAATGTTAGAAACTATTAATGGCAAGCCCACCATGTGACCCAAGAACATGCCTGTACAAAGACTCTGTATACGGAAAACCAATATGCAGCTGGAAAATGTCCTCAGTGTGCGTGCCTTGATGTGTTCAAAACAATGACAGATTTTCCTGTTAAAAACACACATGATTTTGAAATGCGCAGCTGTTCACAGAAATAATAAAAAACCCCTGACCCTGGAGTCAGCAGTTCTGCAGTGTTGCAGGTAGGGTACAGGTAGGGTATTCTAGGTACCCACATATAAAACACTCAACTTCCACAATCCAAATCTTGAACATACGAAAAAATCTAAAAGGATAAGTTATATAACCACTGTTTCTAAACGATTACTTGATTTATATTTATATACTAAGACAACAGAAAAAGAACTGAATGAAGTTTATCCGCAATACAAGAGTACCTACTTTACATTGATATTTGGCACTTTTTTAAACTGGACATATAGCTGTTATGCCAGAGCTTTATGATGGGTTTACTGCTGAACAGCCTGCAATAAATGCACAGTCCCCTCATGCATTATATACTGTAGTTGCACAATGCCGGGTATGAAACAAAACTCGTTGCAGGATGAACAGGCAAAATTATTTTAAAAGAAAATCCCTGCTTCCAAAGGTCAAAAAATCCAATCTCTTTTTAAAGATGTTCCAATAGGTAGTTTAACAAACTGAATACCATGTTACCCATTTCATAAACAGCTAATATCAAATTCAGGTATTACACTGAACTGTTTTAAGGTATTAAAATGTACCAGGCATTTGCATGGAAATGGACAAAAAGCGTTCCCTATATTTTCAACATTTGAACATTTGTTCATATTCTGTTTTGGGGTTACCAGTTTATGCACTAAAATTTACTTCATCATTTACAAATGCTAACGCATTACATAGACTAAGAAAAATGTGTGTCTGCTTCAGCAACTGGTACAAATACATTTCCCCAGGTTAGCTCTTAATGGAAAGACTGAATTCCTAATCAACAGCAAGAGTCCAGTGCAATTACAATAAATCAGCATAACTATATTAGCTTATATCACCTGACTTGGCGTAAGGTAAACACCTTGGGAACACCTACGAAAAATACATGGGATTTTCCTCTTGCCCATTTCCTATAGTTTTATTTAAATGTACTTCGTAAAGTCTGACAGCGTGTTCATATCTGAACTGAACAAAAAAGACTACAGCCCACATTCCACCTATCAAAAATAACATTTCCCTTAGCTTTGTTCTCAAAGAACATCCACTAAACCAAGGGAAAGCCTTTCAGAAGGGAAAGGGTGCTAAATAAATACCATGAAAAGGCTGAGATTTTCCAATACAAAAGGAAAACCATAAGGTCTGCCTTGACTTTTAATGGCAGACAAACTTCCCTGCAGGCTCTTTTATTTTAAGATGACAGATTGCTGAGAAGGGTGGGGACTGGCTGGGATGAGAGAGAGACTGAAGCCAATTTTAAAAGGTATTGTTAAGAAACTAAGAATAAGGAGAGAACAACTTCAGTGGTCCATGATTACTAAAGAACGGGTTTAGCCAGATAAACAGGTCTTCTATCCCTGAAGGGATTTGAAAGAATATCACACACAACTTTATTAAAATGGATTACGTGACATTTGCTTTAGACCTGGTAAGTAAAAGCTTCACAAAAGCCCTTTAAAAATATTTTAAAACTAAAAAAAATCAAAACTTATTAGTGCTGTATGAATTCACATTTTGGGGGGATGGGATGCACAGAGGCACACACCCTAATTTAGCCCTCAGCATTGAGCCCTTTGGAGATCAATAGTGAGATTCCCCTGCACTCCTGGGGGAGCTGAGCAACTTCACGGGTTTCCCTAAGTTTGCACCCCTTTACTTTAACATTCATGAATCGATTTAATGTTAAGTCAGAGATCTGGCTCTTAGTACACACTTCAACTGTATGTTAAGAGAGAGATCAGAATCGGTGCTGGCAATCTTCAAGTATGAAGTGAATATTCAAGAGAGTTAAACTAATCCAAACTCTGAAATACTGCAGGTAACAGGATACTGACTCACATTCTTGCATGTAATGCACGCTTTAGAGTTTATCCCTTCATTCACCTCCCCAGAAGACCCTTTGTATTACAGACCTGCTTAAGTTCACTAGATTTTTATCTAAATCAACATTCTTGTTTCCATGAATACATCAGCTCCTCTGACCTTTGCACATTTATCCACATTTCTAGGTAAAAAAGTGAAGGCAACAATAAACATTAGTGACCCTAAGCAATATATGCTAGCAACGTGGTATGTATTTCTATGCACACAAGTATTAACTTTGCAAACCCTAACGTCATTACCACTCAAAGTACAAAAAAAAATATAAATTGATTTAAAAATGGAAAAGTGTTCATTTGAAATGCTGACTACGCAATGCTAATTTTTATACTAAAGCTTTGCTTTTATCTCTCTTCCTTGCTATTATATAATAGCAAACAAGATACCTAAAACTGGTATTTAGGTCCTAGCTGAAGTGCGTAAGTGGAAATTGCACACTTTTAAATTTACAGATTATTTATTAAAGGGGGATTCTACTCTCTGACACTACTCAGATTTACAGCCTCATGAAAATACTCCTTTCTTACTAATCCAACTGCTAATGAGTTGTTAAATATAAAAATTATTTTTGACAGCGTTTCTGCTTAATCTGTTACTAAGGCAAAGCAATAATCTTTGTACAGTTGTTTTCGATTTTTCACTGTGACTGCAAAGAGGTAACTTTTTTTATCAAAACAAAATTTCCTTAGTAACTTTTAGCCCGGAGATACTCAATTTCTTGATAATCTACTCATCCATTCAAAATTACTGCTGAACAGAGGGCCTTGTTTCCATAGAGATAGTGAAACATTTTGTTAGATCACAGCTCATGAAAAGTTTTGTTTTGACTTTTGGTTTAAACTTAGGTGAAACCTCCTAACTTGAAAGGCACAGCCATAGCGCCGAGAGCCTGCTTCAACAAGCGAGTTGCTTTAATTCATGTTTTGCTCCAATTCGAAGTCCACACGCAAAAAAACACACGGTTCATACTCGGTTTTAAAAACAGGAGTCGCAGCCCTCTCACTTGATTTCTTTACAAAATCAGTCACATGCTTTTCACTGATTCAGCATGAGCAGTTCTGTCCTAAGATCCCGGCAAAGAACTGTCCTAAATAGTTTCCATTGCGCCGGTGGTGAGCTACATTTTTCTCCATGTCTCCCTGACTCCTTCCTTTCCCTGCCTCAGCAGGTGAATGCTTAGGAAGAGCACCTAGGGCAGTTCCACCTGCCAGCCACTGTCCTCTGCACGCACGGCTCCTGCGCCTACGCACGCACGAGCAACACCATCCCCAGCTCCGCTGCACGCGGGCCTGAGAACAGGGACTGCCTCTGTAGCTGCAGGGGGAGTTAGATCAAGGTGAAAAAACAAGGGTGACTCACTGACACTTTTAATTTTCTCCATTTTAATGTCTTTTGCTGACCAAAAAAAAAAAAAATCGAAATGAATTTTTTTTTTAAATAAATATGTAGAACCACTTGTCTTTTAAAAAAATAATAAAACACACTTAATGCCAAGGATAAAGTAAATGGACATATCTCGGAAGTTTTCGCAATGTTTCTGAAAAATTCTAAGATTAAATAATTCCAAAAGGTCAACAAGAAAAACGCAAACCAGAAAATTCCATCTACTTACATAAATCATTGAAAGAACGCATTTATTACGCTTAATTCATCATTCAAGGGGGAAAAAGTCTTTTTTTAACACTTAAAAGGCATTTCAGATTGAAAAGTTTCCATCTGCTTTATTCTCAACTATTGTGAGTTCTGTATTATAAAGTGTTTAACAAAATTGCATTAATAAAAGCAATTTTCCTTCTCATTGACCAATCCTCAAATACTTCTTAACTGCCAGTCTGTACCCACACCACTCTAGCAAAACCAGGGAGAAGATGACAGACCAAACATGCTTGCTTTCTCAGAAAATGTGCCAGCCACAAACGAACAAGAGACAGCAAGAGAGGCAGTACATACCTGTGTGAGTTCTAAGGTGTGCTTTTAAGTGAGAAGACTTTGTATAAACTTTCGTGCAGCCTAAAACAAAACAAAAAAGGTAGAGCGGCTTCAGTAGGGAGAAGAGGAACACTACACATCACTTTTAAACTTCGTCACTCAGTGCTGGGGTACTATCCGAACAAATTTAAGTTTACTACCTTCTGGCATCATCTTCATCATTCAGAAGTAAAATTTTACACAGAAAGCTTATAGGCATATGTTGCTTTACATAGGAAAGAGAAAACCACGTATGTTTCTGGTAGATTTACAGCTTCATAATGCAGTATAGACCAATAGCTGCTACAATCTNAATTTCCAAGAGGATTTGACCAAACCAGACTCGGTGTCATTGTCACTCAGGGCTCAGCGTAACTCTTGCACCAAGCTTTTATCACAGTGCACATGGAATGGGTGCCACACCACCAAGAGTTACGTTGCTCAAGGGGAAAAGCAACCACGAGCAGCAATTTCTCTCTGTGCTACAACAGGTGTGAACATCTTGTAAGTGGGATCACGTACTACATGGAGGCACAGTTTATAGTCAGGTTTCTCTTTCCCCTTCAGTACAGGAGAAGGAGAGGCTGCAAGGCAATTCATCTGTGGACAATTTTCAGAGATGATTTTAATGGATTTATGAGGGCAGCTGAATCTTCTGTTCATAACAGGGAAGACAGGGCTGTGGCCTCAGCTGCTGGGAGCTGAAATGATTATTTCAGTGCCAGAGGATTCAAACTGAGCTATACTGTGTTGGACAAACTGAGCCTCTGCTCCATCACAGCTATTGGAATAGTGAGAGCAGGAGCTGCATAGTCACACTGACATACATCAGTGAAGGCCATCATTTTAATTTGTTATTTTCTATAGAGTACAAATTTTGTAACATGGTAAAATGAGCTCAGCTGTTTAAGAGAATGACAACTGACATGAAGAAAACAGTATATATTATTTAAAGAATGTGAAAGTGTGCCACTCAAAATAAAACAAGAAGAGAAATTCTACTTTGACAAGAAACTATTTGGTTCTCGCTAGGTGTAAACTGCAGCTAAAGAAAAACCACGTATACCTGATCCACAATTATTCACACTTTTTTTATTTTAAGGGCTGGCACTTTCTGGCACAGATTGCTTACCAGGATAGTCACAGTAGTGGATACGTCTTTTCTCCAAATCTGGGTTACTTCTCCTGTTGTATCTGACCGGTTGGATGTTTTGGGGGGTTATGGGCAGAGTCGCTGGTAAATTCGGATTGTGGATCGCCAGCTTAGAGGCTATAGTTGCGGCATATGATGGAGGAGGGGTTAAATTCTGCAGCATCTCTGCTTGTCTGTCTGGACTTCCAGGCTCTGAGCTTGGGGGTGAAGGAGGGAAGTAAGTGGCCTGCTGCTGCAGGAACTGGTTTGGCATGGTGTAGGTACAGGGGGGGATGCCCTGGAACTGTTTCATTGCAGTCTGTGGAACAGCCGAGGAGAGCGTGTTAAGGCCCGCCATGGCTGACGGCATGGAGACATTGTTTAGGGAGTCCATCACGGCTGCCTGAGTAGTAGTGTTGGGCATATCTAAATCCGGTGAGCTCAAGAGCTGATACAACTGGCCTTGCTGGGGTGTGACAGAAAGATGAACATCTGGAGTAGGAAGCTCCTGCTTGATGAAAATGTTGTTCACATCAGGAGTTTGGTGGGAGCTGAAGATGCTAGTAAATTCGGGGAGGGCCTGAGTGGGAGTAGGGGCAGGGGCAGTAGTTTCATTCTGGTGACTGAAGATGGTGACCGGCTCTGTCTTGATGTGGGTTACGCAGGGTCGCTGAGATTTGTACAGGCCAGTTCTCAGATGGCTGATGTCGGGAAGGAAGACGTTCATGTTGATGCTGTAAGGCAACCCTTCGCTGTCAGTGAAAAACTGGTCTACAACAGAGGCACTGTCTCTTCTGTATTTCTTATGTTCGGGGATGACGGGGACGGGTGGGAGCTGAGGTGTCAGGTATTTCTCCATTTCACATCTTGTCTACAAAGACAAAACAGACCATAATACACATGATTTGTTACCAGCTAAGAAAGATGATCGCATGCAAGTCATGTGAGGCTTTGCAAATAAAAGGCAATACTGTTCAGTCAGCCGCAAGACACCTACAGAGGAAGTTATGAACGCTCACACTAATGAAAACCTGCCTTTTATAACCAACACGCCGATCAACATCATCTAGGACAAGGAGATAAAGTCACGGCACAAGCCATTCACACATTAAGAGCGATCTGATGTTTCAGCATACACAAACTTTTCATCTTTTATGCCTACAAGACAGTGAGGCACAGAAGTGACAGGCTCTGTGCCTAATCTGCAGATCTCCTGCTCTGGAATTCACTGCTCGAGCAGGGTGACCGCCTATCTGTTTCACCCGCTTCTCTTTGAAATGCTAACTCTAAAAGCCACATCCTCAGCTGGCTATTTGAATGCTAATACTTCAAATAATGTGCTTATATATATATTCTCTATACTTCCAGGGTCTTTCATCCTTAAAAGAACAGTATTTGATTAGAAATACGACATCAAAGTGTAAAATTATTAATAATATTGAATAAAAAGAAGACAGGTTGGCTGCATCAGAGTACTTTTTGTGTAGTGTCACCAGGACTACACTTAAACCAGTAATAATACATGCAGTGTATAACTGGCTAATAGCGTGATAAACATGTCCCTATCCATGTCTCAGTCCTCGGAGAGCTCTTTAATTACTGGAAAATCATTCTCTTAGCCCAGTGGTGCGAGGGAATCCGTGGGTGGCTGGATCGCTATACATTACTGGTGTACAGTCATCGGCAAAACATTTATCACGCACTCTCCAGTGGGCAAATGCTACATTCCCCCCTGCCCTGTCAAGACAGCGCTCATACCAGACCTGTTTAGCTCCCCGCAAGAGAAAGCAGCTGACAAACAGCAACACTGCCCGAAAGTGGATTTCGGGACCTTTCTTCAAAGACCCCCGTTAAACACCACAAACAAACAGACGCGCCTCCCCGACCCTTTGATCTGGATCTGCCCCGACATGCCAGGCTACTTTTTCCAGCTCTTGTTTACGAGCCGAGGGCAGCTCGTAGGGCTTTGAAGCCGTGAGTTATTTGCTCGCCGTGGAAGACAGGGCGGCGAGGCAGCGCCCGGCCGGGTACGCGGGTGTCCCGGGGCGCGCCCCTGGAGCGGGCACCGTCCGGGCTGAGCCCGGCGCCTTCCCGCTTTTAGCTCCTCCAGCTGTTTGCCAGTGGATCCGCTCCCAAACAGCCTCCCGGGACGGGCAGAATATCCCGGGAAGTCCCCCCTTACGCGGTGTGTCGTGTGCTCTCCCGCCCCCCCTCCCGCCCCGTCCCTTCCGAACATGACTCCCCTTGCGTGGGCGAGGAGGACAGGCGGCCGCTCTAATTCTGCCGCCGGGCAAGTGCGA